>KB298168.1:272974-307173 GCA_000328365.1 Capitella teleta | reverse complement strand
AGCGACTATAAAAATAATTGATTATATAAATTGAGGATACTTTTGTTCACGACCAAACAGTCTGTTAACATGTGAATGATTATGAAAATATGTTAGAAAGGATCCAGGACATTTATCAAATATTGACACGGTTTCCTATGAAGCATAGATGGTTAGCTGTCAAGGTGAAGATCTTTTGTGCGGAGCAATATTGACGCTGCTCAGTGCCGCCACCTAGCGATTAGAAATGCAACCAGGTTACCAATGTAAACAACATGGGTTCACTCGCTCGATAGTTGTGATCTTGGAACGAACGTGTTTTATGCCGTGAATTGATCCATATTCATATGCCATATGCGGCGTGTTTGAGTGACAGAATGGGTTTGGACTGAAGACGTGTCATCATGAGTTTCACGAGAAAACCGCTGCGATCTCGACTGTCGACCTCGTCCAATGGCTCCAATGCGTCTGCCACAATGTCTCAGACGCCCGGGATAAACTTCAGCGACGAAGTAAGTTGCAGTGGCTGTCATGATACCATGATACTAATCGTCATGCAAGATGAGGATAATTTTCATGCACAATTGGGGCTATATATATATATCCCTATAAGTGTATATGTTATCAACAAATTAAGTTCACGAGAAGCGATCGATACGAACGTCTTCATTTGTGTCGATCGATCGAAAGGGCTTGACTTACGTACATGTACATGCCAGTATTTTATTTTAGTTTATTTTATTTATTTTATTTTATTCGCCATAAATACGGGTAATTAACTGATATGCAAATCCCGAAATAAACACTTCAACCGTAGAGGAAGGATTATTCGTCCTCCATGCTTCAATCGCCCAAAATAAAATTATCATAAATCTTATAGTGATCTTCACTCGTGCAAGCTTCACACAGCGCCAGCCCATCCCACAAATTGCAGTTTAACCAAACATAAAACGATGTAGCAGATACTAGCAATTATGATTACATATTTCAATTCAATTGGTTTGATTCTTTATTCGCAGTATCATAGTTTGATTATGTGAAGGACAATTATATTCACACATTTTAACACCGAAGCATAGGGCTATGCAAGTTTCAACCTAGGACTCTTTCTGAGTTCCCTATAGGGCGATGACCCGCTAATCAACCGTAAGGTTAATGTGCTTAGCCAATTAATATTACACTGATTTTGATACTTATGTGATCGCATATGAACTAACGGTGATTGGATGGCGTTCTGGGTGTTACATAATTTCTCGGGACAAAAGCATCACCAGAATGACGATTACCCTTTTTTGGAATGTTACGACTTAACATATTCTTTGAAAGGATTTGGCAAGGTTCACTGACCTTTTCATTAATGCGTTGCTGTTCTCTTGGCCGCGTGCCAAGAGATACCGAATTATTTTGTCAGATTAGATTTCTCCGCTTTCTATAAATCGTTAACAAGCAGAGTAAAAAACAAAAAAAAAACAAAAAAAAACAACAAAAAAACACGAAAAATAAATAATATATAATATAATAAGACCGGAGGCAATCATATGCATGGAGTTATCAAGATCTTCTACGCAAAGGCTTTCAAGTCGACACATTGAAAAGTTTAACAATTAACCTCTACTTTTCTATAATAATTGTAATTTTCTCGAGTTCGGGTTTTGGGTATCCTCGGTTTACAGTGTAAACTTAAGAATACCCAAGTGATATAAAATTTATACTTTAAAGTTTTTATTCAATTGTACAGGGTGGAATATACTACCACAAACTTAAATGGAAATAACCACAAAATAACTACAAACGAATAATAATAAAGAAATCAGGGGAAATTTACGCAACAAAATCACCAGATAACACAGCAGTCTCTCTCGCCTCGCACACACACTCTGCTCCCTTCCTCAAAACTAAACTCTTAATTCTTTGCTCTCTACTTTTACATGGCACATACGCACACGTGCCGAATTAATAACTGATTATAAATAGTACTCATTTTAAACCGCTATAGATATATGAATAACAATACAATGACAAATATATTTATGTGGATAATAATGATTATAATGTTGTAGGCCGTGGCCCTCCTCAGAGTCTTGAATTCTCCGTATGGGGTAATGACCTTCACAACATTACTACATGACTGCATGCAGTTTTTTAAGAAACCGTAAAATTTTAACCAATTGCTAGAAATATCTCATAAAAAAAGAGAGATTTCGGTACCGCGCATGCATTATAATATCTCTATCCCTCGTCCACCTCTCACGCTGTGGGTGTATATACTAATACTAGATTATGCAGTAATGAACGTGTTTAACCCATGCGATAGGATTATCAAGGTTTGGACACTCAGAAACCAACCTGTTTAAGTCTTTGCAGTTGAATTATACATCAACGCTAAAATGAGATGTTTATGCATCTGATACCGAACCCCAAATTATAGCTATGTTCAGCAAAGTTCTAAATAGACCCTCTCTAATATTGATTTAGACAATTGTAAAACGTACGTGTTTTTCTTGGGTTATATATTTTAGAATGCGGAATGTTAGTCATAATACCTAGCGATTACTGATTTAGGCGGCCCCTATATATGGAGTTTGTTCATAGCCAGTCCTCTAAAAATGTCCATCTCTCTTTCATAATGTTCAGTGTATGCAATACTATATGCATCATAACGTTTAGCTCACCAAGATCTCGCCGTTTTCACAAACATCCACAAAGAACGAGTAGACGGGAGCAATTGATTGCGGTGTGCATGTCTGTGGCGAGTCTGACATCAGCCTTGTATTGACGTCGAGGCAATAATTATCATGATCTTTTAATCCCCAGTTAATTCCTTTGTTTTGTTAAACACGCGATCAAAATTTGATCATTATTTCTTGATTCGTTGCAGTTCCAGTTGGCTCCTGTGAAGACTCTCGAAGTGCCCTCCGCTGACTCGTTCACATGTGAGTAAACACTCGCGCACATGTATATATTACATACGATAAGAATTGTTGATTCCGCCACGAATTGGTGCAAAGGAAAATGCAGTGCTGGTAAAACACCAGTATCCATGAAACGTACACGGGGTGAGAGTGCATAAAAGTATTTAAATTATTCTTGCATGAACAAGCACCACCTTACTCGAGGGGAGAGAGAAAAGTGATCAGAGGTTAAGTTCAAACACGCTCTGTTTGGACTATTATAGGTCCACAGAAATCTATTAGATTTTCCAAAACTTTGGAAGTGTGATTACTTTACGCCATACATGCTTTGGATTGCGGAAGTCCTGGCTTGAGACACACGGACGATGTCATACCCTCACATTTCAATTCGAACAGCATCGGTTGAATAAGTTTGACGTACCATTCACACCAATTTCACATCAACCAGACTCATAGAATATAATTCCGATTTCAGCATCTTCGAGTTTTGGTTCCACCAAAATGTCGGGGTTACGGGGGAAGAATTCCTCGGTCCGGAAGCCATCCTCGACGAGGAGCTCTCCAGTGAAATTACACCCTTTGTCCATAGCAGGAAGTGACTACAGTGACATGGAATCATTGGCCCCAACCCCCGTCATGACGGGTCGAATGTCGAAGCAGGAAACCAGGACGATAGGTCGAGGAATTGTTCGAGGAACTGTACGAGGTGGCAGGGGAAATAGATCGCAGTAAGATTTCGTAGCGATTTTGGCAATCTTCATTGTGATATGTCGTCGGTATGTTGATGTGTTTGATGACTATGGTTGACTTACAGAGTGATGTCAAAGAGAGTGCCGGTGAAGAAGAATTTGAGCACCAAACCAGTGCTGCCAAACATCAAAGATGCGAAGGAAGATGTCAATAGTGTGCATCGGGTTCTCACCGGCCAACTGGACGGCCTACCTCCGATGCGATCCTCTGTCGTGCGCATTTTTCTCAGCTCAACATTTTCAGGTCTCTCTTGTACATACTATTAAATCTACTGTAACCCTCCCCGAAAGCATAATGCCAATTGTAATATACACTGAAGCATAATGCCAATTGTAATATACACCGAAGCATAATGCCAATTGTAATATACACTGAAGCATAACGCTAATTGTAATATACACTGAAGACACAAGCTGAAACTCTTTTACTTTCGTAGATTACAAGTCGGAAAGAAATCTCCTAGCCAAAGAGGTTTACCCGCGCCTCAGGGACCGATGTGCTGCCATCGATTTGGACTTCCAGGTCGTTGACCTCCGGTGGGGGGTCACCCAAGAAGCATCTAATGACCACCTGGTGGAGGATCTATGCTTCAATGAAATTGAGCAATGCAAGCGACTTTCTAGGGGACCCTTCTTTGTGGTGAGTTTTAACTTTTAACAATGAATCTGATTCTTGATCACATGTAACTTCAACATTGACAACCATCAATATTCAAAAGAAACATGATATCGCACAAAATGCGTCGTTCATCAGATATAATTTCCATTCTAGGGCATGCTGGGTAACCGTTATGGGTTTCATCCATTGCCTCGTGAAATACACCAAACCGAACTCGAGATTTTGAAGTCAGTTGCCGAGGACGAGGATACAGAAGGTTGGCAGTTGCTCGACTCATGGTACAAACTGGATGAAAACGCTGTTCCACCTGTGTACGTGTTGCAGGTGCGTAGAAAAACACTACCTTTTGAATACTGTGATACAGTATTTGGTTTTAGCCAATCAGCAGTCGCTTGTCACACATGTTTGAGTTCGATCCTGGCAATGAAAGTGCCCACAAAGAGAACGTGGCTCAATGGGACCGTGAAAGCAGACGAATGGTGGCTGTGTTGCACAAAAGTGTTTACACCGCTATCCAAGAGACTCATCTTGATAATTTGTCTAAATTCAAGTACATTCAATCTGGTAAGGGATTGCAGAAATAAAATGCTGTACTTGATAAGTTTTCGATATGTTGGCAGTTACCCACCAAGAGTTCCAGCACGGGCTCCTTCAGCTGGACAAAGAATCTGCGGAGAAACATGGGGTTGTCTTTGTGAGGAATTTTCAAGGCCTGTACAACGAACTCTCGAGTTGCAGTGTTCAACGCCATGGATGTCAGTTAACTCCAGAAATCCTTTGTGATGCTATGGTTTTGTTTACATTCTCAGGTATCAGGAAGAATGAAGCCACTGGAAAAATGGAGATAGATTATGAATGCGAGGATCTGCTGGAGGGTCTGAAGAAGCACACAAAGGATCAGCTACCCAATCAAAGTTTCTTTGAATACAACTTGAACTGGTCAGAAGGTGGGATCCAGCCAGACCTAGATGAGAGCCATGCGCGATACCTTCAGAGATTCATGATTGATTTTGAGAACACCATATGGAGAATGATTGAGAATTACAAAAAAAGCGAAGAGAAACAAATTGCTCGTCATTTTGTTACATATCGAGAGGCACAGATTCCAAAGAGAGTTATGAAGCCAAAAGAATCCACTACGGGCATGAATAGCGGGGATTTCATGGTCGGGTACATGAGTTTGCAAAACACAATTCAAGACCACAAAGAGGCTGAGCTTAAAGGGGATGAAGCCAAGCCTATTGACAAACACATGTTGAATATGAACTACGAGGTGTTGCACCATTTGAATTTCTGCAAGGAAAAGTGTCGTCTTTTCTGTGGTCGTGTTGAAGAGCTGAGCTCGATCAAGAATACAATTCTATCTGATGATGGTAAACGCAAGCCTGTGGTCATCGTGGCTCCATCTGGATGTGGTAAGACGGCATTCATGGCTAAACTGGCTGAATCCTGTCGTGCCTGGCTTGGTAAGGAGACAGTCGTAATGATTCGCTTCCTCGGAACATCACCCGCCAGTTCGTCAATCCGAAAAGTCTTAACTAGCATCTGTGTGCAGATCACTGGAGCTTATGCTCTACCCTTGATCAAGGACAATTTATCAAAGCTCAGCAAAATAGTTAAGTACTTCAATGAACTAATGATGATTGTTTCCTACCAGAATATGATAACTAAGCAACTTGTCATAATTCTGGACTCAATTGATCAATTGGATGCTACTGATGGAGCCCATCTGATGCAATGGCTACCCAGAGCTTTGCCTACGGGAGTCCATTTGCTTTTGTCAATGCTACCGGAAGTGCATAACTGCTTTGAAAACGCGAAAAATCACCTGATGGACGACCAGTGTTTTGTACTTCTTCCTGAATTGACGGCTGATGTGACCAAAGAATACATCCATGCATACCTGGACAATCACAAGAGGACTCTAACAAATGAGCAAAAAGAACTCTTGGTCAAAACCTTTGAAAGTAATCGGCAGCCGCTTCTGATGTCTCTCATCATGAATGAGGCGAAAAATTGGCGATCCTTCTCGCCGGTGTCCGAAATTGCTCTGGCTGAAACTGCGAGTGCTGCCATCATCGGACTTCTGGAGAAAATTGAACGCCGTTTTGGGAATCTTTTTATTTGTGCAGCTCTAGGGTATTTATCCATCAGCAAAGGAGGGCTTTCAGAGGTCGAACTTGAGGATGTTCTGTCTTGCAATGATGAAGTTCTCGATGATGTCTACCAGTTTCACGATCCACCGGTGGAAGGAATTGTACGCATTCCTCCTTTGATGTGGACTAGGGTAAGAGCTGAACTTTCCTCATACATCGTTGAACGACAGAGTAACAAACACACTGTCATCTACTGGTACCATCGGCAGTTTGTTGAGGCTGGGTTGGAACGTTATTCGTCAGGAGATCAGGCGACAAAATTACATAGTGACCTTGCAGAGTTATTTAGCCGTGAAAGTGGAGTTTGTCGTGGAATTTACCTTTCGAAGAGGAAGAAAACAATCGAAGACGCTGATCGACAAATCACGCCTCACATTCTTCACAGTCGCAACAGTCGAAAGTTAACAATGTTGCCGTATCACTTGTTTCAAAGTGGAGATCTCGACCTATTGAAGAGAGAAACGTTCTGCAAGTTCAAGTTCCTTCTTTGCTTCATTGAAGCTTTCTCTTTCCAGGAGCTTCTCTTTTCTTTGAAAGAAATGCTCTCTGAGAAAGAAGATCCCGATCTGAGGCTCCTGCATGACAGTTTACATTTCTCACAAGGACAGATCAAGAACACCATATCTTCCCTTGGAGGGCAAATTCTCGGGCAACTTCAGCAGCACGCTGAGAACCGGCCTATTATCCGAGATTTATGCCAACAGGCACAAGAAGCAATGGAAAAATCGAGAAATCCTGTTCTGATTCCGATTGCAGGCAGCATCCCATCATCTTCATCCACCCTGAAGTGGTACACAACTGGTCTGAAGCAGATCCACACGCTCTCACCAGATGGCTCCATTCTTGCTGCTAAAAGCGAACCAGACAATCCCAAGGAGACATCGCTGACTATGATAAAGATGAACACGTTGTCTCGTGGAAGGAACATCACCATTCCCAAGAAAGACGAGGTGATCAAGACCGTTATAACCAAAGACAACCAGCGTCTTTACACGCTGACAAAAGAGGAAGTTAACATCTTCCACGTCAACTCTGGTGAATGCATTCAGAAGATCGGCGTCAATATCAACCATGCTGGCCTCCTCAACATGGCTATGGCAGTGTCGTCTAATAATGAATACCTGGTTCTAGCTGGTGCTGATCGCTTAGGCATGCTGGAGGATAACTCTCAAGGAGCCGACGAAGCGGGTTACAAAGTTAGACGCGCAATGAACTTCAACGGATCAATCAAAACCACGAATCTTATATTTTCATTGGAAGACAACCTGACCATTTCAACCCACACAATTAAAGGAACCAAGATGGTTCTGGGTGCGGCCGTTCTCTGGGACTTCTGGGAGAAACAGCTGAAAACACGCGTTGCTCTGCCTACAACGGTTGAGCCAGGATTTCTTCATCGAATGGCTCCGCTTGGGGGGCACAACTTGGTGGTCTGTGGATGTCAGGATGGACAAATCTTTATTGTTGACATGGATATTGGGAAAATCATTGTCCAAATGGGTGCTCAAGAATTGTATCCATCCTCGATTCTCTCCCATTCTGATCCCTCACAGAACATACTTCTGACGGCAGGAAAAGGGCTGCAGACAATCAATGTCTGGAAAACAGAAGTTGACAATCACGGGATTGTAGCTACAATCGACACGCCAGTCCCAGTCAGTTGCATCACATATTCGGCTGAAACTAACCACATCATTGCTGGTTTTGAGAAAGGCTCAATCGCATTTTATGAGTTACAAGGTCCATCGGAGGTCACAGAGGTCGCTCGCCATCAATGTCATCATGGGACAGTGACCTCACTAGTGTGTGACGATAAGGAGCAGTTGATTTCATGTGGTGAAGATTGCGTACTCAAACTTTGGGATATCGATGGTGTCATACAGAAGGACGAAGACAAGCCTTCGGAGCAAGATTCAACCGGCAAGGAAAGCCTTTTAGACGGCGATCTATCGGTCCATCACCTGGAAAGTGCATCCAGAGATAAACTCATCACGGGTACGCCATTTTGTCTGCTCTTTTTCGTGAGAATTTATACGACACAGTTTTGTAACTCATCCCCTCTTTTTCTCCAGCATCGGCATCGGGGTTGAAGGTTTGGAAATCAAGCAGCATCTCGGTTGAATTGGACACCAAGTTTGATTCTGAGGAAACTCACCTGGCCACCCTATCGGAGGATGGCGCAAGGATACTTGGCATCCACGGGGCACAGAGAGAGCTAAAACTATGGAACTGCAAGTCAAAGTCCGAGGAGACACTGGATGGATTTGTTGGAGTGACCATCCATTACGCCATGTGGTCACCAGATTCCCCATCTAAGGCTTTCATAGCCGCCACCAAATCCAACTTTAGCATGTTAGTGCAGTTTGACAGCGAGATGAAGCAAGCCACAAGTAACTTTCCTCTTGGGGAAAGGTTCAATATTGAGATCTGCCACACACTTAAAAATGGCACCATCTTGGTATGTCTTCTTGCGGACTCAGCAACCGATAAAGAAACTGGCTTCAAGACCTTCAAAGCTATGGCGATTGATTTACAGAATGGAGGGTGGCAGATTTGTATGTATCATGAGACGAAATCGATCAACACTGAGCCGTACGAGAAGCCGGTATTTTGTATGGAGAAACTAGATGACGAGACAGTACTTCTTGGTTGTCATAACAACGTCATGTCATGGCAACCACCCGAGAAAGAGTGTTTTCTGTCGCAGAAGGAGAGCATGAGGACGTGGTTGCGACACACGCGGAGAGCTTATTACAAATTAACAGAACCCGGAGCGGATTTCGGACAAGTTCCTCTGACGGCTCTGACTGTGTCTAGAGACCGCAAAGCCATCGTATCAGGAGATGAAAGAGGTTCTGTCATCTTCTGGTTAAATGTACCAAAGACAGAGTCTCCTACTGCTGACCATGGAGTGTTGCTGTCTGCGCATTCAGCCGCGGTAAGTCAACTTGGATGCATTTCTATTCCTTAATCATTCGATTTTTGCCGCAGATAATTCCTCGCTCCCATATGCTCCCACATGTACCCTCTACTTATACCTATCCTCAATTTTTCCAGGTCAGCTCCATGGTCCTCTCAGCAGACGCCAGTATACTGATCTCAGGATCTTTGGACCGCAGTATCCGGGTGTGGAGTGTACCTGGGGGCAATCACCTGTGCAGCATATATGTACACATGGTGGTGCGCCAACTGACCATTGACCCTTTTGCCAACTACATCGTGGCCAAATGTCAATTTGCAGAAACCCAAAGAGTTCTTGCTTTGAAATTATCTGCGTGTGAACAAGATTCCTTATCTTAATCTCTTCGCCTTTTCAAGCAACGGATCTTTTTACTGGTGCTTATTTCACCTGTGATTTAAATTTCGGAGCGTTTTCTAATTAAAAAACAAAACAAAACAAAACAACAACAACAACAACAATAACTCCAAAACCTTTATAGTCTGGGTGATTGTAAGCGTAATGGTGCTAGGTTTTCTGTGTTAATTCTAGATGTGGCAGTCAGTTATATCACACGATATATATTGATATAGAGGTGTATATTAAGTTGTACGATGAATTTGTCATGAAAACCGAACATAAAATTAACCATGCTCAGGTGTACTATAAGCTATTGCGAAATATTTTATAAATTTATGCACTTAATATTGGTTATTTCCATATACAAATATCCCAACTTTTTTTTTCTACCAAGGTCCTAGCTATTTTTACGTTCTTTACATGTTTACTCATCTGTTATGTAAGGGTATCGATTTCCTGGAGATTATTCATACTGCCAGGGCTGAGCTTCACTTATTACTGTATTATTGCTTGCAATAATATTATATTACTGCATGCTTTTATTTAATTTCGAGCCTCAAATAATTTGTGGTTGTTTCATTTTTCCAGTATGTATGATTTACGACACATATGAAATATCTTCCTTATAGACCTTGTTATAAACGCCTCTGGTTAATAAATTGCTGATGTAGTCATCTTGCTGATTTCAATCAGTAGCTAGACTATATTATTACATGCATTATTATCATGATATCAGAGCTCTTGTATGGAAGAATTTTAACAATTAGAAAAGTTAGACAACAGCTCAAGGAAATAATCCGTATATTCCTTATCGACTTCATTCCAAGAAATGACGTCAAATTTGATGCCGGATTCTCTGCGAATGACCGGGGTTTTTTTCTTGAGCAGAGGTCACCCAAACACGTACGGAAGTTGTGAGGAACTCATGTTGAAATAAAAGGACAACCAAATCAGATTGACACAAAAGAGAATCTCACTTAGTCACCCAGGAACCAACGAGACAGCCGCTGTGCTGCGATACGACTCCAAAGTATCCGAAGCCGACGTCAGTTACAATCCGGAAGTCCGAATTTAATTGACCCGCATTCTTTTATGGAATCAACGTCTTACGTCATTTAGAACGTCTCTATTTCCCTCCAGATTATCAGTGTGAGGCTATGGAGTATAGTAGAACTTCATTGCCTCGAACACAGCCTCTTCTAGCTTATTAGAAGCAGGGAATTCGCGCGCCCTTGACCAAAATGTATCCATTGATTCTTGATCGCTTTATGAAACTCTTCGGCATTTAAAGGTCCATCTCCCGCCTCTGGAATGACTTGAACAAACAGGGCAATTACATAGCGACATTCGTATCTACAACCCACGGATAAGTGTGTATGGAGAGCCATCTTTGTTCGTCTGCCCAGCGAGAAGATCCAGGTGTGCAAAATTTCCCGCTCCTCTCGATTCCAGGGGAGTGTTAGGAAGGAAATCACCCAGGAAACCGACAAGTCCGTCTACAACTCCAACAACTTGTCCGTCTACAACTGGTGCAAAATCCAAGCAAAAGTGACCATTCTGTGAGACGGAATCACGAATTTCGACGTCGAGAAGCTGACTTCAAAGTTCTTACAGTGCATGAAAATCCTCCCTTTTTGGGAAGCAAAATCATGGCGTCGATGACTCCGAAGCAGTCGATAACCCCTTGACTGAACTCTGCATCTGGGCAGTTGTTATTGCGAGCCACCTGACGTATGTAGTTTTCTGGTTGGGCAGCCGGGTAGTTGATAGCCCTCATGGTAACTTCCACTTTCCCTAATAGTACGATGGAAAAAGCCTTGGAATAAAAAAATACCTGTTCACGAGGGAGAATTCAGCTGCATTTTATTAATTGAAAGATGCAGCCGAATTCTACTTATATGCAAAAATAGCGAGTCGGTCATTTACCGCCCTGACACCGTTGGCCGAGTGGTTGGACCGTTAGAACGTCAGACTTTCCACACACGATGAAGCCGGCGACGAGGACGTCGGAGGTTTGAGCTGCTGACATGTATCAGGGGGAGTTTTACATCCGGAATCGAGCCCAAGCTGCCTCAGTTTTCTCATCCGAAATTTCCTTACTTTGCAGCGAGGGAAACTATCAAATTAATAATTCTGAGGTTTACGCTATGCTTTCGGGTACCATCCACGTTAAACTATTGCAATTTTGGCCGATATCATAGAAAATACTATAAGAATCCTTAATCTTTCACAATGTGAAAAGACCATAATTATTTGCCTATCTGGTATATTATAAGAACTGAGACTCCGGTGTTTATGCTATCCTGTGTATAATTTACTTATGCTGCTACTCTGGAAACGAGTAATTCCGCTAGGATTCGTCTCAATAATGACCGTGATTCTCATATGCAATGTTGGAAGTTTGGTTCATGCCGGATCTCGGATTGGGAATAGGATCAGAATCATATTTGAGCATAATTCCCAAACCCAAAAGGCGATCTTGAAATTAATCAAAGCTTTTAGAAGGCGGCGTCGGACACGCTCTTAATATGGTGCGACCCATATTAGGTCATATTCCCCGGCCACCTTCAGCAACCTTAACATCCTTAGTTTGCTTCTCGTGTGTTCACCAGTTGTGTTTCTTGAGTTTAGATTTCGAAAGTGTAGCTGCGTATAATATTAGTTAGAATAATATTAATTATATAATATTATATTATATAATATTATTAATTATAATAATATTGACCTTTCAGGCAGAGGATTTTTTCTCCACTTCTGCATAAGTTAGGAAAAGTAGCACAGAGAGATGTCGAACGTTAATTTATTTATTTCCGTCGCATCAATGGTGATATAAACTATAAAATAAGATTACAAGGGTGTTATATATATATATATACACAAAATTCATTAACGACAGATCACCATATAAAACAAAAGGACAAACAGATCTGGCAGGCTTTTTAACATAATAAAAACTTTTCTAATTTGTGCAAACAAATCGATAGAACAGAATGTTATTGTCGGGAAGAAAGATCACCGAAAATAATTATTTTCTCCTAAAGTGAACGAGAGTGGCGACAAGCCACAACACAAAAAGTTGCAGTCGACAGACTAAACTAGGAAGTGCATTGTTGAAACGTTGAACTATTGGAAAACATTTGATTGCAAAAGGAAAAATATACAATGAAGTTATTGGTCTTGATTGAAAACAATCACAACAGAACTTTCGTTCGATTAAGTTACGCATAAATATGTGAATTAAATTGCAAAAGCGAGATACTGGCAATGTAATTATGGCATATAACCGGGACTTTGGGATATTTGAAAAGAGAAAGAAAAAAATATGAGAAAAAAGGTTAACGTAACCTGAGAAAAAAAAGTAGCCTGCAAAGCGAATGAATTATTGAAATTATGCCAAGAAACAATATTATGGCAAAAGTAACTTTGGTGCAGAAATGATCGTATCAGAAACAATCCTGGTTTCTGCAGTGGTTGCGTTGAAAATACATGGAACGATCGAGTGCCCTTCTTTCAAGCACCCCCTTATACCAGGCCTAAGAAATGGCAGCATCTGAGTCATCGAGACTACCGAATAAGGAAAACAAAACAAATAAACAACCTTAAAGCTATTCATCCAACGAAATTATTAAAAATTATGACGGAAAAGGGATAGTAAACACTAAATTATGAAAGCAACAACAAAAATAACGTGAACCTATGGAGGGTCTGCATGAAAGACAAAGACAAGAAAAAAAAAAAACCAAAAAAAAACCAAAAAAAAAAAAACACACAAAAAAACGAAAAAAAAAAACACGTGTTATTTCCTACAAATGACGTCATAATCACAATCGTGCTTAACTCTTCTGCATTTAAACAATTTGAGCACCATGTTGTGTTCCCACCAGGATACTGCTTTACAAACAGGATTTAGGAATTTCGCAGATGTAGTACCCTAGGGTGTTGCACGATTTTTTAACCCAGTAGTCTTTATTTTCTTCATAGTTCTGAACGTATGCCATGCAAACATCATTGTCGTTTTCGGGAAGCGGTTCCCTCCCGCTTTCCCAGTTGCGATAGTTCATCACGCGTTTCGTCTTGGTCGTTTCATCGTACCAAACCCACAGACTGCCTTTCTTATTGAACATACCAGAAGTCCAGTACATCTCTTCCTTCACGCTGCCTTGTCGTGCTGGAACGCAAAAGTCACTCAAATTTTAACACTTCACAATTCATTTGCCTGAAACTTACCAGTGATGTTGCTAACCATGGATTTGATGAAATCTTCCTCCAATTCAGTTTCTATTGACAACAGAGTAGCCGCATGGTCATCTCGACATCGCAGTACAGCTTGCCCCATCTGCAGCCTCTCCTTGTAGACCACATAACAAGACCCGACCCCGTATCTCCCAGAAAGGAAACCAGTTGGGCAGAGACCGGTGACAAAATTCGCTGCAAATTAGGAAATATAACCCATCTCAACAAAATACAATATTCATAATACTCACAATCTGTTAGGCCTCGCAGGAGGCTGTCAATTTGAGTAATTTTGTTGTCCATCTCAGCCAATCTGTACTTCTGATCAGTCAAATCGTTCGAGATGGTATCGGGAACATCACAAGAAAGGGTTCCGTCTGATAATTCAATCTCTTGATTGGTTCGTTTGAATTTGATTCAATGCACTAACCAATAGGATCGAAGGAACCTGGGGGACCTGGAGGGCCGGGTGGGCCGGGTGGGCCTGGCTCATTGCAGCATTCAGACCCGGTACTTCCGCCGGTACTTGCCGCCGGTACTGCCGCCGGTATTGCCGTCACCGGTATTGCCGCCTCCGGTATTGCCGTCACCGGTATTGCCGCCACCGGTATTGCCGCCACCGGTATTGCCGCCACCGGTATTGCCGTCACCGGTATTGCCGTCGCCGGTATTGCCGCCGGTATTGCCGCCGGTATTGCCGTCACCGGTATTGCCACCGGTATTGCCACCGGTATTGCCGCCGGTATTGCCGCCGGTATTGCCGCCACCGGTATTGCCGTCACCGGTATTGCCGTCACCGGTATTGCCGTCACCGGTATTGCCACCGGCATTGCCACCGGTATTGCCACCGGTATTGCCACCGGTATTGCCATTGCCACCGGTATTGCCACCGGTATTGCCGCCACCGGTATTGGGTCCTTGAGGGGTTGTGTTTCCTCCAGTGTTACCGCCGTTGTTTCCTCCGCTGTTACCGGTGTTACCGCCATTCTGGTAGGATTAAAAGTTTGATATTTAATCCCAAAACAAATTAAGATTGACCTACCCCGTCGGTCGGATCATCAGCAGAGAGGCCACAGTTTAATGTTTCACAAAGCGTGACAAAGTTCTTGAATGTTCTCGGCCATTTTAGTCCTTCTTTGACCACAGATCTGGCAATTGAAAGCTTCTGATCGAGGAAGGATTGTTTTGATGTGTATAGGGAATATTCCGGTGCGAAACTGTACGGGATGCTGATCTTCTGGTCTCGAAGAGGGTTCGTGTCATCCACTGTGTATACACTGTAGAAGCCCAAGACGTAGGTGAAGCCATCGTCCGGAACCACCCAAGGGTTCTCCAGCGTAAACTATAAATAAGAGAACGACATTTCTTAGAAAGATATAGGTTAAATATTGCAAAGACGGTGCACGATCAAAATCCGAAAAGAGGAAATTGAAAAATAACTGTTACAAATCATGAAAGCTGTCATTCATAATATTATTATCATGAGCCATCATTTTCGAATTCAGAATTGCATTTTGACACAATGGATGACTATGAGTGGCATGAAGCGATGTGCTTACCTCTTGAGTATCACCAATATTATCCTCTTTGGGTATGAGGTACTGCTGGTTGACCAGACTAAACAGCTCCTCTTTTCCTCCATTCGGGAGTTGCCTCCACAGCTGAACATACAGAGGATCAGACGTGCAGAAGAATACGACGATCGAGACGTATAGTCCTGGATTGACAACGTTCGTTTCATCCAAGAGAACTTTGTTCGTCGAATCCATGATAAGCATACCACAGCAATCATCTTAAGGAAAATGATTGCAATAGTCTTAACCAGTTGGTTCTCGGTACACATGTGCTTACTTGGCGAAGTCAGGAGCTCCGAGGAGACCAGGCTGCATACGAAGAGAAGGGTCAGGCATTGCTGCTGCCAACGAGGTTTGGCAACGAGGTTCATGGTGACTGGAAAAATATTGAAATGTCAATTCAAGATCTCGTAAGAAATCATCATTGAAACAGCGGAGACGACAGTACGGGAAGATTGATCGTGAAGAGAGTGCTGACATTGCTACAAAATAATCAAATATGAATAGTTGAATACACCTGTCGGAGTGCATGCGTTAGCTAAAAATTCGTTAAAGTTTACACTTTCCACACACTGACACTGTATCCAACCAAGGAGCATTCTCCTTTATCTACTAAAGAACACAGTTTTTTTTTCTTCCACTCAATTTCAAACGAATTGGGTGAATCACCGATGCTAAGAGAAAGAAAAATATGAATCCGATTTCATCCAACTGCGTCTATTCTTCAGAGTAAATTGCAACCTGTTGCTCTACACGCATGAGAAAAAGTTTCATTAGCCGCGTAATTTGCAGAAGAGCGAAAGGAATATGGCCATAAAGTGTGGTTTGAGTCTCATACCACACACAGACATGTTATCAGACCTAGAAAGGTAATGACGTTTATGATCTTGATTTGGAATAATGCCTTCACGGGGCAATAAAGTTATTTTGATTGCAAGTCGCGGTTTACCAGTAAATCAAAAAGCACATGGTTTGGATACGAAAACAACTCAGAAAGTTAGGGTATAGGACCAACGCAAGGTATAATTATTATACGCACTGGTTTCAAATCTTCTTATGATCTCTTGTTGATCAAAAGTGAGTCTTACAGCTCTCCTCGCAGCCAACCAAAGACTATCGAGACCCTCATCCGAAGCACATGCTACATAACTGTAACATGCCCCCCTTGGAATCCAGCCAAAACATCCATTGATCCTTATACAAAAAATTTCACACAACCCTCATGCCATACCATTCCTGAAATTGATTACCAAAAAAACCCTTCTTTGCCGTTCACACAACAAGCACCTACCCCTTGGGCATTGTGCTAAGCAAAAGGAAATTTGAAATGCACGTTCTCAAGGAAGACGAAGTCGAGGAAAAAAAAAAGAAAGAAACTATGGATTTTTAACTCATCAATCTAAAAACTAAAGTTTCTTATTTTCTACACGAAGCTCGAATTCATACCTCAGAGCTCCTTTCTTTTACTTTATTCAATAGAAGTCTTTGACAATTTAATTTAAAAGTTGTAAATCTACATTAAAATGACTGATATGTTTCATATTAGAGACAAAGTGATGCCCTCTGACCATAGAGTAAGACCAAAACCACTAAAGAATTGGGAAGAGTTTGAGCTACTGAGTACGCTTGGCTGGATAAAATTGGGGCTGAATTTATGAGAGGGGGGGGGAGATTTAAGTATCTGTGACACTTCCATTGAGATGTGAATCTCAACCTTAGTGTCAGAGAGTGCTTTTGAGTTGATATAGATCATAATTTATTCTTTAAGACTGCTCCCAGCTATCATTCTACATTAAGGGTACTTAAAGATCTCAGTCGGAACTTAAGATCCTTGACTGAATACGGATAGAACAGTAAGAACACCAAGGGAGGGGTAATATCCACGAAAGCACATTATGCCGTCGACACTTATGTTTGTGTACATAACGCATTCTATAGAAATAAGGCCGCGTATCACTGCATATGATTGAGGAGTCCTGCCAATATACGTCAGTGAATCCTGCCAATGTAACTAATTTACCCAACAGCCACAGCGTGAATGGTAATTGCTTTCAGAATGTATTATGGTTCACGATGCTCAGTTTCCAATTAAATTCTTAAAAGAAAGTCGTAAAATTCTTATTAAGTGTGTCGAAAGCCTTTGTGAAATCTCAGAATTGGGCTGTTTATTATTTCTATTGCGATTCGCTTTTCTTGTTGCTGACGTGAAGAAATCTCAGAAGATGACTCTTAAACTCTTAACTTTTTTGCAGAGTAGTATAATAGTTAATTGAAAACACTTAATGCTTAAAGAATTCCCTATCGATTAAATTAATGAATCAAACCGGATTTGAATGCTTGGATACACTTCAGTTTGTGCGTTGCCTCTGGTTTGTTGGGTGCAACGAAGTCAACAGCGTTTAAAACCATCCAGATATTTGTGGAAATTCTAAATGCGGCCATTACGTGCAAATAAAAGTAAGAGTTACCTTGTCCACAGAAAATGTTCCCATGCACCTGAATAGCTTACTGAAAATAGCTATTTCACAACACAATACAAACCGCAGTGAAGAATATTTGCAGGTTATATATAATGACAAAGTTCTTTGGTGAACACACAATTATTGAAACATCTTCGTAGAATGTCGACGCTTGAATCCCCCCAGGAATGCAATCATTCACTAGGGTTCTAAAAGAGTGAGGTTTGAGTTTTCCACAAAATTGGAAAAAGAAATAAGATAACAAAATAGTCCCTTCAACGTTATGGTCGAAAAAGAAAAAAAAATCCAACGAAAACACGATTCTGACATTCCTGTAAAATAAATTACGTTGTTGATTACCCACAGTGGATAATATCGGTACTAAGAGTAATTATAGAAGAAATGCATAATGTTAAGGCCAGTGAGTTCCACATGAAGTCATGTTATAGCATTTAAGGACAAGCCGCAAAAAAAAAAGGAGAAAAAAAAAAACTTACTTTCAGGTCAGCAGACGCCTATAAAGAAATTCCCATGTCGTGACAATCGATTAAAACGAGGGGATTTATGCTTTTAGCTTTTCTCTCAAACCCCAAGTGAACTTAGTCTTTTAGAAAAATTTCAGAGAAACCATTCGTATTAAATGTTTAAAACGTTGAATAAAGTTATGGTGATTGAAGCTGGACAAAACTTCTCATGATAAATTTTCTATTAAATCCTAAAGACAATTACTCATACCGTACAACATTCATATATGTACACCTGTATCTCTATATATGTGTCAGTGTGTTTATCTGTATAAGTGTAATGATCGATATATAATATGCAGTAGAAATAGAAGCTGATATAGAGAGATATCAACGTGAGAAATTTCAGAGAGGAGACTAAATTGCTGAGTATGAAATGATAAGTATACTACAACAGGTTCAATTAGATCTTTTAAGCGGACGATTTACAGTTTTACCTTAATCACAAATTCACACAAATGCCCCCGTGAGAATATCCATCAATGAGAGAGAAATATAAACTGAAACATGCAATTACAAAAACACAAATAGTACACCAAATCCAGTCAGACTGAGCATATATTATTGTTACCCAAAGTAATGGCCGACCCAAGGGAGTTTTTTTCTTGAACTCTGTGACCTTCCGCGATAGCAAAATAATATAAAATATATTTGCAGTTCTTTATATGGAATACAGAATGGCTCTGAGGATTCTGATATAATGTTGACCATGTACCTTGCAGTAATCCGCTATTAATAACATATTATGTAACAAATTCGTTGGCGAAACTTTGAGAGATTTCTCTCCTGTGTGTGTTCTTTATGAATTGAATTCTATGCATGTCCGTATTGGTCTTTGGGTTTTAGAACTTTCCCGAAAGCTATATATAAACACTATTAAACAGATATTGGCCTCCGGTTCCTCTATACGTTGAAGTCTTGCTTATTCTCAATCATTTCTCAATATAAAGCAGACTTTGCAGTCCAATAAGACGGCGGAAGAACTTATTGTTTGAAGGCATTCATGCAGTCAATAAGTCTTAAATTAATGTATTGGTTCATAATTTAGACCATGTATCATTATATATCAAATGAATCGCCCACAGTGGACATATGCATTGTACATGATCATTTCTTTACGTCGAAGTTTTTATTCCACATGAATGGGATAAACATTGTATAAAGACTCAAAAGGAGAGATATAAAACCTGGGCTTCATCAGATCTGGCTGATCCAGCCTACACTGACCAATGAAATTTCTCAGCCGTCTCAACCATCGAGGTGTTAAGTTTAAATCTATGAACGACCAAGGAAATGTCGTAAATAACTCCGTTGAAATGGGTTACGTAAGAGACACAATGGCCATCTGTCTAGACCGATCTGCTCTCGACACAGCTTGAATAGGATTGGCTCTCCAAAGTGTTTTCACTATTTTTCAACGATACGGTGAAATTCAGGCGTTGTGCAATAAAATAAATGCGGATTTAAAATAAAAAGCTACACAGGGTTATGGAATGTGGATTGTTTGCATGAGGGTGAAAAGAGTGGAATTAGGGTCAATGTCAGTAAGGAGAATAATGGTGCGAGTGCTTTAAACGTTAATATGCAAAAGTGCAACCTTCAGTTACTTTCATGTAATGCCACTCTGAAGTAGATTTAATTACAGCTGAATATTAAAGATTAATGTTATGTTATGCACTGACTAACAGTGAAGAAAATAAAGCGACAAAATGTTGCTCATCGACCAGAGTATTACCTGGACGTAGAAGAGGTCAGAGAGTACACAAACATACAATTGACCGGAAAATAACAGCAAGAGAATACTTAATGTCTTCAAACAAAAAAAAGACATAAAATTCATGGCCCATAAAACCCACAGAAAAGGAAAACATTTCCATTGATTGCAATAAAAACGTTAGAACGCAGTCTAACAGTCGACAAATTTAACTGAGTCACAGGATTTTATCGTTTACAGCTTAAAGCCACTGATAGTTATTAAAAGCATCGGCGCATACAGCATTGTCAGGATGGTATTATATCTCGTGAATACACCTACACACTTGGAAACCACACTCAAACACACACGCCCAATGGCCTTGGGGGATAATGGTAAAATTATTTAACAAAATTCTTCAGGTAACTGAAGGGTTTCAAACAAGCAAACAGGGTTCTTGACAAGAAAGTAGCACCTTCAAAGAAGGGGCATTGCGCATAGTTATTTGTAATCAATAAAAAAAGAAGTGCATTGCTTCTCTTTTTTATGTTTGGTGAGAATACCCAGGTTATCCCAGGGCATAGCTCATTTGCATTATCGTAATTATGACCATTGTCTTAACAGTATTATACGATATTGCGAGATCCTAAATATTATTGCTTGTATGCTGGTCATTAATGATTAAGCACAGCGAAGTACTGTAGAATCATTGACACGGGGAATACACACCACGACGGTCCACTCAAGGAACTGCCCAGCCCCAACGAAGCATGTCAAGCCTTCGGGTTAAAATACCCTTAATTCAAATTCGTTTTTAGACAGGAAAAGCAATTATAGAAGAGAGTCATTCATAGAAGCAGGTATGCCATACAAGGAACTCAATTCACGCACAATATCAGCACAATAAGTGTAACAGGTTCAATAGTAACATAGACGATACACACACACCTGGATCGCAGTGTAAAGGTAATCCACGCAGGTAAGCAGACAGACACCGAATGCAGGTTGACTCAGAGCGACTGACCATTAAAGGGGCGGCTGGTGGAGGTTTTTATGGGCTGATGCAGATGCAATGTGTATGCGGAGGGCGCAGTGATGGGGAGAGATGAGGAAGCTGGGTTATTGATTGTCAGGTGCAAACTAGGGTGCTGATTACACGTGATCCAAGGTCGCAGGGAATACGGGAGCAATATGGCCGAAATTCCTCTGCTGCATGCTGGCCACCTACTTGTTTCGTTGCGTAATACACGTCAGGGTTTTGCTGTTCAGACGGTACGATCTAAATTATAGATCACATGATTGAAGAAAAATAAGCAGAAGATACATATTATACAAATTAGGGAGAAAGGATAATGATGTTTTAATTGATCCGAAAATCATTTGCAACGACGCTATTAAGAACAGCCTCTTAGTCTATAATCAGAACAGCATTTTCAAAACTAGATTATGTAATCACCCCGAATGAATCACCTCGAGCATAAACGCATAATCGGTATCTAGAGCACAATAACTGTGTATTGTGGTAATTTGTGATATAAAACTAAAGAGAAAGAAATACACATATCCAAAGCCTAATTTCGGGCCTCATAAAGCCTGAAGCCATTTGAGCCAAAGAGGCCAACATCGACAAACAATGTGCGGAAGCAAGATGATGCATGAGGCGTATCTTAACAATGGGAAACGTTGTCTCTTTCATGATGTACAGGTAATGAATTACCTGTAATTTGGAGGAGCAGGAAGGCGCAGAGGTGGTTAGCATAAAGCTTGAGAGTAGTGACTCGAGTGTTATTACACGCTGCCTGAAGGGGCTGTCTCCACCGGTGTCGATGATGAAGAAGAATGGGAATATTTGTTATGAAATCATCAAATGCTAAAAATAGCTTATTATAGCATCGCTGTAGGCTTCGGATTTACGCCTTGTTTACGTCAAAATGCCCTTGTGTCCTCGCACCATCTGGCCTTGCTGTATACTTTGGGGATGATACCAACATATACACTGACTTTAGAGTACTTGTGCCAGTAAATAACGTTTAATCGTTGCATAACGCCCAAAAAACATCGAAATATCCAGGGGCTCACAAATTCCTATTTTTCTCTCTCCTGTGGGTGTCTCGTTTCAGACTTTAACCGACCCTAAGGGGTGAAGACTGAGTAAGGATATTGAGTGGAAGGGCACACAAGACAAAGAGAGCTGTTTGCACCGAGATCCGTGCTAGACATGCAGATCTTCTCAATGGATTTGCGGTGTAAAAAGATGTGGGCGAGTCGAGTCTTTTAGTAACTCAAAAGTCAATATTCAGAAGGTTAAAGTTTAACCTGGCTAAAAGCCATTCAGTAGACACAGCAATAGTATTTAATCAGGTTAATCGAAAGTGAAGATGAAACTTGATTCATTGTCTATTTATATTAAATTGAGACAAGGTAGAATCAATGTAAGATTCTGGAATAGGAACGTATTCGTCTCCAGAATGGGTTACCGACGTAAGATAATTATCTTAAGGTTGAAAAAAAAAAACTTTAAACAACCTGAATGTAACACTATAATAGCACGCAATCTGGAGCTATTTAGAGATCCAATTCCAAGCAATATGGCGAGAAACTCAATCAATTATTAAAGTGTTTCTTCAAACTGAGGTCAAAGTTGTAAATCTCGTTTCTCATGCAAGAATTTGACCATGACCTATTCGAGAGTGGGTCATGAGGTTAATTAATCGAAGAACGCAGCATAGATGTGCTTGATTGGAAATTCGAGGTAAAGTCACGTCTCGAAAGCATGCTGGCGAGGTTGGTTCTGAGCATCATCAAGGATACGTGGTTATTAATGATAAAAGTTATTTGAGATTTTTTTTTTAAACGTGTAGGCCTAAAGAAAACCCCCAAAAATACGATAGGTGCACTGCAAATGGTTAATTATTATTAGACAGATTCTGAGAATTAAAAACAATCAATGGTGATAATGTTTTGTTTAGGATGAACCTTTCTTGTGAACATGGGATAAAAAGGAAGATTTCTTACGAATGGGATTACTTAATTATACAAATGTAGCACATTCACACTTTAGAGCTGATCAGAACACCTTCAGAAATAGCCAACTTGTGGCATTATAACTATTTTAAAAGATCTCTACGGATAATATTTAAACAAGAGCAGAATAGAACAGCTAAGAAAACACACAAAGTTGGTCGAATAACGACTCTTATATCATATAAATAGGAGAAGAACAACACCTGTAATCGGTCGGCCTTTGCACAATAAGTTAAGTTTCCCAGTCGACGTACTCCTTTTGCTATCCACAATTTTCGAGTGTATTTCTCTTTTGCCCTTAACTGCTGAGCGCCTGAATCAGGAGAGCATTTTTTCCACTTCTGTTCACTTTAACTTGTCTGGCGAGTTTCAAAAGCTTTTCAGCGACATTTTTATACTCTGCCGTTCCACCCCTTCTTTATACCCCCTCAGACCGGGCGCAAGTGTGCTGCAAGGCGAGACCATATTCGAGCATTTCAGGCTAGAAATAACTCATGCCGTAAAACAGAGCGGATCCCGAATCATCAAGTATCCGCGAAGTGTTGTCACACACAGTACACCTCTCAACCTCGTTTATTACGTTTACACTCTGTAGGTATCTTAATCTATTTGGAGGAAGGGAGAGGGGGGGGGGACTCTTATGCATGAAAGATGAAAACTGCATATATGGATTATTGAGTGTATAAAATATACATTTTTAATGTACAATTCTTTACTGAATAATTTGTGATATCCAATCTAGTTAAGACTGCAACGTGTACTAAGTTCAATTAAGTGGATCCGGAGAATCCTGTTCATGCTGGTGCTTTGAACGAGCAGTGGACCGTAACTTCTGTATGGGCAATATACGCACTGCGACAGGTGTAAATGAAGAGCGATGAAGATGAGCTTTACCTTCACTGATGCGTGACCTTAGACATCCAAGGTCAATGCAGCGGCATCAACGTCAAAAAGGACAAACACTCCTGTCAGTCTTGATGCCAGCCTTTCTCTCTTTCTTTCTCCGTTAGGTGCTTTCATGGGTATGCCCCTTAAAAAGTTAAAATTCCATTCGACAGGAAGAAGTGCAACCAAGGGAATCGACTCATGACAGATGAAGGATATGCAAAGCTGAAGTCATTTTGAAGGTTATTGTTTCAACTTCAGAGAAACGGTGTTGTATTTTACGTTTCGGCTCAACATTCGCTCGCTGTGAACACGCAATTATTTGAGGGAAAAATCGATTCTGGTCAGAGAAAAGTTTCAATAATTGAGGTTCATCTTTACAGTCGGATGAAAATTTAGTTATCACCTGGTTCTTGATTTTATGTGCTGCACGACAAATACATGTAAATGTCTTCCACCGAACGGCCATAAAACAGTTCTCACTTTACATTGAAGTTTTCAAAGGTTCAATTTTCCTAAGAAGAAAGAAGAATGAAGAAGAAGAAATCACAAATGACCTTCTTAATGCTGATCAATCAACGCTGTGACTCATCAGTCGAATCAACAAACCTTGAACTGAAATAAACACTTTTTGTAAAGAGAAAAGATTCGTTTCTTTTTGGCCATGTTAGTTTTGCATAATTGCAGGAACAAAAGATGTGGTTGGTGTGTTTTTTTTGCAATATACGGGGTAGGGGAGGGGTACAATTGTTAGAACTGGATAAATTGGTTGCAACTGTCGACGAGGCCAATCCATCATTTCGTCAGTCATGAGCCCACGAGAGCAGTTGAACTGGTTGCGGGTGCATTGTGTTCGAATATTCTTGACTGTGGCTCAACTTCGGCGCTGAACGGTATGAGACCAAGATTCAACGAATCATAATGGTTTGGTGATGCCCAAGGAGACAGCGAGAAACACAACGCAACATTTAATCGTTATCGAAGCAGTGCTTTACTAACTTCCCGCTCGCTGGATTCGCTTGGTGCAGTTGTGCAATGCATAGCTGCAATATTTTAGTCTCAAAACAAGGACAACAAGAATCAGTGGATCACAAAATATGCTGAAAATTATGCACTGTAGATAAGACACACATATAGTTATTAAATGAAAAGTTACATTTTCAGTCTGCTCGGAAATTTGAATATTTAGACAATACTGAGGTGCATTTAACTGCTTGTGAATTTTGCATTATGCACCCTTATTGGTAACAGTTAGGGTTTCCGGTCGGGTTCCGACATTCTTTCTGTACATAAAAATCTTTAATTCCACGGCATATCTCTCGGTGATGTTGCGCTTATCATTGTCAGTTCATCTTGCAGCTCTCCTCAAACCGAGGCCAAGCAGCCAATTGACCAATAATTCTCCCAAGAATTACGTCGCTGTACCGAGAGCAAGGAGTTGTTTTGAGGCCAACGTCAACTGCTTCGTTGAGCAGGGGTTTTGAAACAAGGTCTTCGGAGACGCCTGACAACAAGAGATAGGTTATCAGGGATCTCAAGGAAGAAGCAGATGAACTGATAGTTTTGTTGGTCTAAACTGGGGTTTCGTTGGGTCCCTGGGATCTGAAGAGGTTGATTGATTGGGCGATTGAACCGATCGGAACACCCTTCCTCACTTGGAACACCACCTGATTGATGTGGAAGACGATGGCTGAAAGTTTAATGTGAGTTTTGTAAAAGGAATTACTGAGCAGGTGCAGATGGTAATATATCTGCTACTGGGTCATTGTGTTATATAATCTTAGTATTCATAACTATTGTTACTATTCCACTATAGCTTGACTGAGCACAGACTGGCGATGCATGCACAGCTTGCAAAATTCATACCAGCTTATGAATTTTAAAGAGAAGTCAATTCAACGCAAAGCCACCAACCAAGTTCTTCACCCCTCCCTCCTCGCAAATCTCAATGCCCTCTTCAAAAGCGACACAGTCTCCTTAATAACCAGAACATCATAAATGGACTTTCCACGGTGAAAGATGATGAGCCATTGAAGCCATTATGGACAACAACGAAGTTCCTGCAACAAAAAAAAACTGTGTCTTCATTTGCTGTGCGACAGCTTGCTGTTCATCGCGTCTTTGCCTCTCAGTCAACAATACCGAGATTGCTGCAGAGAATTGAATTCAGCAACAACGCAATTCTGGTCGCTCTTTGATGGTGACGCCTATTGCATGCACCGGATATTGTGACCAGTCTCTGGTAAGTGATCACTCCGATGTGAATGCTCAGATATTTAATTAAATTTGTCTTCGTAAGATAAGGTGTAAGTCTTGAGGATGTTATGTATCCATGTCGCATAGTCATTTATTAGAACTATGCAAAGCGGACTGTTGATGTCTCAAAAGCCTTTGATCGAGTTTAAAATTCAAATTCGAAACTTGCAACTCATACTTTTACAAAGGAAAACAACATATTACTTCTGGGTAAATATTTGCCCCTCGAAATAAACGATCACTCAATACCCTGACGCAGTTGCAATCTCGCCTCCTATACCTAACTAATTAGGATGTTGCGTGACAATTGAGATCATGAGATCCAATGAAACATCATATACAGAATTCTAAATTGGCCCCTGAATAGCTATGATGACGTCACTGTTCATTTCATTACGTAAATGCTGCAAGCCATCGGCTGTATAAGATCTGCGCCGTGGTTATGCAACCGTGCGAACATCAGAAATATTTCTGGAAAGCATCCAAAGAACAATTATTGTGTGAAGTGTTCTGACGTCTTATCTTCAGTACCTCCAGGTTCTGACACTCGGAACCCGGATCATCTCCAACTGGGGAGCATGGATGCCTAGAAGTCTCACGTCCAACAATTAGCATGCACATACTATTGGAAGGTTAACAGGAGGTTTAAACCAAAATACAAGGCAATCTCTGAATGGCCAAGCACTGCGTGATTAAGCGCTCTCACTCCTCTGATCTTAGCCCTACAAATTCCGCTCACGGCACTTTTGGGCAGCTGGTTCAGGGCATCCGAGCGACGGTCTTTCGACCCCAGAGGCCAATAGTCAGCACCCCGCAGCCCCGACACAGTGCCCAAGGAGCAGTTGGCAGAGATCGGCAGCGATGTGTCCGCCATGCCAAAGCAGATACTTAAGCACATAAAGAACTCTCAATGTCCGCGATCCTGTCCGCGATCCTGAGAAAAAGTCTAAAATATTCACGAATGAGAACGCGAAGACAAATAGTGGGCAATGCTGTCGACATTGGTGTCTCCCAGTTGCTAATTATAAGTGTCGTGTGCCCGTGTTTCTGCAGTTGTCAGATCTGAATTGTTCTTCTAAACATCGGTTTAGTAGCATGCGCAGGGATTACAAGTGAGAGTATTTAGTGTTACAAAACTACAGATTTAAGAGCATAATCCAATGATTGTTTATGCACCTCATAAGGGCGCATGTCAGTACATAGAGAGACATCTAAGTACCCCAAAAATATGAATCATTGAGACCGTCTTAGACATGTTTTAATACAGTTAACATTGCTGCATACCTGCAAGGTTTCCTGGCTAGAGCTTGCTAGCAGGGAAACCACACTTACACCATCTCAGCCATACATTTCTCCACCCACTAGCGTTCCATCAGTTTGAGACGTCGATCGAGAGCGCTGTGCTGTGAATTGCATTTTCTGCAAATATGTTCCACGTTGAATGCAAAGGCCAGAGCGTCCTTGGGCGAACCAATTGTACCAATTCCATCGCGGATATTACCTTTCTGTGTGTTGATTTAGCCCGTCCATATTTCAGTCAGGGAAAGGTACTGTCAGTCGCCCCATACCCGCCCTACACGAAGAGGTCAAAGGTCAATGGCAGCTGTGTCTGTGACCAGGCAATGACCAAAACAAGGGTTCACAAAAGTGGACACAAATAGAATTATGCGCAATATATTTACACCTTTCTGACAGGCATTTCTACAAGGCCAAATGAGATCCACCATGAAATGTTTATAGATTCCTCCCTGTCCATTCCGTCACATTTCTTCTGTTAACCGCCACTGGTTGGCCAGCGTTCCTTCAAGGTCTCAAGCCAAGTAGACGAGATGAACGACCTCGTTGCGGTGACACGTGACTTTAAATCGCACTAATATAGTGCTGGGTTGAGAACGGATAACTAAGATGAGATGAACACGGCGGCGACACACGAGCAAAAGCCGCATGTGGAGATGAACTATCGTAATAACGTAAATAATGACATCATTCGAGATGCGTGCTTGATGCGTGATGGGGTTTTACGGCTCCACTCAAACCATTCGGATGATACGGGCGCCAGAACAGAAGGCCTGGGACCGGGATTTCTCCCTACTCTTATCGATTAATCCCAAGGGTTCCTTATCCTGCATATACCACCATAGACAGTAGCACACGGCGCCCGCCTTGTTACGCAGTTGGGCAGCACTGCAGAGTCACCGAAGAATTACAATTATAACGAATTACAATTATAATTCACAATCATAACGCCGTGGCCTGATCGGCACAGGATTGCAGTCAGCCGGTTTAACCCACTGAGCTATGACATCATTCTCTATTGACTATATTTCCCTAAACATGGCTTATGTCTGGATGTGGAGATAAACAACTAAAATAATAGCTTCACGGTGGGTGCAATGATGGCAATGGGTATTTTACAAATGCTGGGCGTGGTGCATTCAGTCAGGAATAGTCACATTTGTGAAGCGCCATTGCAGAAGCTATCGCTAAACTCGCGTGTTGTTCAAGGACGGTCATTTCCCCGATCGCTTCAAAAATTACGGGCTAACGTTTTCATAATACATGTAGCTCGCAATCGGGAAAAACGTTTATGAGATAATGATGATGAATGTTTCGGGTTGATTAATCATTGTTTGCTAACATTTCGAGGTAAATTTCACGATACTTAGGCCTACATAGTTTTACTTCTCGGATTCCCCAACGTCGTTGCTACGGTAATTACATTTATCCCATAATGCACCGCCCCGCGCATGCGCAATGCAATTACGATTTAGTCTGTGACTGCTTCGCACTCTGTGGTCGTCTGCTCATCGAGATATTCATTAACTTTTGGTGTTTTACCTATTTGGGGACTATTAATTGTAGCTTGTATTGTGAGTTACCGCTTTCTAAACAACAATATTTCATGTCACAAAAGTCCGAACAAGGTATTTAGTGTTTTTTTTCGACATATTTAAGCTATTCATCTCTACCCTAAAGCATTTTATGTATTGTAATTATACACTCACTTAACAATAATTAAGTCAACTTAAATTATACAGATAAGATGGTTGTCAGACAAATCGATTTTGCGAGTGTTATTACTATAAATATTAATTACTATTATAATTAATATTATTAATAATTATTACTATACAACACTGCCTTCTCTGCCTTGGGCACAAGAGTGGTCAAGTTCGTACGCCAAAAACATCCGGAGAGATCATTAGTGCAAGGGAAAGTGCACTCCTACTTTGCCGATACCAACTCGGAAATCACATCAGTACAGGTAATATGGTTTTTTTTTTCTGTGGAAGCCAATAATATCATACATCTGGATGTATGATCTGTTGTTGGAATGTTTATACTGATGTTAGATAGGGTTTTAATTTGGTCTGAGTGGTGTATAGGTGCTTTTGTTGCCGTTTTTGATGTTATTTTCGGAACATAACAGGGTCGCAGTTTTTCTGCTAACTCTGTTTAACGAACGACTGCAGAATGTGGTTGTAAGGCAATGCATCACGCATTGTTTTATTATTTATTTTACAATCGCAAAACTCTTTTGTAAGCACATATAGTAGTGCATGTATGCAATACGTTGCAGGCCACCCTGCATGGTAACAGAAAACCTTCTCTGTGCGTAAGCTGTGAACCGAACCTATGTAAAACATGTAACAGTGAATTGCAAATTCGCTGTAAAAATTGGCTAAAAACCCAAATGTCCAAATGAGTTCCATAGCTTTGATGTGGCAGCGTATATTCTCGCTATAAAGAAGGCATAGACGTCTATGGTCACGTGTCCAACCACGCCTCTGCTGAGATCTCACACGCGGAGTTGTATATGCCGCAATCACTATACAAGCAAAGATACTCCATTTACCGTAATGAAGTACTAGTGTATCTTTGATACAAGGATCTCACTGTAACACGCAGTACATGGACGAGGGTTGTTCGAAAAGTTCTCGGCCTAACACACAAGGCGTTATCACAGAAATTTGAAATTTGACCTTAATAATATATAGGTCAGCTTTCCGGATGAAAATTACAAGCACAAAATTTCTCAGAAAGTCACGTGATTTCCCTTAGCACCAATTTGAGTGAAGCAGGGGGTCAGCATTTCGTCAAAATGCGGCAGACTCCAGATTTACGTGCCAATTCAAAATAGATTTTTGACTATTAAACATTGATGAATATCTCTGATATTTCTTTCATAGATGCATCAAAGCAATGAAACATATATGTGTTTGTAACATTTTGATGAAATTATTATAAAATGGTCAAATTAGGCCCAAAAGAGAGTACTATTACTGACTTAAATTTATGTTCTTTCTGGCAATTAAATATTAATAAAAACAAAAAAACCTTAAGTGAATTAATGTTTTTGACAATTATTTGTCAAATACATGTCCATGTTAATTTGCATGTATGTGCCAAATTTTATTGAAACCATTGAATCCAAAGTAGGTCTAACGGTCCCGCAATCACGTGTCCCGCAATACTTTTATAGTATTTTTACGATTCGCCAAAATTTGACATGACCAGAGAATTCGTGTTCAATATTATATTTTTTTTTTAAAGAGCATCATTTATTCCTTTCGTGAAATGATGTAGTATTGTGTTAGGAATGTAATTATTATCATACAATTTAAAATAGAGTGCTATAATTATTCTAATTTATGCATTAATATTTGGGTCAATATTTTGTCACTCTAAAATATTAATTGAGACACACATGCATAGTGGCATATAACAAATTAAATTATCATAAGATTATTAAATTATCAGTAAGGCAACATTTTTAAGACAGCAACAAATGTCTCAAGTATATTACTTTTCCACATACACACATATGTAATATAAATATCTAACATGTATGGCGAAATAAATAATTTACTGGCTGCACGTGGGGACGTGGCCATTTGATCGAATGATGCAAAATTGCCGACTGGTTTTAAGACAACTCCATAGCGCAATTTCAGGGTTAACTAAAATTTATGGTCGACAGAATTCTAGTTAATTTTCATCACAGCAAAGCTGTGCACTCAAAGGAAAATCAGAGATCAGATGTTACGAGAAAGGGTTATGAGGAGCCCACAAATCCAACGTTTGGCACCCGAAATGAGGCTTTGACGGTGATCTCGGTAGAAGTGCGCTCAATCAATAACTAGCAATGCCATAGAAATACAAATATAACGTGTGATCTTGTGAATAGTTGTTCTATCTAACCTCTACATTTCCCGTCTCTAATATATTGCGTTCTATGGCCGAGAACTTTTCAAACAACCCTCGTATATGTATTCTTAGCTTGTAATCCAATGTAGTCTTTCATACCTTGGCACCTTAATATGAATTCCTACCGGACGACTTTTAACATCCTATGGGGAGATTTAGTACCAGATACAATATTGACTAAATTGCCAATTGCGAACAATGTAATTAATTATCATAGGTCGATAAGAGCAATGTTGTAACACAGGCCCTCACTGGGGTCTGTCGTTCTGACAAAGGGGTAGAAAATACTTAGAAATGTATACTCATCATTGTGTATTAATCATGGCATTATTGACAACCAAACAATTGCTAAATTTAAGCTGTGGAGATAACAGCACTGGACACTGTCCACTGCACATTGCTGCACGAGGCATGATCAGTTGTGGCTACTGACCAATGAACACAACGTCTTGTCCTTTCATGGTGTGGCCTGGATCGCAGATGGGGATCTTGGTCTATTAAGTACAAGTATATCATGTCAACTGTATAATATGTACTCCATTGACAGGAAGGAAAGATTTCCATGAATGAATGGAGGTTATTATCAATTAATTGACGTATGCCTTGCGGTAGCCATTCGGTCGCTGACTCATGTAAATGATGAATTTATCATGATGGTATGACGCCACTGAATGTACTCGCTGAGTGATTCTGTAGGTGATTTCAGTGACCCAGGGAATCAACACTATTATCTATATACACACCATATATATGCATGACATCGCATGTGCTCTGGCGGCGGTATGATCTTGTCAATGTGTGAGGCCAATTTATGCAGATGAACCCCATCGGCCAATCGACCTTCGATGGAGTAGGTCTTTCTTAGTCGGCTGAGCTTTCTGGGTAACGACAGATTTGATCTGTCAGCTGATCTCATCCAATCACGGAGTGGTGCCAGTGGGTTTCATTGTGAGGTGCTTCGTATGAAGTGTAAGCAAAAGGCCCCTTGTGTTCGGTGGTCAAGCAAGTCAACCGTGACCACCGATATTGCCATCACGTGGTCCCCAAGTCACTCTGTACTCCTTCATGGCGTGGTACGATCGTTTTACGTCACACAACATCATCGATCTCTCCCTCCCTCTCGGTCTTCTCCCCTCTACTCTACACTCGATCACTGCTCAAAACAATTCTTCCGACTTCATCGACCTCTTTGCATTTGCTGGACGCGATGCATTCTGGTCTTGCCCCCAAATAGGTCACATTTCTATACTGTAGGCAGAATAATGATCATGCAAAATCGCGTGTTTCTCATTATCAGCCATTTTCCAGTTAGTTTCGGAAATTATGGATTATCTTTTTGGAGAGAGTAGCATTTGTTTTTTCAAACACATGTACATCTTTAGCCATCTTTAATGGGTGATTCTGGTTTTTACTATCTACCGTTGGCATGATGACTTGCAGTTCTCCTGCTATGCCTGTTGTCACTGTCTGATCGTCTGCAAATCCCGCAGTTCATATTTGATGTCCATTATTTCTGACTCGTTCTTCTACCTCTTCCAAAGCTTCTTTCATCATCCGGTAAATGTGTTACAATGAAAAGCAGGTGTGGCACAAGGCACCCCTGCCCTCCTCACCTGAGGCTGCATTGCATAGTCATCGCGTGTTCTGTAGCCGCCTGATCCAGGCACTACGCTGATTTACTATAAACCCCATCATGCATGCGGTGCCGCTTTTCTTGGAGGTGGATCCACGCCTTCAACCGATAGTTTAATTTTACCCATTTATTACTCTATCGACATGTGCTTCTACCCAGTTTAGATGTTGCGATAATAACACGACAATATATCTGCGGTACGTTAGTGATAGTAGCAATGATGAATGTGACTCAGGGAAACGTGGCTAATTAATTATATCCGTCTAGTGAGCATTTCACTACATGCAACTTGGTATTTATACGTAAGTATTTATACGTAAGTATTTATACGTAAGTATTTATACGTAAGTATACGCGGCTGTATTTACTAATGGACGTTATGCGGTTTCCATTGTTCATTACTCTCATGGCGTCTTTGTTTGTTTACTGCTATACATATAGATAGGCTAACCTGTATGTGGATGTTTTTAATTGTGTCACTTTATCTGAAATACATACACATGCATAAGGTCTGGTCAGCATAACTCTGTGTAATGAATATGGGCGAAGTGCGCATAATAATAATAATAATAATAATAATAATAATAATAATAATAATAATAATAATAATATAATAATAATAATAATAATAATAATAATAATAATAATAATAATAATAATAATAATAATGATAATAATAATAATAAGTAGATTTCGTATAATTCAAAACATTGCTTGCTATTGATCCACTATCTTATAAACGATCCTCCCCACCCCCTCCTTCCTTCATGGAAAGCTGGCAATGGGCCTGAACTCCTGCATGTTTATGTTTACGCGAGAATAAAATCTCTAATAAGTGTATACCTCTATCCGACGGGGAAACATTGCGTCCGCAGATTTATGTTGTTTCAACTCACTTCTCACAGCGCAGCTGAAGGTGCTTCGGATGACCTTTGCGTACTGTCCCTGTTGCTGTTGAATATTCCAAGCTTCTGTGAAGAGTTATGCTCTAACATGA
>KB298168.1:192715-272924 GCA_000328365.1 Capitella teleta | reverse complement strand
CCAGTCATGGGAGCTAGGTTCAACTGAAGTAATTGCTGTGGTATTTTGGAGACTTCCACTTTAACACGGAGGGTCCGCTTCTCTGCATCAGCAGCTGGTATTGTCGCGGCTGTGGTTGGAAACAACGACAGCTGCAGCTTCTGTGAGTTCCCAACACTGGCGCCTAGTGTGCAATTGTGGTGTCACGCAGAGGCACCCACTGCCCTCAACTGCCCTCAACTGCCCGAATGCAGCACGTTTACACCATGAATTGACCCACCCCCTCCCGTCTCCCTTTTCCTGTAGCTCCATAACCCTCGACCAGCTTCATAAAAATGACTCATATTATATGAGAGAGAGAGGGAAATCATATTGTACGTTTCGTCGAAAGGAACTTGAATTGTTGTAAAACAGTATAATTTGCGGATATAGAAATGATGTCTGATTTACGTGTTCGACGCATAACATCGGGAGCAGCATTGTCACTTTTGATCATATGTGCAGTAGGCCTTCTGTGACAGTAGCAAAGTCCTAACTCAAATGGAAACCTGTCCCGCTGGCACCGACAATGTAATTGGTCGGGTGTGCAGTGCATTGACATTCCTACTCGCGGTGAACTTCAGCTCCCATGTGGTCAGGTTTGACTTCATCGCTATGAGAACTAATTGGAGGAATATCTTTCTTCCCTATTCAATTATTTGGATCAACTTTAACATTTCTTGATCCCTGAGGCGTCTGATCCACTGGCCCCTGTTCCTCGGCGGATGCCAGGCATGTAAGAAGTTTATTCTTCATTGCTTATCTTGCACGGTTCTTAATTACACAATAGGTTCAGTTTTATCTGTCTATCCGTTTTTGCTTGCTCATAAATTTTTATCTATCTTCCTTTTCTGTGTCATTTCCATCGTACGATGAATGAGGACAGACAGCAGATTCTCGGCTGTTATTCCGCCCACTGTTGATAACAGCGATGCATGTATGTTCGTCTTATCTTATTAGGTACATGTATGGCTAGATCCACAAGATGTAACCGAGGATCACCCCCAAGCATCTCAATTGTTCGAATACGGGCGGATTTAATGCATGGCGTATATGTATCTCAAACAAATAGCACTGCTCTCAATTTTTTTAGAGTTTTTTATTCAGTGATGTCATATCTTGACAGGTCGAAATGTGTAAGTTAGATTAGAAACAAATGTGCGCGAGTGGCATGTAAGATGGTGAATTATTGGGGAGAGATGTTTTGAAAGATAAAATCTCTGGAAGAGAATGAAGTTCAGAATGCTCAGTCCGAATATGAAAGGTGAACGGTCCACTCTATAAATTTTATTAATTGAAGTACAAAGAGCCATTATATTCCTTCCACGAACAACACCAACAATGAAATTATGTATATCTAAATCACCATTGGAATCGTCTCACCTGTACTACTTAGTTTCGGTTTCCTAGGCGGAATAGCTTTGCTCATTGCTAACAGTGATATGTATGGCTTGTAGGCGCCCCAAGACTTTGAATTCTTCAGAAGCACATGCCCTCAGACCATTACCTTATAATTAGCTTAGCGAATGAAGGGGCCGAGTTCCTGGACTTGTTGACATTAAGAGTCTCATGTCTAATCATGAGGCCTTTTTCGCACGATAATGGTACCACATGGGACATGGTTTAATGGTGGCAAGCAAGCAACTGATTATGGACATTGGTCTTTTTCAGTTTAAATAAATACCTGCAAACAATGTGTTTGTATGATTAGCCAATGGGCAGATGCATCGCTGATTGGTCGAATGCCATGGATGGTGGTATATTTATTATTAGCATTACTTGCTGCTACCCTGTGAATAATAGCGGACGATCGGTTTGGCGCAGAAAATTAATCATCAATCAATCATTATTCAATTGATCCTCGGAGGGTCTGACGTAACAGCCGAGTGTGGACCGCTCGGATCATCGCTTTAATCTGACGTGAAACACTCTGTGATAATATTATGGTGAAATGACGATTCAGATGGGTCGGATATTATGTGGATTAACTTCTTCTCATTCGTTATCGTGTGGATCCAATCTATTGAGGTTAGTGATATCACAGTGCAATTGTTCTGGTGTGTAATTAAATGTCCATTGGTTGTCCATCACGCAGTGTTATGGTGGCATGTACGCGATGCACTCTGAGATGATCTAAGCAATGAATCTTCTGTCCGACGCAGTATTGCCCAAACAAGTCACATACAAGGACGTGATTTATATTTATGTCTATATCTTAATGAATCTCAGCCTGTCAAAGGTTTCTAGGTCGGATCAAGGGTCAAGAGTGACAGGTCAACCGGAAATGAATTGAAATGGAGGACATTCGTGTGATTTACAATGTGCTATGGTGTGAATGTAATACCGAGGCCCAAATTTGCGTTATTTACTTCGACGGCACTGATGTCAGGGTCAGTTATAGAACTGACCAGTGAAGATACCTTCGCAGGTGACCATAATTATACTGAACCCCTTTGTACAGAGATTACCATAATCGAACTGATCTTTCATGCATATTCATCGACATAATATTCGCTCGTGATGCTTCGATAGCCATTCGTCAAAGTTGACCACCATCAATGGTCTTCCGCATGTCTGCCTCTAGATCTGGCTCACTGACTCCTTGACCGCTGATCGATGCCTCTTGGGCCTTGACCCTTCACTAGGACATGTTGATGTCGTTATTCTTAGCCTTCGTTAGCCCCTACCCCTGCTCCTCCTAATGGCGATAAGAGTCCAGTAAGCATCTCAAGAGAGCTGCATGCCCTCACATGCCATATAATCAGTAGCGTTTCCACGCTAATCTTTACACTCTGCTAAACTTGTTGGTTTGTTTGTCTGTTTGGTTTTTTTCCCCCTTTGTTTTGACTGAATTAGCCTCGAAGGCAGTATGAAGCAAGAAGAAGCGGAAAGTTAAGTTCAGAGTTGTTTGCCTTGTGATATTATTGTCTCAAAGTAAAAAAAATATTCCAGTCGTGATTATTTGGTGAATCATCGGAAAAAATACAAGTCCGAAGTAAAAATTATAAAAACAACAAAACGACAAAAATATCAGCATTTGAAATAAGCCCTAATTGTTATCCTACAAGATTATTAGTAAATAGATGAATTGTTATTGCATATTAATGCACTAAATCATCTAATGTATGATGCAAGGCGCTAGCTTAATTAATTAATGAGGTAGATGCGATCTCATTTTAAACTTTGAAAAATTACTGTGAGCTTGACCTTTAAACTTTGACCTACAAATTGGTATGGGACTCACAGAATCACATCTTTAACCAACATAATTATGAGAAGCAAAAATACAAAATTCATAATAATAATAATAATAATAATAATAATAATAATAATAATAATAATAATAATAATAATAATAATAATAATAATAATAATAATAATAATAATAATAATAATAATAATAATAATAATAATAATAATAATAATAATAATAATAATAATAATAATAATAATAATAATAATAATATAAAAACAATTAAATGCTTCAGCTGCCATAAGTACCTTGATCTTCAAGCAACCTCATTAAAAATTGGGACTTCGATCGAAAGACATATATTATGCTAGATATAATATACATTGCAATTTTGAGTGCTTCAACTTAAATACCAACAGAGATATCAGCAATTCCATGACCATGACGTCATTTTGTAGATGTTCTGATTTTACCATTTCAATTGATCGTTTTTGATTCACATGACAATACTATTTTTACGTTTTTATCACTTTTATTCATTCTCATTATAATTATTTTTAACAAATTTACTTTTGGTGTGAATAATTTTTTGTGGGCCATGCCTTTTATTATTCACCGTTGTCGTTTTTATGGCATGAATGAAAAAAAAAAAAAAAAAAAAAAAAAAAAAAAAAATTCAACAACAACACGATTACTTATGTTGTCCTTAATTAAACATGTGCATGAGTTGGATGAACTATTCACGTTTTCATGACGGTCCATTTGGACCAGGAAGATACGTGCCTGGATGGGATAATATAGCTGTCAAACATTGACACGATCGGATGAATTTGAATTTTGATTGACGTGTTCTTTGATATATAGTATATATATTATTTTCATAATTAAATGCAACGGCATATAGCCGTACATAGATATGGAGAACATCAATCATTAATGTCGTTAATATATTTGTAACATCTGCTCCAAATTCCGTTTTCCATTTTTCATTTCGGTGAAGAAATCATTCCGCTCGATTGACGCATCTCAAAATCTAGTCTCGATTTAAGAGATAATGGAAAATATTATTTCAATCCCAGAATGGGATTTGAGAATGATGATTACTGGTTGAGAGTCCATATATTTCACTCTTTGGACATTCGTTACAAATCGAATTCAATTAATTGAACAAAAGGAGTTATTTCTATGCACCCGCATTTCACATCACAATTGTTGATATGACATAATTGTAGATTTAGAAATACATTAATAATAACATCAGAATTATATTTTGAAGAATTAAACCAAGTAATAATAGATCTATAGATTCTGGGAGAAGAGAAAAATAACTAATTGCAGTTGAATTGAAATATGTAAATACGTGTACTAAATATAGATCATAAATGCTCAACAGGTCAAAGGTCTGAGTTTTCTCCGAGATCGAACGGTTAACATCGTTGATCTCAGCTCTGAATCACAAACAGGGTTTGCTCACTGTTCCACTGGTTTCCGGCGCTACTGAAACGAAACACCGACACACACCGATGAAAACTCACCCCTATTTTGGTACATCCATTTCACCCGATTTCACATGACGTCATTCGGAATTGCCAAGGTGACACACAAGGTGAGGCGAGTGAACATGAATTTACAGTATTAACTGAATACGACCAGTTGACTAAGTGTTACTATAAATAGCAGCTAATGAGATACCACCTGTCACCGGTGTGTGCCTGAGTCATTATATAATTATATATATATATGATCAATGAACCAATGAAGCTCATTGTATAAATCAAAATTGTTATAAATCAAACGAAAACCAACACGACGCGTATGAATATGTTTTCTTTTTGCGTCCGGATTATTATATCACGCGGAAGGATTGACGAGTTAGTCGCCACCTGTGGCCGTGACCTTGATAATGGACAAGTAGAAGCTCTTGTCTGTCGATCTCGACATTGACGCATCGTTCCAGCTTCTCTTCGGTGTTCGGGGGGGGGGGACCGGAAAGAAATATAGGGGTTGTAAGCAACCACTTGGAAAAGCAGGACACTTCGAGGGAATCGTGTGAAATTCTAAGAAATGCATATTCCGCTTCGAATACCCACACTCTATTGACCAAAGACAACAGGGCAATGGCGCGGCTGTACCGGGATGAGATATGGTCGCTGAAAGAATTGTTCATTTCGACGAGTGTCATTTAATGGTTGTTAATACGAAGGTAGGAAAAAGGTGAAACAGATAATTTTTATTGAAGCTTCACTTATAATGATAGTCACGTGATTTATGGCCTAATCGACTTTGGAGACGCCCAAATTATCTACAGATAATTGTTGAAAAGTCGGTTCGTTTTTATTCATATGCACAATGTTTGGATATTGTGTGTCGGACAGAAGTCTTTCATATATTGTTTTATAATATATTTACTTAGAAATTAGTCACTGCATGCATGTTTGTTAACTTCCCAAATCCAACAATGCAGTGTTCGTAGTTAAAACTACTATAACCATTTCTTGGCCATAGAGGAGGAGTATGTAGCATTACAATAATAGGTTTATTACATCACAACGCAGACATTAACCAGCCGTAAGACTCAAAGTACAAGGTCGTGAAGGATGCTTAATGGGCTCGCTCGCCCTCAAGTGAAGTCCTTGACATGGAGTCCCTTGAAGCATAATGAAGCTTCGCGCGGGCATCCTTTATATCCACTGTGTAAACTTGTCAAGTTCTAAGTGGCATAAATGCGCAGCATTATCTCATTATGACCATGCAGACAGGTTCGTTTGCACAGCACGCTATACCAACATCCTCGGAGCCCCTTCTGCTTTTAACATGTGCCATTCCTTTCCGCTCTGGGTAGAAGGGTATCACTTAGGTTTTATCTTATGCAATAGTTTCCAAGAAACGTGCTCGGCTAAACGTATAATTTTACTACCACGAACGTTACAGAAGTTATCCATGGAAGAAGTGTAGGAACCCATGCAGCAGGGAATAATCATGTTTTTGGCCTAATTAAGCAATTGAACTGACTGATTAATTAGCCTGAGAATGAGCAATTTTTGCGCTTAATTAACAGCGAAATAAATCAAAAGAGCGTTGAGACATCGTCATAATTAATCTATTTGTTGAATTCCTAATCGTTAAATAATAATAATTGTCATTCTGGGTGACACTTCTGAAACTTTTGCGGCCACTCATGCCCCATAGCTTGGGAAATACCAGCCCTCCCTTCCTTTTTGATTAATAAAAAGAGATTTATGGGTAACAGCCCAATCTAAGTGCAGCCCAAATATTGTTCAGTGGCCAACGCGACCAATAACCAACACACAGGTGGCCGATGAGCCAATCCCTCCGCTATCATTCCACTTACTCAACTCTTAGTTTCTTTCTCCCGCAGAATTGACCTGTCGTGACTTCCTCAAATCCCTACGCGTCCACGGCGAGGTCATCTTGGCCTCCCCTCTTGCTCCTTCGCAGAAATAGCGGGAGCAGGTACCCCAAACAGAAGCTCAGTCGGATGAGAGAGGCCGAGCGATAAAGCAAGCAGTTGGCGGCGAAGTGAGCAACATTAGCAGCGTCGACCAACACTGAGGCCGGATCGCAGCAGCAGCAGCGCCACCCCTGCGACTGATACCGATGACGGGACGAAGTGTCCGCATCGGGCCCCCCACGATTAGCATCGCTGTCAACTGAACCCCTGCGCTGGAGTTGAGCTTCAAAAAAACGTGAAGCCGCTTCTACTGGCGCTTCGGCTTTAGCAGCTCCAGACGAAGCGCGCAACTTGTACCGGGTGCAACGCTGCAGCATACACTGAATCATAATAGGGCTGGTGTCTTCGGCTATTAACAATCACCGCCTGTAATGCGGTCAGCAACAACTGCCTGCACCTGAGGAATACAATGCGTTTCTACAAGATGCTCCTGCAACTTGTGTGTTTCTTCTTCTGCCTGGCTGAAGGTGAGTGATGGCGCGAATGAAATGATCAGAGTTGGCCCATAGTGAATCACTGCATTCATGTCATGTCATCGTCGTTACGTCCGCATGGACTGTGGTTTTGTGTCGAATCCTCTCCTGACCCTCCTGCTTTATTCCCCCTTGGCGTGGATCCCATCCGTTCGTCCTCGTACATCCAACTGAATATGACACGAGTGGAATGCTCCGTTCCAACCGGTTCATTTCTTTCTGCCGTCAGAATGCATGACTGATGTGAAGCAGGTCATTGGGTCTCCCGGGTTGATAGCTGAAATGACATCTCAATTCTGCTGCCGAAGCCGCTCAGGGCGATTGGCTACCAACCCGAGACCACTCTTCACGTTTGTCTTGCGCTGTAAAACTCTCGAGTCTGGAATTGATCCAAATGGATCTTATACTCTACTGGTGTCATGGCTACCTGAAAACACTATAATATAATCATGAATTCTCAGCCGTTTCAACTTTGGTCAATCTTTGTGTAGCAATGCCCCAGGATCTATTTATTAATTTCAATTATATAGTAGGTTAAGCCAAGCATGTCGGTAATGCGTCTTCGGCCTTCACCGTGCAATGTCCCAAACGCTCCATCAAAAGTAGACGTCGGTCACCCCTTTCGTTTGCATGCATGACACGCACCCCGGTCATTGACCAATAAGCGTTCCGTTATGGCCTTGGACCTAAAAGGTAATAAAGGGAATTTTCAGGTTGTTCCCCATTATACACTCGGTGCAGATTTCATGACATTCCTGTGTCTACCTCAAAAGATCTTATGGTTGTGTAAGCACTTTGCTATCACCTCACGTTAGTGGAATTCACGACCAAGTTCGTCCCTTAATGCTCGTGTTCCCTATTGCGTCAACACCGAATCACGTCGCTTGCATCTGCCATATACTTCGCCCACAATGAACTGGGACTGATTTTAATCATACATCTTACGGCCAATTGCTTTTGTAATGAAAATTGGCGCCTGGCTCTTTTCTGGAATGAAGATGAATCATCCTCATGTTACCTCCCTTCTCCTCGTCGTTCCATCGATCACTCGACGGTTTCGTCCCAATGGCGACCACCTCCTCCCTCTGCCATCGACGTAAAACGTTTGTCTGTTGCATCGACGCCAATATTGACATGAAACTGCCTCCTGATTAGAAACCGCATGCGATGAGTTTAGCGCTCAGCTATTTCATTCAACCATTTGCTAAATGACTTGAAGCCGTCGATGCGCGAACCACAATTTGTCTGATTGCTCAACCGAGGACAGGTGTCCTGGTCGAAGTTCATCTCATCATACACAAAGGTGAATTGGTTCCAATAACCATGGATGCATAACCTTATTTGTAATAACATTAGCCTAAACTATAGACAGATGCAGGTGTGGCCATTATCGATATTAATTCATGGGCATGTTATATACCTCCTTGACTAGTAATGATACAAGTTCAATGAAGCGGCGAACCAAGTGTCACGGTGGGGTTCCTCCCATCATCTCCTTTACACCATCCTAATTTCCTCCTTGCACAACACAAGAGCAATGTTATTCGCAACTTCATCAGCTTCCTCTGAGAAAAATCATGAAGATTATCACCTGGTGAATCGAGAATACGTTGCTGTTTAAAGGTATACGAGGCAGACTAAGGGTAATCCCCACAATAATCAGGTATATGCACCTTGCCACCAGCTGATCAAATGGCCACTGTATGTGCTTGACCTCAATGACCTCAGAGCAGAATCATTTATGAGATAAGATTGCAATTAAGTCAATATGGCGTCAGTCGGATATTTTGCGTCGATTATATCGCATGTGTATTATATATTTCTGTATTCTAGATAAATCAATCGAGTGCGGAATCCACTTGTACATAAGTGTACACCATATTGGATTGCGATGAAATGTTTTTGGTTCGTGTTCTAAACCATTCTCAGTATACATATATTACTCCAAAGATGCATTAGCGCAACTAACAACACTTTAGGCTAAGGTTGAGCATTGAGAAGCAACCAATTTGCAGTCCGTTCATCGCCGATATGTAACAGTTTGACCTGGAGATCTTTCGCAGTCGGATAATCCTAGCATATAATAAGCTTTGTCGTCACATGGGTCAACCTTGTTATCGCTGATTGCTTCGATTCGCGTGTTGCGTATTGAATCGCTGGCAAGTAAACTGAGTGCGTAGGAATTGGTATTCTGAACAATCATTTTTACGCCATGCTTCTTCCTCTAATTAAACGAACAGTTCCTCCCCTAAACACACCTCCTCGTGAGGTATACAAACGCGTGGGAGTGCGCAGGCGCTGGGCATGACGTAATCAGACTGAGAAATTGCAGTTTTGAGGATTTCCCAATGGTGAAAATTGACGAAGCGCAGAGAACCAATCCCATGTTGAATGTGAGGGAATAGTGAGAAGAATGCATTTCGAGGGTGAAAATGCGAGAGCGTGTTGCTTGAAATGATATGAGATCAGTGAGCAGTGCGTTGTAGAGTTCATCGATTAATGTAAAAATATGATTCCATGAATATCTATGAATAATTGATTGAATAAATTAAATAAAACACGGACCTTTATTTATAATTTTTGACGCACATATCATAGCCGCATATCTTCATCACTCTAATCCTCATTACCTTCTGAATAATATGAAATAATTACGGATGCAGGTTGCTATCTAACTCAGCATAGCTGAACTTATGCGGGGCAATAATTATTTCAGCCACCGACTCTTGCATGCAGGTCGGAATTTTTTTATTGTACACACATATATATGCTGTGTTGGGGCACAAAGATTAACAGACATCAATTTTAGTGTTTTTTTTTTCTCGTGATCTAAACAACAATCGAGCGCGATTGAATGACATCACAAGCAACGAATAGCAAGCACACCTAATGCCAATAAATCCATCGAGAAGATAACCGGTTGTTGGCTCACATGCAGCTCTATGCCTGAGACCGATAAATAACGCTTGTAAGCGCCATGTAGGGGAGAAATCACTTTTACGCCGAAGTTTATTGGGGACTATGGTGCTATAACTTTTATGCCGAAGAGGCATCAAAGGACTTTTCTTTCTCAGTCACATATCACTCTTTCATGTCCAATTCTTTGTATTTCACGCTGCAGTTCTGTTGTAATTCTGAGCCGCAATGCAAGGTAAGCAAGAACAATGCAAATTCCCTCATGAATGCAACGAAATGCATTCTAGCCCACTGCGCCTATCAGGACATCCCCGCTGATCACATGTCGTGAAGGGCTCGTTACGGAGTATAAGAGGCATTGTCAGTATACCCTGCTAAGGTCATGCAATGACTGCACCGAGTGGCACGAAGGATCAAGGCAACTGCCTCCCATCTGCAAGCGAGGGAGGACACTTCCCTGGCTTGTATCTAATTATCCCTATGCAGATTGATCCTGCAATATTGCTGTGCATTGCATCCAATTTTCAACCAAAAATAGTTCTCAGCTGGTCTTCAAAAGCATCGAGGCTGTTGACTGCCCTCTGTTTTGAGTCAGATCTGCTGGTTTGTTGCACCTTAATGGCCTTGTTAAAACAAACGATGCTGGTATAAAAACCTTGGGTTCGTTAAGATGATTACTTAACCTGGCTAACGTTTAGTTAGTGAGAGATTGGAGGGGGATAGAGACACATTGGCTGGAGCAAATATGAATTGGGCTCTAGGTTGATCCAGCACTATCATTGCCTATATAGGCTTTAACCTTTAAGTGCAGCCATACAAAGCCAACTGTACTTGAGTCTATACTTTGATGATAAGCTTGTATGAGACGCAATATGGCTGATCTACGATAACGTGACCATATCACGATGTTACGAGGCCATCTCATCTTCACTGTCAGCAGCATGTGTTGCTTAGGAATAGCAAGGGCATCGCGATAACCTAGGACCGACCTCCTACCAAGCTGTATCATCCTATGAGACTCTCTTTCATTCCACTTTTATCTCCCTCTCAAATGACATTGACACAAAACAAAACAGCACCACTGAATCCTCAAGGAGCATAGAATTTCCTTTGTTGGCGTGAAGGCCCTTCCTGACCATCACGGGCCCATCCGAGGGTCTTGTTTTATGGAGGGATTGGGGGCTCCCGGGGACCTTGAGCACTTGAGCCGCTCTTTCGGGGGACCACCGCCCGACACCCGCGTCCCAATTGCCCGTAAAACGAGACCAAAACATAAAAAAAATACCATTACGTGCTGTCTCTATAATTCACGGCAACAAATGAATCACTTGCATCCGCGTAATGACTTAAAAAAATAAAAAGCCACGCAATGCTGCTTGTGCTCATGCAAAATGCATTGGCATCCAAAGAGTAATTGAGTTCAGTGCTGTTGTAAATGGAACACAGGGAACCCCCACCCTCAAACACAGCTCTGATTGGCAGCGACAAATTGCATCGATTGCTCTGGATCTCCCCCATCTTCTGCTTTACCGTCCCTGGGAATTCACCTGCGATGTCGGATCCCTTGAAGTGACAATGGAACTACTGCATCAGACCCCCTCGGGACTGAGCCATTTTTGGGCGATGTATTCCGAGGCTGACAAAGCATGCAGCCGTTGCCTGATCATGCTACCCCATGAATCTCTCGCAGTCCTTGGATATCATCATAGACTTGTGAGCTATTTAGATGTAAATTGCTCGCTCCCGTGTTGTCCGTGTGTGGCAGATGAACTCGACTGAAATTGCTGGTTAGACTTATTGTGCTCTGTGGACATGTTTTACTTCAAGTATCACCAATCTAGTTTATGCAAAGTAGCCATTAGGGAACATTGCGCTTGATCCACAGCTCAATTCCTACGAATGTTTCGTAGGAATTGTTCCATTCAATGACCGTTAACCCTGTCACCCATGAATATGCTCATTTCTTTAGAAACCTGCTCGAATGGTCTCAGAGATTCCAGAGATTTTCATTGGCCAATCAGGCAACTTCAATAGTATGCTTTCGCCTATTGGCCGTATCAACACTCGGAGCCTTCACAAAGGGAACCGTTTAAGTATTCATTTGAACTATTCCAAAACGCAGAACTGAGTGTTGCATAAGATGAGCCCACCTTTGTTCCGGGTACAATAGGGTCATCGATAATGCAGAGGGTTAATTGAAATATGATTTAGGCGAATGATGTTTAACGTGTTGTCGCCTGTGAGGTCTCCCGAAGTCAGACACACATCCGGTTTAACTTACGAATGGTGCATTGGTCAAATATTGAGAGTTTGAAGTGTACCCGTGAAGCAAAAGTACGGACGAAAAAGAGAAAATAACCGCGCCATTTCCTGCCTTTGGTCAGATGGATCTTGCTTCCTTGCTCAAGAGAGACCGTCTATATCCCGGACATGATCGCATAATGGGAAAGGTGATTTGGACGTAAGCCCCTTCGCGCTACCCTCGGCTCTTTTTCTATTACCCCGATAACACCCAGGCGTGACGAAGCACAATTTTCCAAGCTTTCAGGGCGGGCTAAAATATGCTTCCTGAGAATTTGACGAACGTACTTTTTTAATAGAAAGTGAGACCAGTGGGATATTACATGTCTCTGCAAGGAAGCATTGCAGTAATGAAAGAAACCGGAAACACGTGCGCTAACCGGAGGCGGTTTCTGATTGGTTGATGAGAGAATCATTTTGTCGTCTGGTTTTACCAGTTTGCGTAGATTGAATCAAGGATGCTTTTGAAATATGAAACGCTCAGGTGAAGGTCATCAGTTGGATCTCACGGATTGCGAGATTCACGCTGTTGATACAAATTTAGAGCGGCTGTTGTAGAAGGAATAGGTGGAATACGGGATTTTTAAGTATGAATAGTTCCTGGGAATGTTAATCATAGTAAATAATTATATATTTTTCAAAACCTCAGAAAACATGGTAGAGGTGGGTGTTTTTTTAACAGAACACACACTACACACTAGAATCGCAGATGCTATCAATCACACGAGTCAAGATGCATCGCCGGTTCTCCTTTTTGCTCAGTAGCAGCAGTAGCAGCAGCAGGTACAGAATACAAATGGGAAATCTAGAAGTCTGAGGAAGATGATGGGTTACCCCGTCCAGGTCAAGTTGTGCCGGAAGTCGTGCGCACTAGCAGAAGCTTTCGGGTGATGTGGATTGCGATGCAGTCATACGCATAGTTGTTTTCCCGGTGGCTCGTAGCCAAAGGGTTTGTTTTTCTTCCCACCACATGCTATGCACGTGTTACGTAAGCTTTACTTGGTGCAGCAGCTGCTAGGATCGATCAAGTTTCTCTTTAAGGATCATTTGAATATTGACATTATTGCATTCGGTACCAGGGACATTCGTAAACGGCACTATATATCTTGCATGGAACGATCTTATGTTTCTTGAACTGCCTGTCTGTATTTTGTTGGCTTTGTTTTTGCTTCTTACTTGCAACCAATAGATCAATTTTCGACCCGTAGACACGCAGCCTCTGTAGGAGTCTCTCGGCGACACATGCGCGTTAATCAAGTTCCTGTAGCTCGATCATTAGGGACTGCACACGTTGGTCAATGAATGACACTCAATCAGCCTCTCCCAGTGGAACTCATGCTCATTTGGACCCCGCTGTGGGACCATATTACTCACGCATGAAGGAGCCCCAATCCTCGTGTACAGATCCCTCGATGGAATTCGTTTCTAATTTCCTGACAAATAATTGTGTCTAAACAGTATTTTAAGACTGCCTTTGATCATGATGACCAGATAAAGATCCTATGACGCAGCACTGGAAATAATAGCACCGAGTCAAGTAGATTATACGCTGGTACAAGCGATCCCTCTTACGTAATACTAATAGCAGTAGCACAAGCAATCCCTCTTATGGTTATATCACGATGAGGGAAAAAGTTCTTCACACAAATTTATAATTCAGCTATCAGATGTTTAATTGCGTAGTGAATGATTTTGTAATTAACATATATTATTAGCAGCAACGAAATGTTTGCTTTGATGATTCATGTACATTTATTAGTTTATCTCACAGGTCTTCCGCGACACTATAAACAGTCGGATGAAGAGAAGTTGCTGGATTATCTCTTCGCAGACTACAATCCAACCGCAAGACCTGTCATCAATTCATCGCACACAGTCACCGTTGGCATCCAGTTTTCTCTTATACAAATCCAAGAATTGGTGAGATCTTCTTTGATTTTTGAGTTTTTGAAATTACCTCGACGTAAAGAGCTTTCGAGATATAGAAACATGGGTTACAAAAGGATCGCTATTTGATAATAATATCATATGCAATAAAACATAGTTAAAACCTAAGGAGAGAAGCCAGGTGAGGGATGAGATCATCAAAACTGCATAGCTATCACCACAGCAGCTGATGAGTCTCAACTGGGGTTCTCCTTAATCTTGGATTCGCCTGGTTATCATTATTCTCCCTGGTTCTATGCTGCCTCGCAACCAGCATCACTTGTTATGCAATGCCCTAATCTGACCTCATTTGTGTCTTTCACAGAATGTCCGAAGCCAAGTTTTTACGACGACAGGTCTCCTGATTTTTGTGAGTCTTGTCATTCTCCTTTGCGTGCAGCACCTCAACGCAATTTCCATGCATAAGCAAACGAGAGAGTGTTCACGTCTTTCGCTCCCTATCTTATTTGTAGCACTGTTTTGTGTCTCTTTTCTTTCTATCCCTGCGTGCCTCCTTATCTTCACAGAGGCTGCATGTCAAACTCGTGTAGGCCAACTCCATTACCCTAAGCGTATTTCGTGTCAAGGTTGACGCGAAGCATGCCTTCGACTTCACTCTCTCTTGCATTGTGCCGAGCTCTCGATCCGGCCTCTTGTTTGCATGCGAGGGTTAATTTCGTCGCCGAGGGCAATCGGGCCATTGGTCTGCTTTCGAGAACAAACATTGCTGATTGGCAATCGAGCTGCAACCACCATGAAGTCTTATGTAGGTTCATCACAAATGTCGTCAATAGGTCAAGGTTTACTGACATAGCATGCAGGGACCGAGGTCATTCTTTTGCTGGACGCTAAGATTGTTCTATTGCAAGCAAGGACATTGGCCTACAAAGGGCTACAATATAACACCTGGGTCTCCTCGCATGTCAAATCTACTTAGTCTATCTACTTTCTATTGTGTTATTTCAATCGTGTACTCACTGTACTGTAGGAAATAGTCATGGTTTCATTACACAGCAGGATCTCTTGTACCTGGATGCCGCAACGTTAGGTCAGATATTACTTGTGAGCATCGGTCTCATATAGATATTCATGGCGGAGGGATCATCAGTCGGACTGCCGTCCCCTGACTGGCTAAACATGATTGAAAGCTCTTTGAGTGTCTGTTGGTGGCGTGATAAATGAAATGGACAACTACCCCAGTCCCCCTTCATGAATACAAACCCCTTGTTTATATTAAATCGGTAGATGCACATTCGTTCCAAGGGCAAAAGCATACTGCTTGTGTACGTCAATTGATGTCAATTTTGTCTTCAGGATTGGGAAGACGAGAGACTGGTATGGAACGAAGATATCTCACCCTTAGACGAAATCGTCATAAGCGGAGAAACCATTTGGAGGCCCGAATTTGCTGCAATCAATGGGTAAACAAAAATGCCCTTTTCAACCATTCAATGTTTTATTATAAATCCTGTGTAACCACAAAGAGCTGAGGAAATCTACAGGGACTACACAGAGTTTCGAGCAGTTCTGAAATCTAGTGGTAAAATCCGTTGGGAGCCTGGCGGGGTTTTCAAGACAATGTGTCAGATCGACATCACCTATTATCCGTTCGACTCACAAATATGCTCACTGACCTTTGGAGCGTGGTCATACTACACGACCAAGATGAACCTGACCACAAACTCACAAAAGGTGAACCGAGACACGTACGAGGAGAACGGAGAGTGGCAAATTGAAAACACCGACGTCATACGTCGCGAGTTTGCTTTCGAGTGCTGTCAAAATCAGCGCTTCTCTAACGTCGAGTTCCGGGTTTTCCTCCGTAGAAGACATACGTTCTACATCATGAACGTCATTCTTCCTGGAATTCTGACGTCAGCAACACTGTTGTCAATCTTTTTCTGCACTCCATCACAGAAAGTCCATATCGGAGTAGCATCCCTGCTGTCGTTCAGACTCTTCATGCTCAACGTGGCTGATACAATTCCTAGAACATCAGATCACGTGCCACTTTTGGGTAAGTTTTTGGGACGTTTCTAAAGCATTCTATAGTACCTTCGATTTCTGCAGGTATTTATCTCATGTGCACTATGGCGATAACAACATTAGCCATGGTAGCCACTGTGTTTGTCCTCAATCTATACAGCATGAAGGAGAAGCCAGTTCCTCCTTGGGCGAAACGCTTTTTTGTTGACTACCTGTCCAGAGTGCTTTGCATGTGCAAGTGTTTTGTCCCCCCTGAAGAGAGTGGGCTGAACTCGCCTAGCTACGAAAAAAAGCAGCGTGACAAGTATGCCTACAGACTGGTGACCGTTAAGAACCAGGACGAAACCAATGTGCCTCCTCCGTCCATGCCGTCGCCAGCGCTCCGCTCCAACAACATCATCCGCGAGCGTCGACGGATGGAGTCACCTCCTCCACCACAACCTCGTGCTCCTTCAACCAGTTCACCATCAAAGTCAAACGCTGTGGACTACAACAAGGAGTGGGTGCACGTGGCTGCTGTGTGCGACCGCCTCTTCTTCTGGCTCTGTTTGCTATTTATCGTGGCGACTACGTTGATGCTTTTTCACCCTTTGTCAACCTCAAAGTTATTCTGATGTTTGGCTGCTTCTTCATTTCCATGCTTTCCCTGGTCTCTATGAATCTTGTGACTCGACGACATATCGTTTGGCATTAGTCTTTGACTGACCAAAAATTCCATACTGGTCAGCCTGCTTCAAGAACTTTTTTAATGTTCTGAAATTTCTTGTGTATTTTACTTCTGTCATTTTATTGACAAAATCGCAAGTTTGGGGGCAAATCCCTGCTATTGAGAACAAATAATAAATGATTTTAAATGATTTATTAACGCAAAACACGCCTTTGCCTTTGGAATGATTTTTATTCGTCGTGCGTAACGAGACTAATAAATATCATGACTTTGTTGTTTTGTGTTTCATTTAATTTCTATTTTATCAGAGATCAGAATCCAACAACCCAGCTCAGCCTGAAATAGTACAGGCCTGTATGTATTAGCCTGATTCCAGAGATGAGACCCACCAATACTTGGTGTGTGCGTGGCTACCGCCATTACATACCAGCGGTCATCGAAACTCTTTAATGCAATAATTTGCTGCCAAACAGGCAGGGAAAATTAAGAGTTTGATTCAAATTTGGAATAAAAATCGAAATGAAAATTTCTTAAAAGCAATTTTGTTATGAACATAAGCTGAAAACGAACTAAACTGCTTACTGGCCAGACTCCATTCTGTCCAGGGTCAAATATTGCTAACTCTTGAATCGAGTTTATACTAGATAGTGCTACAGTCAGAGTATATTATTGGCTGAGTTATTTGGAGTTTTCGCCCTACAATCCTTGAGAAAAATTGGGGGTGTGACACAGAATAGATGCCACGAGAATAGAACGCCAGTCTTGTTAATGACTTGAAGGAAATTTAAACGACCCGATTCGACCAGATAAAAAGAACCGAAGTATAGGGCCACCGTAAAGTGCGGATTGGCCGGCTGCTATGGGTTGTAGTATAATGCCATAAATAGGCTCAACCCCAGACATTAACAATGGTGTGGGGTGTAGGGCTAGACAAGATCCGTCGCGCAGCTGCAGAGGCTTTGAAGCATTATGATCATGAACCGGACGACGTCTCCTAATACATGTTTTGTGAGTTTATACTTTTGTAGAGCAATGCCGATATTGCGATATCGATTTAAATGATCATGCATATCAGCATTCTAAACTGAACCGTTAAGTATGTTCGAATTCGAGCACCAAGATTACGTTTGATTTTGCCAAATTGGAACGTCAGAAGACAACATGAATTATTTTAGGACACACAATGGGGAGAGATGGAGCTGTTGACCGCAGGAAGGGAAGAGAGAGAGGACCATGATCACAGGCAACCCCAGGCAGTGCGTTTGGATGATAGAGAGAAAAGAGCAGCGTAAGAAGTGCAGTTAGATGTTGAATTGCAAGAGGAGCTGCAGGGAATATGCAAATGAAAACCTGTGCAGCACTGTCATGGCTGAGGTAAGTTTAGACTATTGTTCTTGTGCTATAACGCTATATTTATTAAGGGGGACCTCTGTTCACGTTGGAATCTCTTTTAGATTGATTCTATTGGCTAATACGAGGCAAAGAAGCTATTTTTGAAACAATCCATCAGCAATGAGTCAAATTTAAGCCAATTATATTAAGACTTCCTTACTCACGCAGAATTGCTCAAATAAAAAGGAAAGGTTGAGATTTCTTCTATGAAATTTGCTAAAAGAACGATTCACTCGCAAGTACAAGAGTGAACAATAGGATAAAAAAAAACCACACAATTGCATCGATGACTTCATAAACTCGTGAAATCGAATGGGAGACGAAAGCGAAATTGAAAACCTCTCAAAATCGATGATTTCAGGAATTAGCCCACAGCAAATGTAATTTCTAAACCTTTGCCGGCCAAAAGACCCATTTGCCCTGGGAGATGCAGTTTTTATCATTCGCTTCTACCTCAAAACAATCAACAGATCCTCTTTTTAATTTTTCTAGCTTAGTAGCTATTATGTGTTCAACTATTCTAAATTCTGGAATGTCGAATAAGTTTCGATTGTGTGCACTCACATTCATTGAAACTCCACTTTTATAATAAAAATAGTACGCTTGGCAGTTTTCTACGAAAATCACAGTGCGTGGCAAACAGAGGCAGTACCAACTGCAATTTATAAGTGAGCCGTTCCTAATTTTATCGACTATTTTGAAATAATCGTTTTGCCGAGTCGCAATTGCACAACACGCAAGCTTTCCTGTCACAGCTGGTTTGAATTCAGAAATTGATTCAATTAACGACTTTATTTATAATTTGAAATTTGCCTATTATCTACGGTAGTGGCAATCATAATAATATCGCACATATTTCTGCATATTCTTCTATTAGTTCTTGATAAATTAATATTTGAATGACTTTTGAATATAATGGGGCAGTTGTTGTTTTTTCAGTCAAAATGAATAATTTGCACATGGCGCATGTAATCATTCATAGAGAAAAAAATCTCTAGTACATAGTCATCAAAAATAGCTTGCATGGCACCCATTGTGTGTTCTCGTGAAGGGTTCTTTTACCTGTTATTCATTTGGACTCAATGTATCTAACCGCCATGAAATATCTCATTTCGGTACAAAACTCTGAGTAATAGAAACAGTAAACAGTCTGTTGAAGTATTGGGTGGAGGAACGGCAGAGGAGATACTTCGGCTGCTGGCAAGCTCAATCGCAATGCTGTTGATAACGACCACCTTCACATTAACCTCCATCCACTATCTCAACACCCGACGACTTATGGTCGATTTCTGAACGAATTTAACACCACTTCATGATACTTTAGTGCCTACAGACCGCAATTCCGGAAACAACGTGTCCTGATCTCCCCCCCAACTCCCCGATCCAAATTACGCGCGTGTGTAACAATCAATGAAGCACTTCACGTAGCTGAATTAACCGCAGACTGCACATTCGGAAAGAAAGTGTCCTTGCAGACCTCTCCCCTCTCCAAATTCCCGGCCTCTGTCTCAATGAAGCCATCCCTATCAAAGTACAGTTGTACACGTGGTCGATATTCAAACTCCTAACCCGTTCTTCTCTCTTGTGACTTCAGTCACGTGTCATCTGATGTATCGCTGTCGCCGCCGAGAATTTCCGAAACCAAATGTTATGTGGAACCTCACATCATTGTGCAATATTCAGCAATCAGCACCACACGCATTCTATTCGAAGGCACTCAAACATGAAAGCTAAAGAGTTCCTAGTATATTGAATCGGTGTGTCAGCGATAGTACTTGCGCTTTGTGACCATAGCGTGTGTGTATTTTCTTCTGCTTCTTCGATTTCCCTTGGTTACAATAAACCCCTGCTGCACACCTATAAATATATGTTGATGGCACAAATGTATTTGTGGTTGAAGAGAGCATATACCTGCTCAACAAATAACACAAATAATTTGAAAAAGAAAGATGAGATATAAAATAAAATGAATACAAGTGAATATGTGCATTTCATAAAAGTTAAGAAATTTAAATGACATACTCGTTTAATAATAAAAATAATAATAATTCATTCATTCGCTAATTTTATAAAGCGCAAAATCTACAATTACAAGATAAAGTTTCTATTCGCTTAACATAAAAGAAAATTATATGCAGTGATAATGAATATGCGGTAAAAGTTGAGGCTTAGTGATTTTACAGGCTATTTTCGTTGTGCTTATGTTTCGATTTGTAATAAGATTATTTGACTACATAATTATCATCTTCCACCAAATTTTAATTTATCTTACTTTATGTTTAGTATGGGACAATAAGACATACTTATGATCAGTTGTAAGCAGTCATACCCTTTGATTTGCGTGATCACAAACAAATAACGGGAATACCAGTATGCTAAGTGGAAACCTACGACAGAATTTTTTGTAGTTAATGTGTTTGTTGACTGAATTTTTAATTGTTTATAACTACCAATGAGGAACATTTGTCCAGAGGCACATGAACATTTGGCGTTCATGTATTTCGTTTAGCCGCTTACGTCTAATTATGGTACTCACAACTTGAAAGGGTAAACGGGTCGATGGTTTCGCCTCTCCCGGGAACGACGCCTCTGCTCCTGCCTCACCGATATTCAGTCGGAAGAACACGTATTCAATCATTTTCCCCTTTCCCATATACCGTATAAGAGTGGAATGTCCCAGCGTCGATTCCTCTTGCTTAGCATTGTTCAACTTGCCGCAAACTAGTGGTGTCATATAATCAGTATCATTTTTCTAGATAAAAATTCAATTGCATAATTCTGATCATGTGATCCATATCGCACGAAATACCAAGCTCATGGAGTATTTCCCAATTTGACGGTATTTCCCAAATCTGTAAGATTATGAACATACATACTAGCTAATCAGGAATCTTAGGCGACACATGACATAATCGTCCAGTTGGTCATAATTGGCTTATCAAGAACAGATATCTGGGTCAATTCTAAGCCAGATAACCTATTATGTCACCCCATCACAGAGCCATCACGACCAGCTGATTGAGGGACAACCGCTCAGAGTTGTGAATGACGTCATGACGTCCAAATGACGGCTGCACATTTGAGTGTTATTGCAGAAGAATGAAAGAGAGTAAACAGTTAATGAAATGAAGATAGAGAATATCGTTGTATAAAATACGTTGAACGTAATAAAGAAAGTACAAAAAAAAAAAATTAAAAATAAATAGGCCAATCTGCCGTGACCAGGATTCGAACCTGGGTTATTGCGGCCACAACGCAATGTACTAACCACTATACGATCACGGCCAACGCACAGGCTGATGCACTCTATCTGCATTACTGGTTAATTCCCACACCTGACTTGCTCAACCACTCAATCACTCAAGTACTCTTACAGTTGAAGTGTGCATTTTCCATGCTGAATGGAGTAACATATTTAATATTCGCTGATTCGTGCCAACCGAGAATCGTATTCATCAGCTGAGGTAAATAAACTTAGATATAACTTGGCCTCAATATAAACCACCAGTCGGCATCAGAAAGTCAGTCAATGAACTATTTTCCGCCCAGATATCCGATGTTGTGAAGGCGCAAGTCTTTTGATCATGCCTAGACAAAGGTCACTGACTTGTACGTTTCTCCACGTGGCAATGAATGAAGTTACCTTGCTCTGCTCTTGTAGTAGTATATAGATCAGCCCTACCCTATATAATTACGCCTCGGTTTATGGACACGCACAAAACAACACAAAATAAAGTCATTTATTCTTTGAACTTTCGATAGTTTTCGCAAAGAATACTTCATTCATTTTATGTTTGCGCGAGTGGATTCGCCGTGAAACATCAAATTTAGTGTATTTCAACGTAAACTGTCATTAGCGATATTTACTCTTCTTAATGGAATGAAACTATTAATCATACGTATTGCCAGTTATGGGGCGATCAGCTAAAGGCTGCCACCCTTTCTGCTTTAGGTGGTTGCCTAGTATCACTAGTATGTGTTGAAATGAAAGTTTAAATAGAAATTTAATGGCAGCTCTACCAAATTATCAATTTTACTAGATTGTTAATTTGGTAGAATTATCAATCTTACTAGATTGGTAATTTGGTAGAACTGCGAGTTTGCATTCATGATTCTCTCTAAATATTATAGATCAGTAATTCTCGTTATTCCGATATGCTGATGTTAAGTGAAACTCTTGATGTATTTCTGGGTGAATTGTCTCCATCCCATGTTTAAAAAAGGTTTTTGAAGAAAACAAAACAAGCAAATCAAATCAAACGATTACTACAGCCTTGTAGCAACGGCGCATGACGACAAGTGGTATTATATAACCAGAGGGAATAGACACAACTTTCCTCCAATCTGAGTTAAGATATTTATAAGTTTTCCCATTTCATTCTCCTTCATAGGCCGATATGGACACATGAGAACTTAGAAGTCAGAGCGGATCGGATTGCAGAAACTGCATGAATAGCGAGTGGATGTCACATGGAAAATGATGGATCCGCGATCGTGCAATGAAACGAAGAGGAAGGTCCAAATGAAAGAATGGTTTTTGCCACGATCAAGTTGGATCGACGTCAGCGCTCGGAGCATTTTAGCGGGGCCTGGACTCGGTGATGAGATTGACATTTCCTTGTAATTTGCACCGTGTGGTCGTAGTATTGTAGATTAAGTATTGGATTTTGTTACCCCTCACTTTATAGCACATGGTGCTGGGTTGCACCAGGTGTTAACGCAGTGTTAAACTTTTGAAGAGGGCCTGGTATGCGATTTCGTTTGAATGGAACATCGTTTGTAAGCCTTCCTCAGTGCGTGGTCAGCCAAATGCGTGTATTGCAATCTCGGATTCTTGCAACATCTGCCTCTCTTCCAAATCTTTATTCACCCATTCATTCTACTTCTATATTTGGAGTTATATAACACACTTCGTGTAAGCCAAAGTATCACAGAAACACAGAGAGAATGTGTCGAAATGTTCAGCAAAAATGTCCTCCCCCAAAAAACGACTTCAGAACGAGCAGCATGAGCAAGAAACGCGATCCGTTGAGTTCATGGCGTGCTCATGGCATCGACACCCCGTGGAATGTTTTGAGTCGGAATGAAAACTGGATAGAGGAGGCCCATTTCCCCCCCAAGATGGCGACTGCCTCTCCTGATTAGCATATCACGGTGCCAGCAGCCATGTGCGAAAAGAACTGAAAGAGAGCGATAGAACAGTCGCCTCTTATGAGCGATAGAACAGTCGCCTCTTATGATTAATTAAGCTGTTCTTGACATATAATCAATGGCAAACTAATTGAAGCTAAAGCATTGTCAATAATACTGATTGACAATTGTCAATGTCATCCGTAAGAAGTAATTGACAGCCTTTGAAGTGATCGCTCAAGTAATGATTAATCCTATTACCAGGAATGTAGTTTTTCTTCTTCATCTTTGAGGATGCCTTGATTGAATGAACTTTTGTCAATCTCGCTAATTGTAGAAATACAAGTGCACGTGAACTCCTAACTGATAGGTATTTCATATACTGGGTAATGTTCACATCAAACAATCAAGTAAGTGGGTTGTGTCGATCTTGATGTATTTATCGATCAGATATTACCTTATTAAGACATATTACGATGTCGACTTCTTTTAATATATCTTAATTCAAGAAAGTCGAACTTTTGGTAGACTAGTTAGCTGGCATTGAAATCAATGATCAGCATTTTGATCAAAAGCTATTGCAGCTGTCGCTTTCGTTTGGTTTATTCTGGCAGCTGTTAACGAGAGCTGAGCTTTTAGCCTATAAAAGAATAGAAAACATGCCGATAAAGTAAAAATAGAACAACTGTGATGGTATTCAATCGTATTATCCACTTAGTGGTTGTGCTTTAGAGCTTGGATTTTTTCACCCAAAAAGGGATGAAATTAGTATTAAGCAAAACAATCCTGATAGAGGTTTTTCTCTGTGTCGCAGACTTGAGTGGGAGTCTTCCGAAAAAGAAGGATTCGATCCTGTTAATATTCACGATCTGTCATTCGAAATGGAATTTTAATAAGAATAATTTGCCCGGATAAGACAGGAAATGGCTCTCTTTACATCCAACCCTTTTCATTGATCCCTTTCTCTTTAAATAAATTTGACATCTTCATCGTTTAGCTGTCAGGGTTTTTGTTTGTGATGTTATCCATTCGTCTATGAATGCCAATTTTCCAGGAATTCTTTCAGCAAAACGTCTTTATCATGCATTGACATCCGACATGTAACCCAATGTTTGATCATTCTCCTCGCTCCTTCATAGAAACTGTTACATACTAATCGCTATTCGACCCTGTCCCCGAAGAGTTCTCGGTCGATCATTTAGACAATATCAATAATCAATCAGCGAGGTGATTATACTATTAACTCCATGCCACCGCGAGATGATTGATAAGTTTGTGACGCAACATAACGGTTGCCATGGAAACAACTGAAAAACGGGGATCTGTGTATCGAGGGAAATGGCTCCAATGCCATTCATCAATTAGAGACGAGACGGTGACGAATTGCTCGCACCTTATTGCCAATAATCTGCCCCGTGTAATCAGCAATCATTGATAAATTGCGCAAAATTGCACTTCAAGGTGAAACAGGTGAACCCAATACGACTTGGCATTGACAGGTATGTTTATAATCTGTTACACTGTGTCTATACACTGTTTACTGATTTAACAAACACAACAATAGATGCAATTATACAGCAAGAACAATTGATGACTGACCAATTTGATTATTTGTATATTTAACGGTACGAGAAATAAACTGATGCTGATAGAGAATTTTACCACCGGATATTCTTCCTTTCGACCTCTGACCTTACAGCACGTATTGCCCAAACGATTACGTAACTGAACCCATATTTCTGTTATCCTATATTCCACTGAATCGGTTGCGCATTCACTTTTCAAAGCATTCTGGCAGCACATCTCCCAAATCGTTGATTGCATAATTTCTGATGATCAGTTTTTTTGACATTACTGCAGGCTAACTGCTAAGTATTCATGGTTTTATCGATCGACATGTCTGTCCCATATGTCATGCCGAATGACATCACGTGACCTTAATCAGGTAAGGACCGAGGCATGTAAACATTGGGCTATTAATAGCCACCTGGAACACATTTCGAGGTATTCCGGGGAAACTACTGGTATAGCCGCAGGTATCCAAGCGAACTCGTCTTGCATAATTGACGGCGAGCAGAGATAGCGTTTTGCTATCATAGTAGGATACATGGGAAATTTGCTTATCATTCCCAGAAGACTTATGCAAACATTATATAGTATTCTTAGGAACATGATACACATCAGAATTTCATGGAAATTTTATTGGCGCAGATATTAATAAATTATGGCAATATTGGTCTTGCTTTATGCCAAATGCGACCATTAACCTCTTTTGCTGCAGTTCCTCTGGTCAGTGGTCAGTTCTCTTGTCAGCTAATGGTCAGCATCTGTTAGAATGAGATAAGGTTAACTCCGAACATTCAAGGCTGAACGCAGAAGGCAAATCGAGTCAATTGGCCCCTTTTTTTACAAACATGCAACCACTTGTTTTCTGTTGTTAACCTGCTTGCAATGAAAACCTTCAATCTGTATAATCTGCAAAATGACTCTTTTAAGTCTCGAATATCAGTCAATTTCAGATCAATAATAAGAGATGCAAACAACATATCCATTGGGAAATCAGCTGGCTCTTAGGAGGAGAAAAGCCTCAATGGATTTCTTGTTAAGATGTGACGACAACATGGAATAGGAGGATGAAAGAAATGATGACATCCACACCAGAGAAGGAAAAACCGACTAATCAGATAAGAGAACCGTATGCAAGGCAGCCAATCACCTCCGAAAATCCCCTCATTCTTCACCAAAGGAAGCCACAAGATGTGTTAAATGTTTTTGCCGCCACACTGATCTACTACCTCCCATGCAGACTCAGTTTTATATGGTATTATAAACAGCACCATACTTGCAAGTCATCTCTCACGACGCCTCTCCACAGACAGCTTAATTCATCTCACTGAGGCTGCAGGTCTATAAAATACAAGTACAGTTGGTTGAGTCATTCAAAACACCCACCGATCGGTATCTGATTGATCTTGTTTCTGCGCTGGACATAGATCTGACCATGCAGACTGATGGCATTGCTCGAGCGCCTCCTCCTCTCAGCTGAGGGGCAAGCAACAGCAAGGCTCGCATTCTACTCAGCTTTGCTTGCATTTGCCATTCGACGGCAAGGTTCGCATTTAGCACTGAGGAGCTAATAACAAGGACACTGCTGGTTTTGACGGATAATGTACAAATCTAGGAGCGGGCTATGACAGGTGAGTGTTGGTCAACTAATTGGTTAGTTGCTATTATATAAGCACAAAGCATCGTATATTGTGTAACAAGAATCAGCCTTGGTTTCACCCAGTCTATAAGGGCGTTAAAAGCATTTTGAAGAAGCGAACAAGAGGCGTATTATGCGAGTCTTTCACTGAACAACAGACCCGCGTTGTGCTGCCCTGACAACAGGATGTATTTCATCCGAATGAGACCATTAGTGGCCAGAGCAACGTGTCGCTGAGATCCCATTTGATGGTGGAATACAAACCGCGATGCCCATTTAACTCAGCGTCGAGTGCGATTACTCTCACTTTCGATCAAAGCAGGGCATCAAATGTGACTGATGGCGGTCTTTTCCCGCCCAACGATTTGTTTATAGCAATATGCCATGGACACTCCTCAGATGTCAATTTCACCTCAGCCGTAGCCTCCCCCCTCGCCCTGTGAAGTACTTCCCACTAACCATCCGCTCTTTAACAGCCTCCTTATTCGCCCTTGTCTCCCATTATCATCCCTCTTGCATCACCTGGTCTCACCTGCCTGCTGCCCGCGGCTACTCCAATCTCATTTCCTCTGTTTTTGCATACTTATCCGGATTTGCGTTTCTGCGTAAATCGATCTCTTCTTTTTTTCATCTCGTAGATGATTGAGTTAGTCGCTGTTGCTAAACATAACAGTACACTTTTACCAAGTACCCCACCATGCAATAACACCTGGTTCAGCAGCTAGTGCTAATTATGCCGTCCCAATTCCAATACAGACTTCCGAGGAATCCCCCTGTTTGTCAATAGTAACTAAATCATCTCACATGTTACGAATGCAAGTAGACTGGACAAGGTTTCTATTGACCTTAGCCACGAATGCTGCGAAAGAATTGCAAAGAGGAATCAGTGTAGTTAAGACCTGCGCTAATTAGAGCAACTAGCAACAGCTCTCGAGAGCTATTGGAATCGATAGTAAGGAGTCGGTTTTTGCTGGCTGAGTGCACCGTAGCCTGTAGATGGATGGCCCAGGACTTGCATCTCGATGATTTAATGCTATACAGACGATGAAGTATGGCTCACTTTTACTCCGATGACTGACATCTTGCTGTGCCTCATTCATCCAGTCTTCTATGCCATGCATCACAATACATTTCTCGTAATTTTGCTATGATTCTTTTCTTTAATCATCCCCGCGTTGGTTTTTATTTTTGTGTTGCACGTGTTTCCAATCATGTCTAAGTACCCTGCATGTGTGATAATTTAACTTGTCTCTGTTTGCTCAGGAGCAGAATAATTGCGTGCATATCAGACCAAATGCTGCATTCCTGTCCGTCATTTTTATCCAAGTGAAATCACAATTATTATTTATTATTTTTTTCATAAATCATGCAATCTTGAAACATATACTCTACTGCTCAGCATATAATGGTTATTACGAATCACCAATTAGATTCTTTAGAGTTATAAAACTTTGCCAAATGATCTGCAATCACCTGATGAGACGTCAGCCAATTGGGACAAAGGGCCACTCTTCAGTCCAGGTAAGTTCCGTGCTGAACCATCGTGCCTGGAATTCCTGATGAAATCAAAGGTGCACGAAGTCGGCCTTGGGCGCCACAGGGGGACAGAAGGTGCTTATTAAGAAGGGCGGGTCACTGACCTTAGGATGACCCCTTGGCAACGCCATTGCTTTCTTTGGAATCCCTAAGGATCCATCGAATTCGGAGCAGAAATCCTTTAGACAAGGGCTCTGATTTCCCCTGGATTAAGTCCGGAAGAAGTGCATTCTGTACTGTGAATAAAGGGCTATGTCTCTCATAATAGATTCAATTATGGGATGGAATGACGTCATCTGTATGTCTGTCATGATGCTTCAAACGTAACCAGCTCACACCCCAAGAGCACTTAGACGTCAGAGCTGCTTCCGCAGTTGATATTCACTTTGGGAAGTCAGTCGGAAGATCCTCTGCGTAGAATGAAACAAGGGGATGCCGGGCTCTGGCACCTTATTGCTCTCGTTCATCGCGCAACAACACTGCTTGAAAATTGCGAATCTATGCTGCAATATGTCAAGGACCATATTGGCAAGGGCTTTGGCGTCGAAACCACTTGTATGCTGTCTCGTTTTGGGAGGAGAACATTGCTTACATTGGGCTTGATTGATTAGTGGATGCTAGTATGAAATAGAAGTAATAACTGTGCTGCCATAATATTACATGTACATTGAATTGGATGCAAATTCTATTTCATGGCATAAAATTCTCATCCAATACTTTATATTTAATTCATATTTGATATTATCTCTGCTTGGTAATCAATTAAGCAAAGGGTAAAAGGAAACTTAGGCATGATTAACTCGTTATATGTCTCGGATTACGAACAGAGCTAGGTTATTAATGTGTTCTCTTAACAACAACAATGACAATGGATTTTATGTCCATTGCGCACAGTGGCGCAATAGGTCGTATGCTTCGAACCAAGATATGTGTAGCCACATGGGCAATTGAACCCTCTTCCTCTAAATCAAAAGTCCAAGGCTCCAAGTCCACTGAGCCAACTATAGGTACATTGAAGAGGCAGTGAACAAGGTAAGATTTGATTACGTCTGCTATCAGTATCCCTTCCATAAACACTTTTCTTTGAAGCGTTGAAGGGGAACATCGATCACAGCCATTTCACGATTAACATAATGAAGATACATAAAGCCAACAAAAAATGAAACCCGATTTATTTGTTCTCTTCTGCTAGTGATGAAAGGATCACAATAAACAATCCTGTGAGTCTGAGGTAAACTTTGTGCGATAAAGTTGATATGTGGATTCGTTTTTTTAACCTCAAGCTGAATGAGGCATTTTACAAGATTTAATATACAAGGGATATACGCATTCAGGGCATCCGTGAGACATCAGCATCTGCTGGTAGGATTTTCATAGCACTAATAGTCATCTTTTTTGATAAAGATACTATTTCTCACAAATCTAATTTGTTAATCGATACATGAAGAAAAAAAATCCTTCCAACAAAAGTTAATTATCGGAACTCAGAACCCCAATTCCAAAATGACCTACTTAAGCCAACGACTCACTTTGTCCTCCTGGTGATATGGAAAAATTAAGTCGTTGATAAATCGCTAAAGATGTTCATTATATAATTGAGTATGCAATATCGAGATTAGACGAAGGTTACCAAGTGAGAGAAGAGCGATCTCACACAGTGACAAAGGAGACATGCGCAGCGCAGATATAGGTCATCTTTGCCTCTACTTCCCTGAACATGTTCCGGGGTTTCTTGCACTTCTTGGTTTTCTCATCTCTTTGTGGCTTCATAAAGCTAACGCGTAGAACCAAAGTGACCTGTGCACACTCATCTGAAGAGGTATCTTTTTCATGGATAAGAACCTCTTCTCAAATCCTCTTTGTTTTTTTTTTGTTTTTTTTTTTTTTTTTTTTTTTTTTTGTTGGAGCACCTGGGTGAGTGTATACTTTTCGTACGTGATTTAGCCCGATAAAATGCATAAATAATATTCAATGTAAAAAAATCGTACTTGTGTGCGATGCTCACACGATCCGATGTCCATGAGTCCATTTAATTGATACCGTATCCAATCTCAATTTCGCCGAAATAATGGGATCCCTTTATGGGATGTGCATACACAATGTTTCTCATAGTGTCGAATTCTTCCTCCCATTAAACCAAATATCGCCCCCAGAGCACGAACACCCGAGTCAATATTTGGAAGTATTTTTTTTTTTTTTTTTTTTTTGGGGGGGGGTGCAAAAGACTTAGACAGAAAACGGGATTATTGACTCATTTAGAGGCTGGGACTTCAGTCTCCCTGTAACAAAAAAAAAGAGAGAGAGGGAGAAGCCTGAGGTGTTGTCAAGGGAAGAGAGGCTGTACTCGACTGACATTTTGACGTCTTGTTTGCATTGTAAATATTACAACAAGACTTTTGTCATAGAAGTTTTCCTCTCCTTACAAACTTAGAAATGCACCCTGGGACACCTGAAGCCTTTGCCAGAAAAACCTCATCAACAATGCAGGAGTTAGGAGCACCTGCCAGGCAGACGTGTTTATCTTGCTCTCAAAATGGTCGCCTCATTTCGTCCTGTTCCTTCTTCTTGAGGACAGTCCTCCCCATCATCCTCCAGCAATTAGTATCTTCTTTGTCCGTGTGTATTCCCCTCCTCTTCCTCCATTTCACCCTTACCCCTTTTCCTCCTTTTGATATTTCTTCAAATTAGGTGTTCAATCTGCGATTTACCGAATTTACAAACCATGATGTATAAGTCCAAGTACATACCACCCACACAAACGCCGGGCTCTTTTCACGTCACACGGTAGTTCGCTGCCTATTCATTTCGAATCCATTCCCCAATTAGAAGCAGACGGATTTTACAGCCAAGGACAAGTCTGGCCTTTCATCGATGGCCAATATCCCCAGTGAGGGCATTCTCCAAGCTTTTCTCTAAAAGCACGCTCCGTGAACTCATCACTAGAGCTATGTTGGCAGCGGATTAGGGACACTTTTACACAGTGATAGATCGTAACACGGAGCTGTATGCAACAGTGTACGTGCATCGGAAATAGCCTAATATACTGTTGGAATATTGGCCTTAAAGGGTCTGGTTCTGCTCTGTATATATTGTCATCGTTGAAGATGGGGCAACAGGCTTTTATCTTTTGGGGTGGACCCAGTATTTTTTGCTTATTATCAATACCATTTTATATTTTTCTCAAATCAAAAATCACATGCATAACAAATAATATTAGAGCATGAATAATGACACCAGCCAATATAGAGGACAGCGCACAGTGCCCGGCATTGGTGATACCTTGGTGGGTCACGAAGAAATAGAAATCCTTAGCAAATGCACGAAATCGACGTTTCAATCCCCCTTCCCTTCCCAAACGAAGCCATTCGACCTGGTGCCCGAGTTTCTGGAAAGCGATCCATCATAATATCGTTGATCATCACGTGCAGAAGAGACTGAATGACCATCGCTCTCAAGGCGGGTGGAATGGGTGAGGTCAGTCACCCCCGAGATGACATCATTCAATCGAATGTGACCTTGCAAAGCTCGTAAAATTCTTCGATTTGCAGGTTGAAGCTCTCGCTAAACCCAACGCCGAAAACAAAAGTCCCACTGGTTTATGAAGCAGCAAGTGTTTGGCTTAGCAAATTAATTTCCGTGGCATTGCTCCCTCGCGGCCTGTTGGTGCAATCGTCGCGGGTGTTGCTTCCATAGAGTCGTTTGGACACGCACCACCAAGACTTGGTCGAGCGTAAACGCGTATTACAAGGCGTACTTGGCATGCAGCCTTACACTAGGCCACGAATGCAAATCGCCATGAGCACCAATTTTCTGGCAATGGCGTGGGTTGATTGCATTCGCTTCGTTATGTCGAGCAATGCTTGGGAAATATTATGCCAGGAAATATCCCGAGAATGCTGCTGAAGTTAATTCTGGCTGATTGTCCGCATGAATCAATTTCCATACTCACTTTTGTACTGTTTACATGTACCAAGAACGACACAAAGGAAAACGGAGTACATATTGTACATACAACTATGAACCAATGGTTTCCCCTGGCATCAATCCAAATATACTCAAAACTGACATCGTTCATGTCAACATGCCTTTTAGGAGCTAGTGTACAAGAAAAACTGACGCATGCACGAGCGATTGCCTTCATCGCGGTGAATTAGTGGCGCATGTGCAGCCAGGTGGGGTCCTCATAGTAGTGACGACAACATTTTTTTCAGGATTGCTAATAAGCCTCACCCACAAAAAAACCTGAGGTGCCTTTTTTAGTTTGTGATGTTATGGATTGGGTTCATAAGCACCATTACTGAGGGTAAAAACCGGTTTGTTAGTGATTAAAAATGGGGTGTGGTCTTCTGCCAGGTATCATCCTCATTCGTGACGCTCAGTGTACTTGGGGTGACCTCTGATTTATGAAGAGATATGGTCCAAACTTCAAAGTCACTCAGGAATATTATGGCTCAGCAAATAATATGACAGAGGCCCGACCATGGTTGTGAGGCAAGCACCCGGTGACCACCAGAGGTCAATTTAGTGAACCCTGTGATCACTAACCACTCTTTCGCATGACTTGACCCTCCTCCCTTCAGCGTGGTGCAGGGGCTTAGCCAGCGAAGCAATTCATGGCGGCGTTCTCTCCCGATCTCTCTTCATCCCCACTTGAAACGGTCGTACCAAATACCCCCCTATGAAGCCTTTTCATTTGGGGCATGCCTCGTAGAACTTATACGCCACCCAAATGGCGATGCTGGAAGTCGAACTGAGCCATTCGTCGAAGTTAAGCCTGATTTATCGACCTCGATAAATTCCGTAATAAATCCTGCACATGCGCAGGCGTTTCTTTCTCTTCTCGTAAATTTCATTTCACCATAAACGGAAGTGAACCTACTTGCGGTTTGCACTTCCGACCACGGTTAAAGGAAATTGAAGCATTTTCGGGTAAAAACAGAGGCAAACCAACGCTGCCTCAAATTCCCCAATACATCGTCGTATCCACGTCATTAGGCGGTGTAATTATAATCTATGCAGCACGGCAGTTTCGAAACACACAAAGTAGAGCTTTGTCCTAATCGAGTATATTCTAAGCCCGTTTACAGCAGCATATTGGTCATTACGTGTTTTGGCAAAAGGCCAGCGTGCTCCTCAATTATGAATGAACAAAAAACACGTCGTTTAGGCGTCGCGTGCCTAGCTGGCAGGCATCGTGGGGGAATCTATCTGGGGATCTACTCCGGCCATTACCGCGTTGTTTGCGGTGGTTAATAGACCCTCGCCTGTTGCGCGTGATCCTCAATACCACCAGTGATGGACTTGTGATTACCAAAAGACCATGCTGCATATGATGAAACTTAAACAGTCATTGTGTATGCATTTCGGGATGGAATCTCGTTTACACTGACAAGTATATTGGGACAATATTGAATATATGCATGAATGATTTGTAATCAGTGAGACCCCCTGCATGGGTGTGCAGGCAAATGTAACCCTCTTTACCATAGCATATTTTATCCAACGAGAAACTGAGGAGCGTTTTCCGAAGCATCGTTACATCTTATGCTTCGGCAAATTTCAATTATTTCAATTAGGACAGTCGCCAGAGGTACTATTGACATTTGCTCCGATTTCAGCGGGGGGCAATAACGATGCCACCCGAGAGAATTGGCTCCAAATATTGGCCGAAGATGATTATTTTCCTGAATGTTCAAAGAAATGGCAGAAGAAAATGATGAATTTCTCCAAACGGAATCTTTCCTCTGATTCATCTGACTCTGCCATGCAATATGCTTGTAATATCACGGGTGGGAATTTCAATAAAAAAGAAAAGCCTCTTTTCGCTCCTTAATATTTCAGCTAGATATTAGACAAGCTCTCTCACTTTTGGCTTGCTTTTCTATCGATGTTCCTTCTGTTGACTTTGATAAATAGCTATGCAATCTCGCTTTCGAAATTGGGTCATGGTCACGTGGTACAAAAGTAGGTCAGCGTGTCACCACATTAAATCGACATTATTGCCATATAAACACGAAGAATGCGCCCTTATATTTGCAAATGTGTGAGTAATGTCTCTGTATTATGGGTCACCCTTGTGGGTCGGCTGTTGTCTCATTCTGAGGTTCAAGCCCATTCAACATTATACATTTGACTCATGCTCTCACAGAGTGCATTTATTATCTCCAATTCTACAGCGTAAGTAATCTTTGCCTTGAGACCAGAATTACAATGACTTGATGAAGCAACGTTATGATTCTGCCGCCTCACGTGACCGAGACAGAACATTGCACTCGTTGGGTCGCCGTGACCTCGCTTATTGGTGGGACGTGTTCCGACTGCCCAAACAAGATCACACGGGTCAACCCATTGACGTCCCTATTGGTACGTACTGCAGATCTCCGGAACGCACCCGATATCTGCCCCAGATGAACTGATTCATCAGGTAGTTCATGTCAATTTCATACACAATATGTCTATTACGTTATAATGGCATTGAATTTTTTGGGAGCTAAGCTTTCGGTTTCACAAGAAAAAATTTCCAAACCTCTAATAAAGCTTTTAAATTGAATTACGTTAAAAATAGTGAACCAATCACTTTGGGTCGGATCGGTTTACACGGCGCTAAAGAGGATGCGATGCTCCAAGCCGGAGGGTGCGCAATTTTCTATTTGCTGAATCCCAATAACATTAGGCGTTTCTTTCATTCTTGGAAAAATAAAAGTAATTGCAAACTTAATTGTTATTGTATCATCCTAGTTATATTGTTCCTCTCTATATCATTTGTTTCTATGTTTGGCTAAAAACTACAATTTATGGCACATTTCTTCCATTTCCTTACTCATTCGTAATTTCATACCTTTTAGGGGCTTTATACGTACCAATGTTATTGGAGGTAATAAGAACCGATAATCAAAACAAAGATATACTTAGTAGATAGAGATATATACCTATTACAAAGAGCGTCGAAACCAATCGATGTATTCCACTGATGCGACCACAAACAGGTGCTAATTTCCCCACCAGGGTTCCCTCCTTCTCCTTTCCTCCTTCTCATCTTCTCCTTCTCCTCTTCTTTATTTCTTCTTCTTTTTGGGCTATTTTTTGGTGCTGTGGTTTTCGTTCTCCCTGTCACCTATGTGTCGGTGGTGTCTGCCTTAATAGTTAATACAACAGCGAAAGGTATTTTTTCATAAGCAAATGCAATTTATGAGTAACAAGAATAGAAATGCGTTTTAGGTTTTGAGGTGAATGAACCGGATGCGCTTGCGTGAACTGCGTTAAGGATCTAGTTGTATTCTGTTTCCCTTTCGGGGGGGGGGGGGGGGGGTCGACCAGAGTAAATTAAAATGACAAAACTAACACGGGAACTATCCGTTCATCATAGCCATGAGCTCATTACGGACGTTCAATAATGTTAACATTGTTCTAATACCAGAAAATGATCCCCATAGCAACTACACTGTAATTCAAAATGGTTGACCTTGCCCTCTTTGCGCCATTTTATCAATTGTCTAGCATTGCTTCCCGTTTCAAAGAAGGGTGATGAATGTCACCGTTTTCATTCCGTTCTGATGAAACTCATGCGTCACGCGGACACCTCGAATAAGGATGACGATGTTCCTTGGACTTAATCGCTTGGAAATTCCACTTCATCTGCATTCCCCCCGTCTTCGCACTATTCTGTTCCGTTTCCGCTCTGCATGGAACGATGTCTTTTGGCGTCGATGCCTTTTCCACGAACTTCTTTGGATGTTTGATAGAGTATCTTTGGTCTTTCAGTCTTTATAGTGACGTGCGCAACTGTAAAAGGTTGTTCGGAATTACATAATTCAGATGAGATTTTGCCAAACAACTGAAATTAGCTCTAATCTGTGTTCACCGCTCTGTCAACTTCCCAATGATGACTTCAATCATTTCGTCTGGTCATATCACTATTTGTGCATATAATTGTACAAAATATGAGGTTCCAACTTCCGGATTATGGTCGTGGCTGCAGGCTGTGCATTTTTGGCTGAATGTATCTTTTAAATTCCTTTTACTTCATGTCCAATTCTATATTTCATTTCGACTCGACTTGAGTTGCTACTTCAGTATTTTTTTTATGTATTTATTGCGCAAGAAAACGTTTCTTCGGGGATCCAAGATTACATAACATTGTGTTGACCTCAGTTCAACAACGTTCATGGACATCAAGCCATTGATAAATCGCTGGCTGTTTTCCCTCCGAGGCTTCAAGAATCGCCATCTCTCAATTAGATTTGCAACTCATTGTGAATCCACAATCAACCCGGAACAGCTGGACAGTCAACATGCAAACAGACACGAAACGAGACATGAACAAGTCTTGGTGAAATGCTCATTGTAGAAATAAAAGTGATCTGAATTTAGCAGGAGTACTTCCGGTTGCTGTGACGTCATTTCTGTGGTGTGCCGTGGCGTCAATGTTATGCTGTGAGGCATCCTGAGAGGCGTCTGTGCATCAATACGAATGAAGCATTCATTAAAAGTATACATGTAGCTGACACCACGTGTTGTTCATAATACATGATATACCGCACCCGTCCCTCCTTCTATACAATCAACATTCTGTTAGCTCCATGTTTTTGCATATAAAGGATACATAGAACACGCTAACAACCGGATCAAACAGAGAGCGTGCGCAGGAACCGTTCAGCCCAAAGACAGCTCCATTGACTACCTGAGCACTAACACAGAACATAATCATCACACGCGCACACACCACCGCCTTTGCGCTAACCCCGCTCTCTTGTTTTTCAGCTGCCCAGTGCCGCAGGCAGACAACGCACTGATCGCACGATTTCATGCATGGGGCTGCTCCGGGACATTGGCGAGATTTTAGGCTCGCGGTTGGAAATGTTTCGACCAGGATTGCCTCGAGTGATTGGACTGGTGTACCTGTGGACGTGTGTGAAGATCTTCACTGAATCAGGTATGTTCATTATCTCGGTTCTTCAATCTGGAATCGATTGTTTTTGTAAATATCAATTTCATTGTTGATTGTGAATCGGGCAAATTGTAAGTCGGGAACAAGAGAATGTCGATAACAAACAAATAATTTCAAATATTTTGTTGATGTCAAATCTCAGACCATCAATCAGTGAATTGTTTTCGCTCGTTAGGCGTTTTTTTAATGAGCAATTGTGTTTTCTGAACGGAAGCCCGGTTGGAGCATGGTACTATTGGTGGGGTGCAGGTGGCGTCTGAGAGATGGATAATGGCTCAAGGATGACAAAGATCTCATCCGACATTGATAAAGAAACTGAGATAAAATGCGACGGGTCAACAACGATGAAGGATTGCTCGGGGTTGCTGTCCAGATAAGATTTAAAAGATGAGATAAGATGTACGATCTTTGGTTATGCACTTACACTAGTAACATTTTTATTTTTATTTTATTTTTTTGTAATTCACTTCGGATTATGTATAGGTTGTAAATGGGATGCATGTACGTGTAAAAGAAATCATGAATACATGCGATTTATATTGGAATCAGTATTGGTTAGTAAAAAAGATACATGTATATGAAAAACTAATCGTTCTCTTGTTTTCCAAGCTCGGATAATGAAGCGTAATCATTCCTGATTGATTAATAATAATTGCTAAATATTCCACAGCACAATCAATCTCCATAACTCGCTATCGGTGATATGATTAGTACTGCAATCAATAGCTGAACCGCCCAATTTGTCACCCGTTAGATCGATATAATAATGATGCCACTCTGCCAAACCAAAGAGAGTATATATATATATATTCAGAGTCATCGATCGAATGTCTAATCCCTTGCCACCTATGGCAGCATTCCACAGCCATCCAGGGCACTGCACTCATCCAATTTCCTTTTACATCTCCCCTACTATGACCCAGGAAAGGGGTTTGTGGAAGAGTTACCTTAGACACGCAAAAAAGTCCCCGAGTTATCCTAAAGCAGATGTCTTCTGTGTTGGCAAACAGCGGCATCTAGAATTCACTTAATGCCTTCTTGGAAGCTTACTCATTTCATCATTGTATCCCCCGCTGCTTGTCTCCTCCCCAAGGGATCAGATAGATCTTACGTCATCAGAGGGATAAGAAGTTTGCAAATCAAAGAATCCTAACTGAAGAAGTCTTTGATCCAACACCGCACATGCTTGGCTTCTTCGTCTATCAGTTTGTCATGTTCTCCAAAAGCCGCATCAGCGACCAAAAGAAGAACTTGGATGACAGCAGCGCAACTTGTGGCCAGCGGATTCTCCGGCTCAGAAGCGGCTTCCATCAGATGGATTGATGGCCCGTTGGGAGGAGGTGATGGGGAGGTGGAGGAGGGGAGGAGGAGGAGAAATAGAATCAACCAGATAACAATCGAAGATCCGTGCACGTCTTTGCTTGGTTCATTAAGCCGTCACGTGATCAGCCTTCAACTTTACTTCCATGCTTACGGCCAATGCATGTCAGCGCTGCATCCAACGTCGTTATTTGCCTTGTCATCGTGATAACGCCAATGTCCTCCCCTGCCTTTAGCAGGCCCCGATTGGCAATAAAGGAAAAAGCAATTGTTTCCAAAGGGTTTCTACTCACTCGTTTGTCATGATTAACGGGGTAATTATCTCCCTCTAACAACCATGGGATCTGGTGTACTCAGTGACCTTTTGTCTTTGATGTAGGGATCTCTTTCTTCTGCCTTTTCCGGTGTTCAAGGTAGTGAGTACTTAGTATAGTCTCTGTGATGAGGTGTGAACATGAATTGTGGCTGACGGGTTATAAGTAGTTAACACCCTCATGTGAGTTGTTTAACTATGTTGTTGGCGAAGCAACTGCGTGCTGTGTTTTAGTACTCTGTCACCCGTAGCAAGGCATCAGCAGTGACACTCCTTTCCCATTGGTGTCGTTCTGCGATTCTTTGAGGCGGTGTCTACCAGTTGCGATTGATCTTTTCCGGTGATCAACGGACCCTGGAGATGCAATAAATAAATCCACTATGGGACAGCAGGCTTTGCACATGCGTGCATGGCCCAACAACATCACAGCCAAGTAAAAATAGCGTACAGACCACGTGATACGGAATTTAATTATAAGCTTTTATCGCCGGTGTGTATGATTAGGCGTGTCGAGTCGTCTCACCGAGAGGAGCTAAAAACATGGGCGTAAAAGTAGTGCTCGCTCCTCCTCCACCCCAGACTCCTTTTGGAATTCCCCGCTAATGCACCAGGTTGCTTTTTAGCTCGTCGTCGAGTGCAATCGTCGATCCGTCCATTCCAGTGAATTAGGTCAAAAAGGTCAAGCTAAGTAATTGACCTCTTGGCAAAATGGACATAGCCGCTGGACATGCATTCCCTTTGCGCGACGCCAATGGTTAATCAAAGGGCCTATCATAACGCCTACAGACACATGAAGGAGACTCTTTGGGGTTCCCCAGGAAACGAAAAGCATTACTGTAATGCTTCGCTCTTTGGATGACCAAAGACGGCATGCATCATTAATGACTTTTGTTTCCGCCTGGGACTTCTCAAATTTGTAGGGATTCCTTGGTGCGGCTCTTAGACCCCGTTGAGACCACAAGCGGCCCCAGACCCCTTAATAGATTGAATTTCACGGTTTTATTGTCAGCAAGCTGGGCTCCAAAAGAGCGGGAAGATGACGCATCAGTGAGTATCGGTGATTGGGTTGATCAAGAGGGGTCATTGGCCGCGATTGTCCTGCGTAAGTCGGTTGTCTTTAATTCCTGTCATTCATGTCGGGTGCCTCACTGACGTCACTTCCATTAAATCAACTCGGATCAACAGACACGGACAATCAAGTATAATTCAGTAATAGGATCGAATTTATAATAACAATGTTGCTGATGTTTTGCATAACAACACAATTTCACAATCCTAGCCGCCAGGGTGAACATCCTGCCGGTCACCCTGCCCAGCAATCGGACTGCACTGCCAATTGAATCGACTTGAAATCATAAAATCAATAATTCGAACCACCACTCAGCTGAGGAGAAAATCGAAGCCGTTCAACCATCGCTCCTTGTTTCCCCCTTTGCTGTTACCCTCGATGAAGTGCAGGGTGTTGCTATGCGCCCAACGCAATCCTCCTAAAGGTAGCCGCCAATTAATATGGGATTAATTGATGTATTGATGATGACATAATGTCCTGGTTGACAAATTCACCTTGTGTTCGTTATAAATTAAGTTATATTATATATATATTAGCCTATATTATTAATACAAATCACTTGTTCATTATGTAACTTGTAAAGCGAATCGCCTTAGTAAACTTTCAGGAACATGATGATGCAACACTCGAAGACCAGAGCTGCCTTAGGCACCCCTTCCTAACCCACGCACAGGCAGAGGCAGCGGGACTAAGCTGTCTTCCAAGGAATCCGGCTTGCCTGAAAACCCCAATGTATTGTTCCAACTTGCAGCAAAAACCCGACGTTACATTTGGACTCTAGCTGTTCCGTTTTATGGAGTCACCCCTAGCCCTTTACGAGGTCATTGAGCAGGACATATTGGCCCATGTACGACGCATAGCTCTTCAGGGCTCGCAGATAACCCCTCGTTATATTAGAGCCAATGCTGCTCCAGACGTCCTCATTGTTTTTCAATTCCCATATTTCTGTCAAAATGACTGCGAATAACGTAGTGTAATCCGAAGAAAAAGCCTCCACTTATCAAGATTTAGCATAGAAGATGCGCTGTTTGCTTCGCCCCATGCTCTTTTCATATCTTCATTTCGGATAACAGGCATATTTCCAACGCAATTTAATGCTCTTTCTAAGGGAGCATCCGCCCTCATTTTGTTCCATATTTGACTTCCAATTTTTCAAAGATTCAAAGACAAAAGAGTTTGCCTGAGGCAAGATTACTTCGATCGATTGATATATGTACATGCATAAGAGACCTCCACAATCATGGAACTTTCTTGAACTCCTAAGAAAAACATTGATTGCATTTGGCAGATGCAAACGGTGGGCCAAACATCCCGTGCAATGTTATGCTAAATTCTTGCATTGTTCATTGCCTAAAAAAAGGGTATCCGAGCAAGTGCATTTATGGGGGGGGGGGTACGGTGAGTATTGGTGACTCATCGCAAATGCAAGTGGAATACCCTCACAAATCAATTGCCCTGTAGTCCCAAGGACACCCAATCGGTGCCCCCCTCCACCCTCCCTACAGGACACCCGTCGATCTTCACACCCTCCGTGTGTCTCGCACCCTCCCATCTCTGATCATGTGCCCCTCCTGGGACGCCCTGTGATGTGAACAGACGCCCCCTCTCCCTCTCTCTGGGGAACGCCCTCGTGTATCACTTCTTTGTCTTTGTGGGTTGCTGGTAATTTATCCTTTTCACCTCTCATCCCGGCAATATTTCAATGTTCACAGTTAAAGAAGGAAAACACTGCGTTTGGTTCTGTTGGGGAAAATGAAGTCAGTTTGATAAATAGGTCATAATGTTTATTCGTTTGCAGCTGAAGGGATTACACCGCGCGGGCCATCCGAGGAAGAGCGGCTTTTGGGTCTTCTCTTTGACGGATACAACCCCTCTGCGAGACCTGTCCTAAATTCTTCGCATACGGTCGATGTACGCATGCAGTTCTCCCTTTTACAAGTCCAAGAGTTGGTGAGTGCTGGACCGGTCACCTCACTGGTCAATGACCCCTTGATCATCGCTCATCGCGTCAATTTCGTCAAACAATAGCCAGAATTCTGGAATCAATCCGCGGCTGTTCTTTCTGCTTAGCTTGTGTCAAACCAAGTCTCGCGAGACTTACATGTGACGGCGCTGCGTTCAAAAGAAAGATCATGAGATGAATCGCAAAATAGGATTTGTCCTCCAAAGATTGAAGGACAAATATCCTGCGTGCGATTTTGCTCGCATTCATCTATAACTAAAGCTTCGTTGTACAACTTTCTAAACTAAAATATACCACAAAGCAGAGTCCATTTCGAACTTCACTCAAAGCCGATAGTTTTGTCATGTTTTGAATACGAATAAACGCACTCGATTTGGGATAATGTAAATGACGCAATACCTACGGGGACACATATACGCACAGTAAATATTTCACGCTCTGATGAAATCGGGATCCCATCGTTTGCCGAATGTCCATATCCGTTTCCGTCCTTCAATCGATCTCTTGCTTCGTGTTTTTCCGTGAATCCGAAATTTACCGAAGTGTGGAGCTATTTTCAGTGCTTCGAGTTGAATTATATCTTTCGCAGAACTTACGCAATCAAGTCCTAAGTACAACGGGATTGCTCATTCTGGTGAGTAAAAAAATATAGCGTCATGAATGTTATGTAATATCCTCAATAGGAATGGCATGACGAACGACTGAGGTGGGACCCGACGCAGCTCCCTCCCACAGAGATCGTCGTCGAGTCAAAGAAACTTTGGCGACCCGAATTTGCTTCCATCAATGGGTCGGTCTCTCTTGTGGAAAGCTAAGCAATATTTGGCAATAAGCCAAAGGTCTACTAAGTAATACCCCTCAAAGAATTGTACAATGATTAGTATACATATGACAAGTACAAAATATATATATATACATGTACTGTAATATACATGGCCCAACGTACTTCCGACATAATCCTCTTTCTATTATAGGTCATTACTCTCGGATTTCCTCATAATTTCATCGTATATGTTACGTAATCTGTAGATCAGCACCCCTTTACACTCCTACCCCTCGTCTACCTCTTCAAATCTGAACCCATTTACCTTACAAAAGAGTACACCGTCATACACAAAGAGCACAATGTCATCAATTTGGCGAATCGTGTAAGCAAAACTCAGCATTAAGCACGCGGTCCTCGTACTTCAGCGTACATGCAGTTCAGCTCTGATTCCGAATTAGCTTCCAACGAGGAAATCACAGCTGACGCCAAGTGATGAGTGCTCCTTCCACGAAATACGCGAAGATCCCTCCAGGGTTACGCTTGTGCAGTGGGTGCAAGTCTATAATTACGCAGCGAAACCCTCGACATTGTTCGCTACAGCGTGTTTAAATTTAATTTCGTCCTCAGGGCAGACGGTATCTACGGCGACTACGGCCAGTTCCGAGCGATCGTGACAAACATGGGCAAAGTGCACTGGGAGCCGGGTGGCGTGTTCAAAACAGTGTGTGAAATCGACATCACGTACTATCCATTCGACGAGCAGAAGTGTCGCCTGGTGTTTGGGGCGTGGAGTTACCATACGACGAAGATGAACCTCACGAACATGGAGGACGTCGTCAACATGGATTCGTTCGAGGAGAACGGGGAATGGGAAATCCACACGACTGAGGTGATCAGGGAGGAGTTCGCCTTTGAGTGTTGTCCCTTGGAACGCTTCGCAAACGTGCAATTCGTTCTCTACATGAAGCGTCGCTACACTTTCTACATCATGAACGTCATCCTGCCCAGTTTGATGACATCGGTGTTGTTGCTGTCCATCTTCTTCTGTACGCCCGCGCAAAAAGTCCAGATCGGGGTGGTCGTCCTTCTGTCCTTCCGGATCTTCCTGCTCAACGTCACGGACAGTATTCCGAAAACATCTGACCACATCCCCCTCCTCGGTAAGACATGCTGCTCTGTATACACCAGAATAACGCTTGCTTGCTTGCTTGCTTGCTGCTTGCTTGCTTGCTTGCTTGCTTGCTTGCTTGCTTGCTTGCTTGCTTGCTTGCTTGCTTGCTTGCTTGCTTGCTTGGAATGGTACGTCTATTATGGACAATTAAACCACATTACATAATTTAGCAAACTGGGCTTAATGAGGTTGTAGATTTATGGCAAAATTACACGTGTTAAATTGTGGCACGCGCTGTCACGGTCGTAAATCTCACCCTTGAGGTATGAATATTAAATCAAAGACGACAATTCGTCGCTGCTAATATTCACTGTCTTTTGCTGCGTATATTTCCCATCGTAGCCACTTCCGCCAACGCGCGATACTTTCCTCACACTAAAGACATAATGACGTCATCAGTCATCCGGAGAGGTCTTTATATGGCACGAAGAAAATCTAGTATTGGGTCATGATTGTCCCCTGTCGTTCCCACACGAGGGAAACGTGCATCCGTATTATGTGTACGTTGCACTGAGGCTGCTCAGGTCAGCCAGTGAAATAGACACTGTGCTACAGCAGCGTTAAAATGTGAAAAATGTGAGAATTCTAAACCTGGTAAAAATAATGTCATGTGGAAATAATGTACGTAATTAAAGCGCTCACTTCATTGACCTTTCTGTTGACCCCTTCGCAGGTATCTACCTGACATGCACCATGGCCATCACGACCCTATCGATGGTGCTAACCGTGTTTATTTTGAACTTGCATCACATCACGGACAGACCTGTTCCCAAGTGGCTGCGACGTCTAGTGCTCGTCTACCTCGCGCGTCTCCTGTGCATGTGTCAATATCAACCTCCGTCGTCCAGCTCAGCGTTCGACAGCGATGATGAAATGGACAATAACAGCAAGTACAGAGTTACTCCAAACAGCCTTGGTCAAGCGATCGGATCGCAGATAGGAATATTGGCCTCACTCAACGGTACCTTAGGCAACGGGTCGCCAGCGCAAACGAACAACCGAGCGAAGAAATCAACAGCTACGAGATCGAATTCACATGGCGGCGGTGGAAACAACGTGTTCGTGAATCCGCATGGGGTGCACTACAGCAGCGGTTTCAGTTATGCAGACGACGCGCCCAGAGAGAAGGTCGACGTGAAGCGCTTGGAGGAGGAGTGGGGCCGAGAGTGGCGACACCTGGCCGAAGTGGTGGACAGGTTGTTTTTCTGGCTTTTCCTCTCGGCGATTGTGATAACGACACTCTTACTCTTCCATCCGCTCACCAAAGCCTACTTCAGCCTCCTGGGTGACGAGACCATCCTGCGTGGTCAGACGCGAGAGGCGTCAGCTCGAACGATTGCCTCGACAACATCCGACACCTCAGAATCCATCACAATGCCTTCTAAAACATAACGCACTTTCATTGTGAATCACAAGGTAGTGGAGTGCGTTGTGATCTACATGTTATCATAACGCATTTCTACCGTTATGATTTCTATGGAGACCATATTTAAAATATCAAAGAAGGTTTAGGGCCTAATCCTTGTTTGAAAATATACAATCGTGTTTCTTCCTTGATCTTCGCCTTCATATCATTAAAAGAGTTTCAGTTTATACAAATTGTGCAATATCTCGTTTTCATTCTCTTGTTCTGTGTCTCAATAAATATTTGAATTCTGTTCTGTAAATGGTCAATTTCGAAACCACGTGACCGCCGCCCACTCATCCTTTAGCCAGACAACTCTGAGCCAACAATTCACTGATTCCCTGGTCATATATATAATGACACAGGCACACACCGATGACAGGTGGTATCTCATTGGCTGCTATTTATAGTAACATTTATTCAACTGGTCGTATTCAGCAAATACCGTGAATTCATTTTCACTCGCCTCGCCTTGTGAGTCATCTAGGGAATTCCGAGTGACGTCATGTGAAATCGAGTGAAATGGATGTACAAAAATAGGGGTTATTTTTCATCGGTGTGTGCCGGTGCTTCTTTTCAGTAGCGCCGGTGACCAGTAAAAGCCAATAACAATAGGGGTGATCTCCGCAATATACAGTAATCCTAGCATTTGATCGTTGGGCTGAAGGCCTGTAATCTTCCGGGATCATATCAGTCCGAGGCCAGAGGTCAATCCTTTTATGAGACGAAAGCCGGTCCTCTCTTACTTAAAACTGGTTAAAGCGAACTTCAATTATATTCTAATCCAATTGGTCAAGTACATGTAGGCAGTACGCACATACACATACTCTCGCCATCGATACAAAAAAAAAAAAAAAAAAAAAAAAAAAATTCTTTCCAATTCCACTGCGAAACAGAAGACGGTACTTGCATTGTTGAGTATCCTGTTGAAGCTAATTTAAGTCTAATTAAATGTTGTACACGAGAGTATAAAATTAAAAGCCTAATAAATGCTTTATAAACACGATCGACACCAGAACACAATTAATCCCGCAACCGCTGCCCACTGGTCACTTCATGTTCGACTTCACGGTGAAAACCAACTGAAGGGAAGGACTCTTGAATTCACGCTCGCCGTCTTCCCCACTCTCCATCTCCTCGGCGATGGCTGATTTGCGGGATTTTGTTCCCTCTTTCAGCGCAACTTCGCATCTTCCAGGTGTCTCTGCTTTCCTTGCCTCTCTCGTTAGATTACTTGGCAACTTGCCATAAGTTTTAAGCAGTTCTTGAAGATCGTTGCTTGTCACGTCTTTCTTTGTACTGCTCCGGGGTCGAATTTCACTCTCGCTTTCGTTCGACAGGTTCATGTCGACCATTCGTTTGGTCAGAGAAGGAAAGTTAATCCTGTTTTTAATGGCTACAGAGTTCTCCTTGTGTTCTGTAAGTTTTGAGTGCATCAAGTTCGTTTCATCTCGGACCAACGCTGGCATCAGCGAAGGTCTGTCATCCGGGGTGGCTTTCCTGGATGACAGCGCCTGTAGCATCGCTCCGTGCCTGCTATCCCGGGCACCATGGTCAATTAGTTCGGTTCCACAGTACGTGTTATATCGTCTGAGTTTGAGATCGTCAATCTTCACAACTGACGGCAACTTCGTCATGTAAATCACATCAGACTTCTTGACCAGTTGAGTGGCCTCTCTGCGAAGCGACATGTAGGGCAGCATTTGTCCATTCTCCTGATTGTCGTCACTCTCCAAATAACGAGGACTCCGATAGATGACCTCAGCGTTCGACGTCGACACGTCGTCTTCTCCGTCGTTGAGCCTCAGCGTCGGGAAGTTCATGTTACTCGCCCTGGTCGCGTCGTCCCTCTTCCATTTGCGATGTTTCTTGGACTGTTGATCCAGAAACGTCCTCCTGGCCAGGTCGTGGTTGTTGACGAACTTGTGTTGCCGTCGTTGAATCCGCGTCATGTTCATCCCGAAATGACGATCCTGGCTGATGTTTTGGTGCAGGATCGCATCGTGCAGGTAGGTCTTGGGCAGCGCATGGCGGACGGCCAGGTAGTCGGCCGCTCTCAGGGTCCTCTTGGAGTCTTTCTCCCCCAGGAGGCTCTTCCTCGTGGCTTCAGAGGTCTTTGTCTCCGTCATCATTGAGCTGTGGAGTCTCAAGATTCACGTTAACCTGTTGAGAAATCGTTAATCCACTGAAGATCTGTCAATTATGGCAATCCACTTACGACATTGTCCAAGACAGATTTTGTCTGTAATGGTCTCAATAAAACCAAATAAAGACTCTGATATATGAGTCCGGATGACGTATACTTTCGCTTACTTATTCTTCGCATGAGTTATTGCTGCATTCTGTCGAATTTGGATGCCCCACACAGACAGACATCACCAGGACAAACAATAACATATCGAAGCTTTATATTCGGAGCTGGACTCTTCTGAAGACACTTTAAATGAAGTGTTTACAGCTTATCTTCATAACAATCAGAAACGATCCATAATCGATGCATCATTGGCTATTATGGTCAATAACTGATATCTGGGTACGTTATGATTTTTAAGCAAATCCGTACCAAAGATCTCGAAGCTCTTGAATCTTTGTCCGCATACTTTAATATCATAACGCCCAAGCAGCAACCCCATGCGACGGAGCCAAAAATTCATCATAACGTAAAACGTAATCATAACGGTTTTTATTCATATCCTGATCCATTCAAGGATGTTAATGTAAGTGGAACTCATTGGATCCATTAATTACTTCTCATTTCACTTGATACGCCTTTGTGGCTTCATAAGTTCGAATCTTTGTTGCCATAGTAACACTCACAACGTTCTCCTGTCAATCAAAATAGTATTTCTTGCTGAAAGTAGTCAGGAAAAAATATGTGGAAAACAAATACAAAGAGAAATATCCCCTTTTTCAAACACACGCACAAAATCGCAACCATAAATTCTTGAAGTACTGAATGAAGTACTAAATGAAGTACTGAATGAAGTACTAAATGAAGTACTGAATGAAGTACTAAATGAAGTACTGAATGAAGTAGGCCTACTTCGCACGTAAGCCCCTCACCGTTCTGTCGATGTCGTTCAGTCAAGCGTAATCTTAGAGTCGCTGGATAATTATTATGATATTATTATAATTAATATAATGATTTTGTGCTAATCTAAAGATGTTAATTATTTTAATTACTGGTATTCCCTCAGTAAGCAGATTGAATGTAGCGTGGGAAAACCTCAATTCTTCCTTGCATCAACCTGACCAGAGTTAATCTTCTCCCACACATTAATTGAATGCTCGACGATTAATTGTTTCAACCAGTTTCAACCTGTAATTGAGTAATAAAAATGCAATGATTAATTGAAAAATCAATTTTATTTCAATATTTGCATACAAAATAAAATAGCTTCGGAAAAATCTTCAAGTTTAATATTTGAATGAAAGAGAAAAATATCTGTGAGAACCAAAGCAGTGAAACAAAACACAAAGGGAACAAAAAAAAAACAAAGATTATGAACATTATGCAGCAGGAAATGACAAAAAGAAAACAAAAACAAGAAAAAGAAGTTCAACATGAAGCTCAAAAGACTTCGAAGGCAGATGGGAAGAGAGATATTGAAGGGAAGAGAGGAAACACGAAAACCAGAGAGGAGAATAATTATAACAGGGAATTTGAAAACATGGAATAGATTGAGAAAACAAATGGAGAAATATTGTGAAGAATTCATGAATAAAATGAATTAATGGTTGCAACACAGGAGGCAGTAAAATCCAGCACTTATTTCATAATTGAGTTTTTCAGCTCCTGATGCTATTTTGAAAAAAAATAGCTCACGGAGAAATGCCACTAATGGTGTTATTTTATGTAAAAGTTTAATAAAAAGTGAAAATATTATAATTATATTATAATTATATTATAATTATATGCGAATCAGAGACAAGATGTGAGAACAAGAACGAGCAGTGAATTAATCAAGTACTAGTAATCGTGAGGCACTTAATTACAAAAAAAATCAATTATCATCAATTCTGTTTTAATTTTTTGAAATGTCCAAAAAAATTCAACAAAGAGGAGCGACATAGAAACAAAAAATCTTAAAATATGCAGATAAAATATTTATAAAACCACAAACTTCTGGAATATTGGATAAAAACGAAAAACCTTGAACACATTTAGCGAAATAAAAGCAAAGACTCTGAAAAAATAACTGAACACATTTAGAGAGAAGAATTGCACAAATGAACACAAAGAATGGGTGATTACAAGAGAAAAATAAACACACCCTTCCATTTGAACGATAACTTATCACCAGAAAAATAAAATTAATTATTATTAGAATTACACACGCATCCTAACAGCTTGAGACCCTTTTATAAGAAGTAAAAATATGTACAACCTTTTGTTTTTTTTGCCTGTTGATATTTTCTTTTTATACCAATATACTATGTATATAAAATATATATAAATGAGCAAAGATATATTTCATATATAATATAAAAAAAACAACAATAGTATTTGAAGAACAAAGAAAAAAATTTGAACATTGAATCGAAAGGCATCAAAGTGGCTCTCCTTCTTGAATAAAGTTTCTTAAAATTCTGAGCAAACAAAGTCGGATCGTTGCTGCTGCAGTCGCTTATTCGTCATCCTTGTCCGCTTGTGGCGTTAGATTGCAGGCTTTGAAGAGGTCCTCTGGCGTGTAGCCAAGCAGGCTCTGAAGGTCACAGACAAATCTGTAAACGTAGCGCTTGCCCGCTGTCTTGTGAATGATGTTCTTGTCGTAATAATAACGCAAACCACGACTCAGTTTCTCGTAATTCATTTTTGGCTTGTTCTTCCGGATTCCCCAGCGACGTGCCACCTCATCCGGATCAGACAACTTGAACTCCCATCCGTCGCCCGTCCACGAAATGAAATGCTGGCAGTGCTTGTCGGTCAACTGCTCAAGTAAAAACTGCCACAGCTGAATAGGACCGCTCCCTGTGGAAGTGAAACAGCGTTAGATCAAAGGGAATAAGAGAACCAAAGACAAACCTGAGTAACCAGAAAGCGACGTCGCCTGGAAGTTGGGTTTGTCTGTGCCGAGTCCTGGATCCATGATTGCAGGCATGCTGTGCTGCATGACATTCTGGTATCCCTGGTGAGCGGCAATCCGCATGTCAGGCGTTGTTCCCCACGGTCCTTCCACCATCTCAATGTGCTGCTGCAGGTGAGCAGCCTGCCAGGAACATCCCTCTCCAGGGTTCTGCTGGATCTGAGGCACCGTTTGGTAGGCGGGGGTTTCGTAGTACGATGCCTCCACGATATCACTGCTGCTCTCCGTACTGTAGCCGGCTGAACACGAGGGACCCGTTAAAAGACGAATAAGATATGAATGAGGCACCCACCACTATTGACGCGCACCAACTGAGGGGTCGGTCGGTACTTCTGCTCTGGGTAGAACTCGGAATTTTGGTCAAAGAAAGTGCTTCCGTCTTCACTGGTCTGGAGGTACTCCGGTTCCTCTGACCTCTGTCGCTGCGCTGGAGGTCGTTGGCAGTCGAGGCCAGAGTTCTCTGTCGGCATGGTGATCAACGCTTGCATTGATTCAGAGATCGGATAGGCACCTGGAATGGAAAACGCTAAAATTATAAAAGGTAAAATTAATACAATCAAGTTAACCTTCTGAGCTAACAGCGTAATGTGACCTCAGCATAGTAACCGCACGCAATGTAAAAGTTACCAGAGAAGAAGAGGTTTAAATAATCAAAAGACTACTCGTACAGGCGCTAAGTGCTCATGATTTCTCCATGACTACCATCGTTCGGCCGTACCTTCGAAGAAAGGTGTGCTAGCGCCACTCGCAAGTGACGTTGAGGGGGACTGAGCGTGCTCAGCAGACGCTGGCGACGCGTTCTGGCAGAGGGCCACGGAGCAGAACGCCGAGTTCTGGACGGGGCTGAGTTTCTCCGATGAATCCGTCGACAGGAAACTGAGGCATGGTTTCACGTCTGCTTGCACCTCTGCAAAAACCAGGTTTAATTAAGTAGAAGTTTAATTAAGCCCACTGCTAATTAATTACCTTTCTGCAGGATCTCCAGATGTTCCCAGAGAATGTCGCCCACGAAGGGTGGGGTGCTCGCTAGGAACGCTTCCCTACCCATGGTGGTCAGTTGGCGTCCATCCATCTTGAAGTTGCTGGAGGTGACTCCCTCCATGGAGAACTCTCTGATTGCCCAGTGCAACCACTGCGACACCTGAGCCTCCGCCCATTGGCTGGGATCTGTGGGGTGACATCGATCATCACTAATTAACAAATTACGCCACTCTGTTATGGCTCCACTGCTATGTGACAATCCATTGTCCAAATATATTTTCATCTTTTAATTTCTCCATTGGGTCAAATGGTCAACATTATTTGAGAACATAACAAAACAATTCACTCCTCGAGTATTCCAGGTGAGATGTTATAGATCAGTCAAAGAATAAAGCCGAATTAAGTTCAATTAACATGCGATTACTAGCCTCTTGAAATAAATACGTTATTTCTTATTGGTAGTTTCCATTCATTGTGTTCTCTCACAGAGGGGGGGGGGGATTCGGACTCACATTATGAATTTATGACAAATTCATTTATAATATTGGAGCACTGCACATAGAACGATGTTATTTGCACACACACACACACACACACATCCTCACACACACAATCATTTTCAACCAAAAAGTTTGTGAAGATGAAAATAACAGGAATAAATATTACAATTCAAGGGTTAAAGGAAGCGAAAATGTATATAAATTGTGACGCAAATTTTCCCCGATTCCCAGCCTTTTAGTGGAGCGCAGATTTTGACTGATTTAAGAGTTTTTGAGGCAACACGAGTTTGTTTGCAGTCTTAATCTTATCAGCGAAGAGAGCATCTGTGCTTTAGGATTTAAGCCAATCACTTGAGAATATTGACTTAAGTGACTTCCAAAGCAGATGTCCCCTTTAAGTTGGGGGTGATAAAAGCTGAGATGAATGAGCAGTCCATGCTCTAAGAAGCATATGTCAGTAGGCTGAGAAGGCTTTAGGCTGAAGACCAGATTAGAATTGAATTCAATCTTAAAGTTGAGTTAGGATTAAATGAATAAAGAAATGACAGTCTATCTGGTTATAAGATCAAGTCTTCCGAGATGAAATCAGTCAACATTAATAGAATAATATTATCTCAACAATTTAGGAAATATATCTTCATATTAGTGCTATTGAAATTTGATTCCGTCGTTTTAAAAACAAAGCTAATTAATGTAACATTTTGTAAATTGAAATGTAAGTCATGTTATCTTTATGTTATTAGTAACTCTCATCCTAATATTTGATCGCTAATAATCAATAAAGCGCAATGCCGATAAGAGGAAGAATGAATTCTACCTTTGGGAATGCCATAGGTTAATTGTTCCTTTTCGAAGCTTTTGAACGTTTCCATCAACGCCTGCGACATTTTCTGATTGGTGCCAGGAGTCAGGGGCGGCATCGTGGCATTGGAGGGCAAGTCTGAAACGAAATTAAACAACATCAGATAAAGAGTGAGATAAGATAAGATAGCCCGAGCATCGTTCGCTCAGTGATAAAGCACATTTGTACCAGGAGTTGACAATTCTCAATTTAACACAAAAAATTGCGGCTCTCGTAATTATGTTCGTGACCTATGACCTGAGGTCAAGAGAGAGGTCACGGCATGCTTTGTGTAATCGTGATCATGATAGAGTCCATTATTGTCAAGCGAGACGAGGAAAAAAAAAAAGGAAAAAATATGTCAAAATCACGCTTATTTTCGAGCAGTAACATAGCACCATTAGTATACAATGGGCTGTATTTTTCTTTTGGTATACAATATATTGCTCAGTGTAAATCAACAATTTCTATACTAAAAACACCTAAAAATTATCAAAGTTATGAAAAAGCGAGACATTATCCCCCGTAGCGACATGATTACGGACTGATAAGCGAATATGGTATCGTCACTTCCGGCTTATCGAGAGATTAAAATCAAATTTGTGCTTCTGGTCGTACTAAAAGTAAAATAGACAAGAGGAAAAAAACGCTAAAAATAGAGCAAGACAGAGAAAATATTATTGGTTTAGTTGACGGACGACGGTTTGTAATAATTGTCATAAAGTGCTCGACCCCATACGGCGCGTTTGCAAAATAATGAAGAACTCGTGCAATCGCGCAAAATGAATCTAATTTGCTTTTCTTCAGAGCACGTGGCGAGAAGAGTTGGTCGTTGACAGTGTTACATAACGGATACAACGCAAATCGTGCTCGCTGTCCCGATTTTAACCAAAGTCCTTTAAAGGGATTTGATCAAACGCAGTGAAAGGGCAGGAAGAAGCACTCTTCAAAGCCCTCCGCGAATAGATTGAAGTGCGCGCGCATCTCGTTGACAGCTGTTTGCGCGCGAATTGTACGCAGCGCTGAAAAGCACTCGAAGATGGAGAAAATTCCATTTTCTGATGATAATGAACAGTGATTACCGTCAAGCGAGGAAGCTAACAGGTAGCGCATGCTGTCTCTCCTCCCAGATATCCGTCAAAATGCACTTTCTTCCACTGAGCTGCCCAAAAGGAACTCAGGGTTGTTTTGCGTGGCATTTCAACACGTTCCTTTGCATTCGCGTTTCTTTTGAAGCCGCGCGTGCATGCATCGCTGAGCATTTTTAATCCACCCTGGATTTAAGTAAAAGAAAAAAGGGCGGGGTTGCCGCTGTCGATAATCTGGCGTCATTTTTATAAATAATCGGCACAGATGAAAGCGGTCGAGCGAATCGGGCGTCAACAGAAGCGAGAAACGACATCTGACGGAATTCACCCGACATCAAAAAGGGCGCCCTCCTCCCGAAAAACCCTCCCACAAGACGAGAGGTCTGTTTGACTTTCGGCTCATTAATAAACAGCATCGCCGGCATACGACGCAATCGCACATCAACGCTCTCCACTTGTTTGCAGATCTGATTTGTTTAATTAAAACTTTAAAAGCAAATCAACAAGTGCTGTAAAAGCGCCGCCGAGCAATGGGTATGTAATGAAAAGGTGAATAGAGCAGAAAGTATTAAAATACCTGCTTAGGCTGATCAAAACACGAGTGAAAGTCCGAAATAAGAAACCGAATTAGCAGATGAATCTTAGTCGTTTTCCCCGCGAAAAAAAAAAAAAAAAAAAAAAAAAAAAAAAAAAAAAAAAACGGAACGAAGCGGAAGCTCAAGAGTGTTGAATTCAAAACTTGCCCCTCGCTGTTCCCTGTGTTTGTATAACTTTCTTCCCCGCACAATGGGAGGCTTTGACACCGGGAAGAGCAGTCCCCGCGGGCCGATCAGTGTCGCACGGACAAATTTAGGGTTGCGCTGCACACAAAGAAACGGTTGCAGGGAAGTCGGGCAAAGTAATGCGATAATAAGTGGGCATAATCACCGCTCGGGGTGCTCAGGGAACGAGGGCTCGAGCCACAGGGGTCCAACGACCGGCATATTGCCCACTGCTCAATTGGGCTCCTTTGAGTAACGCTAATTATTCAGCACTTAATTAAGTGCAATAAAAAAAATGATGACGGCGAGTGAGTGATTGTGTGCACTAGTGTTAGCCTGCGGGCGTAGGCTACAGTGCTAGCAGCACTGAATACAACTGAGTATGACTACGGTGAGTATTATATTACCTGTCGTTGGTTTTAATTTCAAATGATTCTGACGGAACAGGAGTCGTGGGATGTTAGCTCCAGAGGAGGTCGGAGGCGCGGGAGAGGGTCCCCCCCGGCAGGAGGAGGAGGAGGAGGAGGAGTTCGGGCTCAGCTCCCCCGGGCAGCGCGGGGTCTGTCCAGACGGCGGGGAGTGGTGGAAGCCAGTGTGTCCGGGGGGAAGGGGTCCCGGGCCGTGCGGCGGGGGCACGCGTGGAGAGGCGATGGGATGGAAGTATCCGGAATGAAGCGAAGGGGAGCTGCCCTGGCTGCAAGGCCACGGCGAGTAGCTGTTGCGCGGCATACGGCGACAGTACAAGTTCACAAAACGAGAAGTTTCTCGTGGAAGAGATCTGCACAAGAAATCCCAGACAGCAGCGACTCAACGATCAACAGGCAGCGAATTTCATCTTCTCTTTTTCTTGCAGCAGCGAAAACGGGGAAAAAGTTTTCGAGGAGCGAGTAAATTTCATCGCAAGTAGAAAGGAAGTTTCTTCCGCGCGTAAGTTCCGTTCGGCAGCAGCCAGCTGTCCCGAATAAACACATCCAGCCAAGAGCTACGCTTTTGCTTCTCGGCTCCCTGCGCGCTTGCGGTTGAACTCTGACCCCCATTCATAAAATCGTCACGTGACTCATTTGCATATTTATGAATGAAATGGCGATACGATGGCCTCGTTTTCGCGACGACAAGTTCATTCATCATTTCGTTGCTGAGCTGTCGACTTGTAATAAGGGGAAGAAAAAGAAACGAGCCAAAGAAAAAACATTCGCGACTCGCTGAACTGCACAATATTTTCAACACGGGGTTTGGGAGGGTTTTTAGAGTTTTAATTGCACGAAAACACCCGCAACTTAAAACCAGCGTGGGAAATCGAGAAAGGGTTCGACACAGAAGGCTTGCGATTCGACCTTTGTTGCAATTTCAGTTTAAGCTACAAAAAGATGAAAAGAAAAGTTTTATACACTTTACGAGCCTGTCAATTACTAGTTCATTGCGTATTATGTGCATTTATTGCCTTAAGCAAAACCGAGCGAAAATTACAAGGGCTTTTCACCGTTCGGTAAGAAGCAATTGAATTTAATGCACGGTAGGGTCACAGCGCATGGTCACGTGCTTTGAATGGGGAAGAAAATTCCAATAATTTAAGATTATCGTCGTTGAAAAGGGGTGTCAAGGCATTCATTAAGCGAATCTGAAGGCGCGGCGTGCTCTTTGAAGAATGCTGCTTCGTGATGCAATGCTAAATCGTCGAAATCGCACGGTGGCTTTTAGGAAAAACAATTATTTCCCGTGCGAATACTGTAGCACTCTCATTCTCCCCTCCATACAATTCACTGAAATGATTACTAGGAAGAAATTTGCACGATCTTTCACCATCGATCTACGTGAGTGAATGAAAGGAAAATTGAAATTATTACAAATTAATCCTTCATCTCAAAACTTACCAAGGTTAACAGATTAAGTAAGTAATCACATAAATACTCAGGAAAGATAACTAATTAACAGCGGAAAACATTAATTCAGGGCTGTACTGAGACTATTTGAGAGTTCTTGAGACCCAGAAAAGAAACGCTGTTATCAATTTATTTTTAGCGCCAACTTCCGGCGTGCCATCTTAGCTGATTTGCATAGGATTTATCAATGGCGTCGCTGAAGACAGCCGAGACACTCGAATGCGCGCTTCTTTACGCCGACAGCCGATTTTTCTTTTTTTGGCCTAGCTAGAGTCGCGCATCTTATTTTCATGAATGACTTCTTTTTCAGCTGTGGGAATAGTGGTTTTGGTGAATGAAGGCTCGTATACGCATTCACGCTGAGAATTGACACCTCGTGTTTCCATTTACCAGACTTTCTATTTTGGTTAGAGGGAACTCAAAATTGACAATTTGAACATGTGCGAGGCTTGCATCATCATTTGATTCGTATTTGTACAAATAACACACGCCTCGGGCAAGTTATTTCACTGATTCTGTGCTGAAATGTCACCAACATCACGATTCCGCGGAACACGGCGGATAAGTTAACTAATATTATTACTCGGTATTCGGTGATTACTGATTCGCAGGTCTGGGATTATGCACAGGTTTATTTAACTCTATTAAAAACTGAACTTAAAGAGGTATAAATTTTCATGACTGGGAACGCCCATGGAATCAAGCATAATGCATCAACATAAGATTTAACTCAGATTAAGCACCCTTTTTTTTTTTTTTTTTTTTTTTTTTTTTCTCTCTCACTCTCCTCCCGAGTGAGAAAGGGTCTTCGAAGTTCGCAGATTCAAGACGCAAGCAGCCGCCCACACGACTCAGCCAAGCAGAAATCCGCTGCAGGCGACCAATATTTACAAGCTCGCTGGCGAAGGGCTACGACCCTCTCAATCACTGGAAGCTTAACGCTAAAAAATGCATTATAATCCTCTATTGAAAATCACTAAGCGAGACCTATTTATAACTCAGCGTATGTTTAATTCTTCAAATACTGGAAACGGAGCGAGAAAAATTTGCTCAGATCACGCTATAAGCCCATAAGGTGCAAGGGGGTCGAGATCAGAATTCAGAGCTCCAACTGTGAGTAAGAGGGTTTTATGTTTCACGGAGTAATGGAGTCTTGTATTAGCTCGCTGTGACGTCATGTTCGGCAACATTCGGCATAATTCGGAAGTTTTCGAGAATCGGGTTTCAAACAAGGTTACAAGTGGATTTTGATCCCCTCAGGGTTTGATGAGATAATTGCTGATTGCGGGAGAGATAGCAGGGTGATGAGAGGCGGGAGGGAGATGGATGGGGTAATATACTCGGGTAGTACTCGGGAAAATAGGGCTTCTTAATTGGTCATAGAGGAAGTACTCAAAATAGGATGAGGGGGGTTTAGGGAGGAGGTGGAGGTGGAGGAGGAGGAGGAGGAAAGAGGTGGAGGTGGAGCAATATATTATGCAATACCGGAAGTACTACGTAACATGCAAACTTGGGTCGCGAGTAGCGAACTCAAACGACGGTCACCAGACAAAACCCAGCAGCACCTATCAGGTTATCATAAAGCTTATCACTTGTATCAGAGGGATTCGTCGGAAAGAGAAGTGAGGAGGGCATTAATAATGTTATGAAACAACTTTAGCTAAGTAATCCTCGTGTTGCGATGCCTCCGCGAAATTTCTCACGCCCGGCCGCCTGCAAGGCACTTTGCACATCCATCGTAGACTGGCTATGAAAACATATCATTGACGGGAAGGGAGCGAAAATAAAGATCAATTTATCCGCTTCAAAGATAGACTCCTGTATTTGAAAGCTCTAGGGGTGTTTTTCGAAGCTTACTATGGCTTCATTTTGTCAGCTAACTCCATAACATTTTGACAAGCGACGAGTGAAAGCTAGAATTTCAACCAGTTTACTTCACAGGCCCCGGGGAAAAATAACACTTGGCCAAAGCCGAAGAAGAAAAATCAAAAATAAAAAGTATTGCGCTATATACATCAACATAATTTATGTTGATGTATGCAAAGTTATTTCAAAGATTTTATGAATGAGCGTCGCATTGGAATGAAAAAAACACACTCTACGAGTTTGTTGACATGAAAGTTTTTTTTTTCTGGTGACTGCACTGAAGATCTTAACAGAGAAAATAACACGAGGACAATCGTAGCGATTATCGCTGAAACCACGATGATGATTTTCCACGACCACTTGAATTGTTTATAAAAAAAAAACTTGGGTTAAACAGACGCGGTTGGGATCTTTTTCGTTGTACAATTTTATCAAGTGCCATCAATAAGTGATTTACAATGTTGTGCATTGAATCAGCCGTATTCCGCACGCGAGTCTTGGCACTTCAGATTTTACAAATCGTAAACACTTATTTTTTCCCTTTTTTTCCAGTGCCATCGCCCGACCACTTGGAGCGATCAGTTTCAGTGATAACACTAGTCTAAATATAGCATGCACCGCTCGACAACAGTGAAAAATTGTACGCGGGAAAACTATGAGCTAGAGTAGTGACAGACACTCCCGACATTTTGTATCCAGAACTCAACTAATTGAGTAATTACCGGATTCTATCGAAATGATACAAAACTCGATTTCAACCAAGCTTGACGCACCGATAATCCAACCAGAGAGATTCAAGGGGAAATAAATCACCAAGAAGAAAATAAAAAGCGCAAGATTTCAGTAAGTAAGACATGTATACTACAAGTAATTGTAGTAGAAACTAAATTATGACTTCCGGTGTGAGATCCGGTAAGTCACACTGGAGAGCGCTTGACACACAGAGCCGCATAACACTAAATTAGCATAATTAGCCTAATTAGCCTAATTAACCAACCAGAGTCTTCGGAGAGATCCCCGAGGGAGGGAACTCGCTGGATGGCGAATGAGGACGGATTGGGAACGACGCCGTCGTCTTCGCAGCTGCTGGAGCGGCTGAGCGAGGGAAAATGGACGGATTTTTGTCGCTGCTCGATTTCTTTGCCATAACCCTGAAAGTAGGAATAATAAAACATTTGCAAAAATTATGATGAGGTCACGGTGCGTGTCTGTCGAGGGCCTAATAACGGGAATTATTCGTCACGACGTGATTATTGGGCATCCAAGCGGAGAAATAATTCAACCGCGATTCGCTGTTTTCTTTTGTTTTACGGTTTCAATTGTGAATGAAGTTGTGATGACTGTGATAAAATATCGCTAGAAGCATTTTGACAGGTCGCGAGTACATGGCAGTTCGCTTCAGACGATCCAATTGGCTGATTGATAATTAATTTATTCATAAGGCGAGGAGTTTGCTGTGAATGGTGAGTGTTGGTTAAAGGGATCCGCCAAGTGCCAACAAGAAATTGTCTGTCAGAGTGAATGCATTTCTTGTTCATAATTGAACGTTCTTAGGCGGTAGGTGTTTTCCTGTTGTGTGAATAAATAATCACATCAGTATTATGAAGCCGTAGGGTGAGGTGAGCAGTACTGCTAGTAAGTACTTCAAGAACTAGTACACGCAGTACACTCCTATAAAACAATCTCGACCGAAATAAGTCACAAAGTGCAATTCGTAAAATCATAAAAAAATCCAGGATTGAATTTACATAAACCGTTTTAACATCGGGTTTCAACCGTATACAACAAAGCAAAGGCATTGACTCCGACGCAACGAGTCTTATCTTCTGTTCTTATCACTTGTGCATTGCAAAATGAGGCACTTATCTCCAAGCTGCATATCCTGTGCCGACTATCTCTCAAGATGCAATTAATCTACTCATTAAAAACTTCCAAGTCAATCCAAGCGATGACGCAAAAATAGCAAAGTCACCAGAACTCGATAATCCGGCTATTTCAACCGGATCATTAACGAGACATGGATTTCCCTGTAATACACAACAAAATCCGAATCCGGTATACCGGATTGTGAAAAATCCGGATTATGCAACACCATCGGATTAACGACCGGAGTGGCGATGCTTGAGAAGCAGCCTGTAATGCGTTCGCTCAGCGAAAGGAAAGGTGGCCGTGTTTCTATGCAATGGCCGCGGGCGACCAGTGAACGAATGCAGTAATGTTAATTCTACGAGCGTGAAATCTCGATGTTTAATGTCCGAAGTCATCAGATGGGGAAAGAGCATTTCAATTCCATTCAGCCCTTCTCTACAGGGGTCGTCTACATGCGGTAGGCGAACTTAAGAAAGCGCTTTTTAAAGTTTTTATAGCTTATTTTTCGGAGCAACGAAATTATAAGTAAAATAGGAATAATATATTCAATAAATTGAAATGTTGTTCTATAGGACAAAACAATAATATTGTTAAGATAATACAATAGCCAGACAGCTGTGTAGCTTGTAGCATGCGTTAAACACACTTATTGTCACCAAACAGGTGATAATTGACAGAAAATTACTTCGCTATAACATTATCCTGAAGTAAAGAATAGTAAAATCAAGAACACACACAAAATGCTCGTAATAAATCATAAATCATAACATCCACTCTGATAAACGCATTACGTAACATGCAAGTAGTATGAATCCTAATTTGAAATTCTTATTGCGTGAAATAAAATTCAGAATCCGCCACCATGATCATTTAAAATTTGAATATTCATATCACGTGCAAATGACGCAATAGCTCCGAGGGGAACGGACACTTGTTTGTGTACACCAGTATAATCATCTAATAATTAAGGTCCAAACAAAGTATAAATAAAACTGATCAAATCAAACACTGATTTGATACACATGGAGGAAGATTCAAACGTGAATTAGATTATAACAATCAGCACTTAATAATTTGTATATGAATACATGTATTACATAATCATCCATTAGCAGGACAGTGGCTCTTTTTTCATGCTGGTCAAATGTTTATCCATTGTCATAATTATATAATATATATAAACAGTGTATTATTTTGAAAAGAAAGAAAAGAAAAGAAAAAGAGAGTTACCTGATAATAGTCAGTTGGCTCAATTTTGATGACGAGATGTGGCATTTTCACGGAACGATCTTTCTCAAAGAATTCCTGGCAATCTATCACTTCTGGGAACAGTTCAATTGGTTCCAATGCAGCTGCCATTGTGGGAAAACCTGATCGAAGAAATGCGCAAGTGTGAATGTCTATGGACATAGATATCAAAGTCATTCTCACAAACATCAGTCAATAATCAATAGGGTAATTATTCACGCGTAATCAGTCATTAGAGACTCCCAAGAGTCTCAGAAATATACTTCTAATACTACAAAATACACACATACATATATTATATAGATAATAGAGATACTGACTGAAGATAAAACAGTGATGGAGAAGAGACATAGTAAGGAAAATTTCAAGCTTCCCGACTATAGTAATTACCATAGTTACCCACAGGTTTTGGAGGTAAATAATTTAAATAATAAAATAAATAATAAATAAATAAATAATTTTACACACAAAAGAAGTCCGGGATTGAGTTATTACAATGCCTTCACAGTTTTGTCACACACTCGTCGCTTCTTAACCAGCTCACATGATTCTAAATCCACTGACACCGCCGCAGTTTTTACGTGAGAGTTGAAATCTGCACGTGACCCGAGGCTTCGATTTACAAGCTGAGTAGATTGAGTAACTAAAACGGAGAAAATGAGGGTCACTTTCGCCACCTCAGACACCAGTAGCTGAAAAGGAAGCCTCCTCTTACATCAATTAGTTTAAGAAATCGCACAATAAGCGAAAGTTACGTAATGAAGAGTTCAAGGGTCAAGTATGGCTATCTCCACAAAGGAATAAAAGCTCTTCTTCCGATATTGAGACGATGACATGTCGGCTGTGATTGGCATCACCCATTGTTACGCAATCATATGTCACATCGACTAGTACTAGAATACAATCTTCAATCAAGTTGTTTGGTAGTTGGATACCGACGACACTAACTCTATGAAGAGCTGTGAGATTGGGTTGAACACACACACATGAGATATCACTTAATGACTTGGACTAGTATGTTTACATGTAAGTTTAGAAGTGTTTAGATTAGTGCTCAATGTTTAGTACTAGTAGTACTCACCACATAAAGGAACTCCTTCGAAATCGTCGCCACGCTGTGGTGGAAGAATACGAGAGATAGCACACCGCTCCTTCTTCTCGATATAGAGCTACTGCTTTGACATTGAGCGATAGAGTGAAAGACGAAAGGAGGAGACCCTATTTCCCTGCTCACTTGTCACTTGTTGCGCCAACTGCATCCGCGCTGAAGACGAAAGCGGTGTTGTAACGGCGTCACTCGCAGAGCAGAGCTCAATGGAGCGTCAAATCGGTTGATCACGGCATCGAACGTCGCGTGAAAGCGATCGATAGTTCATTCAACATCTCGCTCCATTCATAATTCCAGTCGCCATGTTGTTTACTCCAGCAAGAAACGAGCACGCTGATTGGCTGAATGCGTTTAGATGGGCGTGGCTTCGTGTATGACCTTGACCTTTGAACCCTAAACTGCGCTGCTCATTGTGCAATAAAACCCCTTTTCTTATTTTTATGCCTGCAGAACTGTCGACCATTGCACCGCTTCGTGATTAGGAACAGTTTCGGAACATCATAAACTCTTCCCGAGAACAGACCGCACGCACGAACGGCGGGAAGAACAGACGACTTCTTGGCTTTGAACTGAGACCAGAACGCGGCAATAAGCCGAAGTTACACGCGCGTGGCAACTGCCTCCATTCATGTCGCATTACATTGTATTTACAAAGGCGGAAGGAGAAAAAAACGATGACCTGGAATTGTACAAGAACTCTTTGAACCTATAGCTGGAACTAGCTATTACATGTAAATATACAGATACATACATGCACTAAAGTAGGCCCTTCATGCATGTAATATTCACAGGACGTTATAATTATATTACAGTGTGGTTTTAATCTCCACAATCAAAGTGCAATTACGTAATGTGCTTATTGTGGCTAATTAACATTGTCATTGCAGCAACAACTGTTGAAATTATTGCATAACAGCTGAAAATGTTATGCTAGTTAGCCCCAAATTACTGACTCATATGAACCGTGCTTATGCTTTGCATCACCCATGCCTTCTACGTTTTATACACATAGTTAAAACGCAGCTCGATGGGTCGATTAATTATGCAGTTATGCAAATGACGCATGAATTGGGCCAATTTCAGGTTGCGATGGTCCTGAGGTGATGTAACCATAGCAACGTTAGGCAGCTAGGACAAACGGCGTCTTTACGCGTATTTAATAGCATCCCGTGTTTGACCGAGGACTCAAATCGAAAGTGCTTTGGTTAATTGTTGTAATTTTGAGCGCGCTCAATATTTTCGGCTGAATTTGCGATTACGTGGCCATTTTGACCAGTGCTGCTGCAGGCATTTTTTTCACGTGTGTAATTATATTAATGCCACACAAACACTCAGATCCATCTATATAAATCATATAAATCTGGGATGGGAATGGCATATGGATGCCCAGGTGAGCTGTCCCTAGGTATTGCATTGGTATCCGAGTTGATTTCGGAGGGGAAACGCTTATAATATAATCAGTGGCGTATTCTCACCTGCTGAAATACGAAGAGGAGTTCGTCAAGGTTGTGTTCTGTCGCCGGACTTGTTTTCGCTATATAGTGAATATATAATGCGAGAGCTCAATGGATTCCCAGGCATTTAAGTTAGAGGTCATCATATCAATAACCTCCGTTATGCTGACGACATTGTACTGATAGCAAGTTCAGAAGCAGACTAACAACACCTGTTGGACATTGTTGACAGAGAAAGTGAAAACGTCGGGCTTGGACTCAACACCAAGAAAACCGTCACCATGGTCATCTCCAGAAAGGCAGACAACATGCAAGTTTAAGCTGAAGGACTCCACACTGGATGCCAGCACAGCGAACATTATTGACGCAGCAGAGATGTGGTTCTATAGGAGACTGATGCGGATATCACACATGGACAGATTAACAAATGCTGAAGTTTTAAGAAGAGCCGGGTAAGAGAGGGATTTATGTCGAAGCATTAGAAAGAGACAAGCAACATTCTTTGGGCATGTGATGAGGAGGAAGAACCTAGAACACCTGGTTACAACAGGAAAGATCCATGGGATGAGAAGTAGAGGGAGGCAGCGTGAAAAGATCACTAATTGTTTGTGTCGCTGGTTAAGAGAAGAGCCCATCAATACACTGCATATTGTGGGAGACAGGGTGCGGTGTCGAGCCAGGATCGCCAACGCTCATAAGCGAGGCACATAGATGAAGATTCACAAGAAGAGCGTTGCGGCGATGCCCCGCCCCTCCCTTCAGCAAAGAAAAAAAAATCCTGTTCAGAACAATACTAATACTAATATAATTATAATTTTTAATATTATTATATTGATGAATTATATGTAAATATATTTTTGTTTATTTAAAGTTTTAAACAAATAATTCTTTCATTGTTTGTGGTAAATACAGTATTATAATTGCTTACGAAAGCTGCCGATGAGCGTTCAATCGGGAACGCCGTCAGCCTCATGAATGAAATTGCCGTGTTGTTCGCAGACTTCAATAAGCGACCTGTGATCCTCGACTGATAAAACATTGTGCAACTCGGTGGAAAGGCAAGATTCAGTCCTCATCTTCAAGGTACTTTATCCAGCAGCTGTTGCAGCATTGGAGGAAGTGTCATCGTTGAGGAAATTCAGCTTCCAAGGCTTGCATGCTCCTTCGAGGAATGCTTAATCAGTGTTGATGGTCGTTTTCTGGTCTCTTTGGACATACTGAGCCTAATACTGAGCCTGATACTGAGCCTGATACTGAGCCTGATACGGAGCCTGATACTGAGGGTTTTCTTGAATGCAGTGTGGTCAATAAAATGTATAAAATGGGGTTTATAACCGTTGCTTTCAAATTTTGATCACGCACGAATCAACAAAGAAATAATCAGAATAAGTATTTTCAATAATTATCATTAATAGGTTAAATTTATTCGGTTATTATTCTTGTTCCCTTTTATCTTTATTATATTCATGTGTATCCTGCAAATGGATCACTCAATTTATGCTGACTGAGCTTCGGCCATCCCCTCAGAGATTCTCAGAATACAATATAGTATATTATAGTATACAATCTTGTATTCTCTGAATACAATATAGTATGTCCGCTGCACGACCGACCCTCGATGTGCAATTTGAATGCAGGGGAGTGTCCTGTCCCAAATTAAATGATCGTCTCTGTTTGGTTCTCGGAATCCGATCACGCTGTGGTCCGATCGACGAAATTTGTTAGAAGGTTAAGGTGATGATGGTCTCCCATTGTTTCATACAGGAAGCCGATTAAGTGTCCACGATCGATGCGGTGCCATTCGCCAGGCGCTGTTGTTGTTATTATAGTCTTCCTGTTTGACTCTCTTATATATACCTGCAATTAAGGCGCAGAGGAGTAATGATCAAAGCATTCAAAGGGCTGTCACACACAACGAGAGATGCAACAAGTCGAGTGCATAATTATATAGTGTTTAACCCCCCCCCCCCTCAAAACGTGATGCGGGTTTGGGCTATAGTAATGAAAAAATACATAAATAATGTAATATATTAAAAAAATATGTTTATATGAATGAATGACGATGATTTGTTCTAGATTCGAGTGTGCAGTTGAGAACATGGATATACAATAATAGTTAATATAATAAGTAGTTGCTCCCAGCATTCAGCATACAAATTACATTATTGCATATCCATGTTCTCTTATATTATACTACATTATGTATTTTTCCATAATATGCAATTACAGGTAGAGTTTTAATTCTGAGCTCCTTAAGTGAGTTGCGATTCGGTCCCTTTTTCGATGTCTTCGTTTGCCTTTTTCTGCGTGATCAACAATCATCATCGTAATTACTTATCATCTGCAGTTGAGCTGTGTACAAGTATTTTTGCATCATGTATGCAAATTAAAATACCGTTTTGCGTCAGAATTTCAATGTCATAACATACGCGTTACATATATGCAAACAACGCCATATTTATCTCCAGCAAATACGCCTGTTTCGTGAGCTTTCCACTGTTTCAAAGGCCAACAACACTCACTGCTTTGAGTCGAGAGCGGATTTGCACTGTGTCAATAGAGTTATTAGATCGACGAGTGTCGTGATAACAGATTGTAGATTTGCGCTTGTAACTCTTCTTGAATTTCAAACGATTTCCATGACAGGACTTGAAGAACATTACCAAGTATATCTCGTCAAGTTCTTGGCTTTCATGTTGGTGAAGGCTGTGTGAGGGGGGTTGGGGGGGGGGGGTCGCCATACCAAGCAGCATGGAAGTATTATGGCAGGTAGACCAATACAAGGGACACACTGAGCAAGATCCCATGCACATGCAATTACGCAACCCAAAAAAAAATACAATCATTGTGTGTGTACGGTGGTATTGGTGGAACTGGTGGAGCATCTGTGCCCTTAACCCACGGTATCGGGCTGTATTCACGTGTTTAAAAGTGGTCAATCACCGTGAAATACCCGCGCATGGTATCCATAAACATGTATGTAGTACATACACTCAGTCTGCATATGCCATATATACGTGTATTACATTGTGTGTGTGCATTGTTATGACCGACCAAGGATCTAATTAAGCCACGACATAATGTATGGATTATGAATCCGTGAATCCGTTCGTGTGGTAAGTACATCTGAGCCGAAGGTGTTCAAGGGGTTCATCCTCCCTTTGGTTACGCGAATTATTCGGACCAACGCCAGGCACGAAACCATGTTCACTTCTCAGGTTTCACCGCAAAAGAACTGCAACTATGACATCATGTAATATGGTGTTGAATTATCTTTTATCAGTTTCCATGGAGACCATTGTGGTTAGTTATACCTCGGTAATCCAGCATCCTAACTTACAAGAGAAACTACCAGATTAAGTAAAACGTCGGATTTCTCACATTAGTTTATTCTGGCAAAAGGAGGCCTGGTTGTGAAATAGTACGTAACTAGCATGAGGCCGAATTGCGTATGTACATGAAAGTAAACGTAGATTATGTCATTCATATATTAGTTAATATACAATGTGACAGAACAGTCGATACATAGACGCTTATCCACCATTTACATAGAATGGGGTGTGTTACGGTTGGAGCTGCAGTGATAAAAAACAGGAAGTGGGAACTCATTTCGCTACCTGATCACGTGATCATCTGCGGTGGGCCAATACACACACGCAGATCGCAGGGAATTCGCGTGCGGCGCATGGCGGCATGCTGCCAACTCACATCCATCCCCGCGCGTCGGCAGCAACACCGCTCCCAAATGGGGTCATCAAGGTGTTTCGTTACAAACGACTGCTTGATCCTCGGCCATTGAAGGGCCATAAAGAGACGGAGACCATCTTCAATCCCTGATTGATCGCTGATGACTGCGCTGAGATCGCAGGAAGGGGAGTTGGCCATTTGTCACCCTGGAGAGAACCCCCTGAGGAGTTGGGCGGTCAGCAACATGGTGCTCACACAAAGGGCAGACTGTTCCACGGCTGGTGTCTGTATTGGGAGACATCACACGCTTAATTCGAGTGTAATAGCTCGATGATTTCTTCCTTTCTCTTTTAAAGCAACCGCAATTCACCCCCTATAGCTCTCTCAGTCTCTTTCTGTATAGGATGTATCTGACTTCCGGTTGAGGCTCGTGTGAGAAAGTTTAAACTTTAAATTGCTGCTTCGGGTCGGAGGTTGGGGCTTTAAGACTTTAAATTTAATCAAAGGTGTGGTGTTTGGGTTCTGTTGATTGACTTGTTTTGTTGGTTCTGTTAATTAAAGTTTGCTTCTGGGGTTAGTCTTCATCTTTAATGTCACACGCCCTCTGTTTCTCACGTGAATGTGAATTAGCGCTTGTAATAGACCAACTTCAAAAGTATCAAAATGGCGTCTAAAGAGAACTTCATCTTTTTTAAGTTTCTGTCTTTGAAAATTGACAGATCTAATAAGCGATCCATCATGGACTCCACGGGATACTGCCATGTCCCTACCTCTTCCCGGTTTGCTCCCAAATTGTCTGGCTGTCAAAAAGGCTTCTCAAACATCTATTACGCACGTAATTCAACCCTGAGTTGTGTCAGCCAGGGGGCTAGGGTTGCCCCATTGGTCATCTGTGGGGCGTGGGATCGGGCGGTGAATAGAATCATGGGAGAAGACGTGCTTTGGAGCAAAGTTATGATTCCTTGTAGCGTCTCTAACGACCACTGAGCGCATTTTACGCTAAAATGACTCCATTTAATTCACGATTAAACTGCCTGCGTATCTGTCAGTCAGTGTCATAATTTGATGTCTCTATGTGATGTTAAGCCATAACGTGGTCCATTCACTTGGAACATCATTACATCAACCGCATGAAGTATACGTATAACCACAGTCAAACACGTATAACCACAGTCCAACACTGTGACCGCAAAAGCCAAATAAAACCAGACGTATGTTTCCTTTCGCTGCATATGGGCACCGTACACCACGCAGGAGGTTCTAGTCCTGTGCCTAATGAATAATAATAATAATAAATAATCATGATCATGGTGAGCTGTGTTCTAAATGTGTCTTTTAAAATATATACGAAGAATATGCCCACATTTTAGGTTGCATTGTTGTAGATGTGAATGCTATAAAATACTTATTAACAGCCAGGTTTTATCACTAACCTGTGTGTGGTATTAGCTTGAGCTGACCGGCATGTGATCAATGCTCTTGTTCATTACCGATTTCCGTTGCATCATGTTTTATTGTCAAAGCAGACACAGGTTGATGCTGGGCGATCTGTGTTTAGCCTTAGTTGAATTGTAATCAAATCATCGTTAATTAAGCCATACAATAAACTATGAGTGATTTATCACCGGAAAGACGTTTTATGGTAAAAGTAATATAAATATAATTATAATATATAGTGAATAATATCGAACCCCATGAATAGACATAGAGGCGTTACGTAATGCGCACGCAAGTAGGGATCTTGGATTCTATAGGAGTCACATCTCTCGTGGTCACCTTTGCAACATGATTACTACGCATGCGTATACTACAGACATCGGCTGACCTTCACATCTCAGAAGGAAAACAGAATAATTTCTGTAAATGTACTACTAGTAAATCAACTTTGCTGAATTTCTTGTTATGTAGCGACGCCGGAAATGATTATTTGTCGCTATAAAGGGCAAAATCTGAAGCATTTGAGGATCGTGTAACGTGCCTTCAATTCACAGCGTCCACCAAAGCATGAAGCAGTCGCTGCGACCGAAGCCCTGACGACAACTGAAGCAGCAACAAGTGGCTGTGGAACATATGCACAATTATGGCGACCATCTGGATTCGAATCCCACATTTCTCAGCTATTTCACGATTTGATTTTTGGAGAGTCACATTTTGATCATTTTACCGAATGGACACTGGACAGGTGTCGAGCAGAGGAAAGGGGGAAAAACACTGACACGTGTTCAATTGATTCCATGAGCATCTAACTTGCATGTGTTGTGTGTAGTGTTAAATGAATTGTTAAGGTATATCCGGTATTAGGTTTATCTAGTGTTGGTTGTGGAATTAATAGTTGCTAATTATGCATTGCCCCTATATGTATATGTATATTTGCCAGGCTTTATTTGTTGCAGTGTACATGTTGAAATGAATTGTTGCGGACACGAAGCGGATGTTTCTCGCTTCCTTCCGGGGCGGGAGAAGGAATGAACAGGATTACGTAATACTTGTCATCCTTTTTGAGGCATTTTAATCCGAATGTGTAAATCATGGCACACAATTAAAAATGTCGTGAAGTGTAAATCATCACAATTGACCGTCGCGTGGAGCTGAGCTGTCTGAAATCGTTTATTAAATCCCGTGTACTTGAGCGAAGGAATGGACGAATGTGTATTAAAGCTCTAGTAGTGATTAGCCAAGAACCGCAATTAAAATAATTAGTTTCCATTGCTATGGAATGGAGCATGATTATCAGATTAATGACATGTTAATCAGGGCTAAGATGCCATTAATATGAAATTGTGAAACATAGAATCGAGGAATAATTTTTCGGAAATGAGATTGATAATTAATCGTGATTAATCTCTTGGTGACATTCTTCATTCTCAATGTAAAGATTTCCTCCTCTTCTTTACCATTGTTATCGAAACGCAGGTACACTATATGGTCATATAGTAATTGCTTTATGCATTTATTTACAGAAAAAATATCATGGGGTCATAACGACGTTCACTTGAAACAGGGAAAAATAACAAATATAAATAAAAAAAACATCAGAGGGAAAACAGAAATTTGTTCTTTCATTAAATAATGCATCTAAGGACATTCTGTGTCAGCGGTAATTTTAATGGACAGAACTCATTGGATAAAAAAGCCGCTTAATTAGCTACTAATTCATCTTTGCAATGCTCTTTCTATGCTGAGACACGGCGCTTTATTGCATCTGAAGATGACTCGGTCGTTGACAAACGATCTTTAAATTAACAGAATGGCGAAAATGTTCACGTGGCGCAGGCTGACGTTGTCAGGGAAATTCGATTCACGAAACCCGATGAAGATTCGATGTTCATCAATTTATGAGTTAGTAGATATATGACCTGCTTTTTTTTGCACAACGAAATCGTTAATTATCTTGATAGAGAGTAATTTTTCTTGATTAATTGTATGATCAACGTAGACGTTAAAATTTGTAATTATCGCGCGCATGCGTGAACGACCTTCGTTTCATAAGCAATTACCCGAGCGCCACTCTTACATAATCACAGTAGCATTGTTTCATAAAAATATCCAATCATTCGGTAAAAGCAAATTGCGTCATAGAAGGCATTAAATATTTAGTAATATATTATATATTATACAATATATAATATTAATTAATATATTAATTAATATAAATTAATATTATCTAGTGATTATAGAGCGCACCAAGATATATATATATATATATATATATAGATATAGTTATCAGCTTGTGTGGAGTATGTCCTCACTTGACCCTCCAGCGGGGATCGTGTTCAATCGGTGTTTCTCGGAAGAACTTTGTTGGGCAGTTGTGATCTTGACCACACCTGATATCTCGTGGCGCTCGTTTTAGATTTAATAACGAACCAATCAGCGCGATTTAATTAATCCAGCCCCCTGCATCTCAGCCACTTGGCTCATTGGCTGCATCCACTGAGAACGAGGGCCACGAAGCCGTGTAGGCTAACTGGGTAAATGCCCTCCGTGCTGTCTCTACACGTGTTGCCTTTGTTTGAGATCTGTGATGCGAATTTGAATTATAGAAACGCTTGGAGAGGCCATTCCGCTGATCCGACTAGGTGACCAATGACTCAGTGGCAATTGGCCAATATATTTATTTGGTGTTTAATTAAATTATTATTGCCTAAAATACTATATGCTTAAAACACCTCCGACTTCATTTGTGAACATACATGTAGTACATTAACTTGGTGCACACGGGCTTAATTATGCGATAGGCTTTTACTGCCCTCTAGGCACTCATATACTAAGCGTCTTACGTCCTTTAATCGAGACCCTAATAATGACGAACGGGAATTAATTTCATTTCGCCATCATCGTCCGATCGGGTCTCGATTTTTTTACTAAGAACAACGCCCCAGTCAGCACGACGGCTGTATTAATGCTTCCTGTCGCACGCCTTTCACATTGCAGTTCGTTATGATTCTATTCTTTTGTGGTATTTGTCGAAGCGGCGACACAAGCAACGAAAGGCAAGGATTGGATCGGGTTGGCTGTGGAAGAACGGCATTCCGCAGTAATCATAACGGTCTAAAAAATCACAACGTCTCAGAAATACAGAGTAGGCCAAAAGTAGTCAATCTACTCCGTGCTAAAAAACAAGAGTTATCAGCTTTGTTTTGATATTAATACATAAACAACAAAATAAAAAATAAAATAAACAATAAAATAAACAATAGTGCTGCAATCCCAACAACAGCACTCGCAAATAATAAAATATTCCGGCCATCCAATAATAGTAATTGTACGAAGAAGAGCGTAAAGTTAATTGATAATGCGGACGAAAAAAATGTTAGTAGAACATGGTAGACAAGACTACTTTTGGCCCACTCTGTATAATGGGCTACGGATGCGTTATGATTTCATTGATTTCAATGTACCCGAAAAAAGAATTAATATAGTATTCAGGGAGCACCAGGATGCGAGTAAACAGCGTTTTGCGCAAATGTTGTTTCAAGGCCTGATTAATGGATCTCTTTTAAACAGATTAAACAAGGTTTTATTCGTTTATATGCAGCGATTTGTTAACTGCACGAATGAACAACAGATGGACCAAGCCACCAGATGCTGCAACATAAAAACTGAGGCATAATATGACATGAATCGCACAGAATCATTCAATTCTAACCTACTAATCCTACTTCTCGATACTCAAACGTGCGACTGATTATTAACAGTACTTGAGCATTTAAAATCATTGTCATAAGAAGGCAATTGGGGTTTTACGCAATATTACGCAGCGCAATTGTATCGCAGCATTCGCGGTTTAACACAAGAACTATAATTACACATAACTAACTACAATTAATGTCGGGGTTGGTAGCCAGGACCTTAAACTCCAAAGTCGGCATAGGGTCAGCATGCAAATTGACTGAGAAACTCAGTGCCCCGATAATTATCAGAAAGTACTTGTACATGTAATTCAGATCAAGGCTTCATATGAGGCCAATTTAGCCTCAGGAAAATTGAGTGCAGCAAGATAAGAAGACTCTGTAAACACATTTTTATTTATCACCATAGACAAAACAGAAGGAACATCAAGATATTTGGCCTATTATCATGATCATCAAGCGATTAAAATTCTTTCTAAAGACATAAAAAAAAATAAAAATAAAATAAAAAACAAACAGTAAATGTGACTTAGTTGTTAAAGATCAGAAATTGGAAGCAATAATCAACCGGGATTCCTTTTTCATTTTTGGAATTAAAAAAAAAAGAAAAAGTTTATACTCATCATGTGAGAATCAAAGTGAAGGACATATCGGAATGGCACCATTGAAACATTACCAAGGAAAACAAATTAAGACAACGTAAAATACAGAAAACATAAACGCCTACAAAAGATCCTTTTAAAATGTACAATATTCTGTATCGAGATTTGTGAGGGGGAAAAAAAAAAAAAAAAAAAAAAGAAGAAAAAATAGAGCTATAGTAACAAAGTTTGAAAAGAGAGAGATAAGTTTTGTTTAAAAGTAAAGTGATAAATGAGATTTTGTTCTTCTATTTCTTAACTCGTACTAGTATTTCATTCAGATTGAATGAAGTTTGAGAAAAAGGTTTGTGTAGTAGAAAATGAAAATTTGAGACTTTTTCTCCTCATCTAAAAGCTCTAAATTTATAAAAAGTAACTCATTAAATAACTAAATTAATAATTCATTAGAGGAATAATGCTGAACGCAAAGCTATATTATGACAAGTAAACCCGCTAAAATCCAATGAAATAATCACTGCTGCGGAGTAATATTAGTAAGTAAGTAATAGTAACAAAAATGGATATCAGCTCTTGAATAAAGAATTTTAGCAGTTGGTTGAATCAGGTTTCATTCTGCAGTAAAAGCAGAATGGATCACATTGAGATGTTGTGAGAACATTGAGATTTCGCCCTTGTATGGAAACCATAGAAAAAAAAAAAATTCTCAATTTGAGATTAAATTGCGATTACTCATACAGATGAGGTGAGAGCAATTGGCAATTGAAAAAAAGGAAATCACCAGTGAAAAACACTGATTAAATGAGATTATTTTGGTTTTTCAAAAAGCAGAAAATGCAAAAAAAAAAAAAAAGAGAAGCTACTGAAGTTTCTTAGCCAAGCTGCCGGCTGTCTTCTCTAAGCCGTGCTTCTTGGCTACGGCTGCCATCCTCGGCTTCAGGTACGCGTTATAAAAGAAGTAGGCAAACAGGATGAAGTAACTGGCGTACATGCAGAAGCAGTAGCGCAGATTTTCAAAGGATTGCTGGCAATAATGACCTTCTTGCTTGTATTGGTACACAAGCACATTGATCACGACTCCCAAGACCATCTGCAACAGCTGCAGGGACGTTATGATCATGGACACCCATTTGGGAATGCTGAAGCGAATTGCTTTCAATGCGTAGTACGAGTACATGACGGAGTGCACGGTGTAGTTCATGACCATGAACCAGCGTCCAGGGGCCGTGTGGTCAGTGTAGCTATAGAAGACGTAGATCAGGACGGTAATATGGTGGTACCAGTGGAGGAAGATCAGCGGCTGTTTCCGCAGAACGATGAACACTGTGTCTCCCAACTCGTACGCTTTGGAGATGGTGAACATGTATGCCCAGAACGAGGTAGGGCCGTAGAAGTACGAGGGGTGGCAGATCGACTGCTCAATGCCATAGTTGCGGATCATGTATGCCAGTTCTGGGATGGTACGCACGGCACCCATGATGCTGAAGATTCCAAGGACCAGACTCCAGATGGCCAGTGGGTAGCGGAGGGTCAAGCGAGGCCGGTCAGCCATGTACTTCTTCCCTGCGAATATGAATGCCACATAAAACGAGGAATACCAAATCGAGTGGGTCCAGTTCTCCTGAATCCACTCCAAAAAACTGTCGTGGTCGAAATTCTTCTCGAAATCAAACATAGGGGCGGTGTAGCCCGTCACATTCTGGAATGCAGTGGCCATTCTGCCCGCCTGTTCACTTGTACTACTCCACTGGCGGCGAAATACAACTTTTTTTCTCAGGCGCGAGATGCAGCTCTTTGACAATGTCCCTATCAACAGCGCCGTCGCTTGTCAAGGAACTAGGCCAACATGCTCTATATTGGTGAACATGACCTACAAAAGAAAGGCGCTGATTGGTTTAAAAACCTCAGACGTCATTATCAACCAATGAGAGGCGTCTTCGCAGAATAGGTCGACAAGATGGCGGCCTCCATGGAAGCGCTGCTGGTTGTCGCGTGTCTTTTGATATCTTTTACCTGTAAGTGTAGCTATTTGAATATATTAAAGCCATGAGATGCTTAGAGAAATTATGCATGGAAGTATGACAGACAGAAAATTAAGAGAAAAATCTTATTTAGGGTGTCAATTGTTTGATTTCTATTGATAGGCGATAATTGAGGAAAATTCAATACATTTTCTCCACTGAACATTGTCTGTCAGTGCAAGTGCACTTGTATCAGGCTTTGACATCGATTCGCATAATTCTCTGCAGTGCTACCCCGATCGGCTGATTGTTCTTTGACTCCATTCCCCCAAGCATATGACCCCATAGCGCCCCCTGTGAAGCTCCGCTCGTACTGCGTCACAATTACATTTAGTGTTTTTTATCATTCTCATCCCATTTGCACATGATTGCATGGCGATAGTCACTTTCACTCTGAGCCTTGGTCAAGTTGAGAGGCAATGGGCCAGAACAGTTTCACATCGTCACTTTCGTGAATCATTATTGTCAGTGCTGAAAGTGATGTTGAGATGACTGATGGTTAAAACACCCGCATCCTTTGACTATCACCCTGGATGTTGATATCGTATGAATCCATATTTATATTATCATCATAGTGGCGAAAAATTTTCAATAGTGGAAAAGTCCTTTAATGCTCATATTAAATTAAGTGTCTGTTTAATGTGATATAAATAGGTGATTTTTTAGTTAGAATTTAAAAAAGTTGATATCATGGATCATTGCTCATTTATAAGGTAAACTACATTGAACATTCCATAACATTCAGTATGGTTACAGAGATTGTTCCTGCTGAATACTGATATTAGGCTGAGTGAGGCGTCTCTTGAAGGTATGGATGAACTTACAAGACAAATGTAAAACTATTACTTTAACAGTCTTTTAACATAGATCTGTCGCTGTCATGGTTTTTATCACTAATGTGTTCTTTTATAAGTTTCATTTCACTACTTCTATTTCTTTTACTTTTCTTGAATGTGTGTTTTATAGGCTTTGCCTCCTTCACATTCATGTGATTTCATTCACGAATTTTAATAAATAAGAAAAATGAATACAAAAACTTAGGAACAGGCATTAACATTTTCAAATGCACTCTTTCAGCAACGAGCAGTGTGGAGTAAAATGGGTGTCACTAGTAGGTGCTGGCATGGATAATATTGCGGCAGTATTTTGAATCATTTTCTGCATAAGATTGTTTCTTGCTGCTGCAAGAATCCCGTTGCAATAACCAAAATTTGCTGATGATGCTCTGAGTAAGAATACATGACTAATTCCAGGTTCTTGCGTTATTTCTTGATCCTGCTGATTGCTTTCAGCTGTGTGTATGCTGAATTGCTGATAAAATGCACAAATGCTTTTCATGTGTTGATCCATTGTAGCAGGCGTTTATCCTTGATTCCCAAGATTCCTGACTACGAATAACATAAAAAACGAAGAATTATATTGTTATATTGAATTGATGTCAGTTGATTGGTCATAAGAGGCACTTGAATTTGAAATATTCTCATTCAGTAAACATTAATACAAGGCTCTCAGATTTTATCTACCTGAGACATAGGGCACAACTGATGTTTCATCATAGGACTTATAGTGCAGGTAGAATGTGACTTGTAGAACGTTTTTTTTGCCTTTTCAAGGCAAGACCAGTCGACTTGGATATAAATTCCCAGAGCTCACCATTTTCTCCTTGTAATTTCAGACTTAACTGACTGCGATGACTCCAGCAATGCAAGTGCCATCCCAAGCATGGAGACGCCTTTCATGTCAGCTGTGGTTCCCCCTCCCAGGGAAGCCCTGCCCCCAACCCCTCCCCCTCCCCCTCAGCACCAGGGCTTCTCCCAATCGCCCTCGTACACATCCACCCTCCTCGCCTTCTGCCCGGCTCACGATTCTGACTTCACATTTCCTTATTTGCTGATCAACGCCCTAAACAAAGCCAAGCACATCAAGTGCGTTGCACGTGACCTGAAGGGAGAGCCCCTGCAGGTGGAGATTGTCAACAGTCACACGCTGCTGCAACACCTGGGCGCCAAGAACGGCACGGACGGCCACTGCTACGTCGTGCTGTTCTTCGCCCCCTGGTGCACGTTCTGTGCCCGCATGGCCCCCCACTACAACGCCATTGCCCGCGCCTTCCCTGACCTGCACGTGCTGGCCATCAATGCTGCTCACTTCAGCAAGTGAGTCATTTATACTCCATTATATGCTGAGGATGTCCAGTCTGTCAGAAGAGATGACTTCTGGCTCCATTCACTCCATTCATTTGTGGGTTTTCTCAACCAAACCATTTCACTTCCAAAGAATTTGTCTGCTCTCAGAGATCGTTTTTTGACTTAGTAATCTTCCCATCAAAAATTTCAAGATTGATTGCATTGTGCCGTATTGGATGCAATAGATCGATAATATGATATTCCAAGTGGAATTGAGGTTACTGCCCTTGCAAGCCTTGTGTAAATGTTTTTGTCGTACTCAGTGAAGAGTTGAATTGTGTTGCATCATTAAGTGCAACGAATGAGCAGTCATCATGGCCGTTAATTGTCATTATATGATTGATGCAATTGCTCATGTGCTTTCATGTGCTTCCTTGTGAACATGTTATGTGATGAATTCATAGCCGCTGAGTCATAGAGTGACCGATTTAACCATTGACCCTTAAATTATCTGTGTGGTTATTGGGTCAGATTGTGCAATTTCTACCAAGCTGGCACGCATTGCGGTTGAGGGTTATTGTCCAAATTAGTCTCAGTCTAATCTCTGCTCAAATTGAATCCTCTGAGCCAAGTGAATTAACTGCAGTCCACGCTTTCAGAGTCCATTTATTCATGTTCTTGATATTCCTGTGCTGATATATTTATGCAGAGAAGTGGTCACTTTTATGGCCCCTACTTGCATAATATCTACGGCACTGTTGGTACCTGTCTTTGTTAACACCAGCATACAGATTCATTATTGATACAATCCCAATGCCATCAGCCAATTGAATCTATAGATCATGCGCGGAGAAGTGAAGTACATCTAGTAGAGAGTGATTACATGTCCATGATTACATTTCCAATTGCTGTATATCCTGTGCATATATTTGCTTCTTGTGTTTCAGCCTGAATTCTCGTTACGGAACGATTTCCGTGCCAAACGTGCTCATTTTCCACAATTCCAAAGCGGTTGCTCGGTTCAACAAATCATTCAGAACTCTCAAGTCATTCTCAAAATTCATTCATAACATCACAGGTTGGTTCATTCAGTCTTTTACTCAATGATTTCATACAATAATTTATTAGATGAATTATTTAATGTTATAATACTTTATTGCAGGAATCCGTGCAAATGCTTCTGTGACTGTGATGCCCTGGGACCATGAGGGACCCCTGCCCTCGTCGGTGCTGGAGGAGGCCGATCATCTGCTGTGGCTCTCCTGGGCTTTTGTTTTCCTTTTTTCTTGCACCGTTTTCTGCCGATCGACGGCCGGACAGCGTGTGTTTGAAGCCATTCGTGACTTTGGCCATGAGCATCACCATCATCAGCACATTGACTGAGTCAGTGTGAGTCAGTGTGAGTCAGTGAGCGAGTGAATCATAACTGCAGTCTGTGATGAGAACTGAATAAGGATTTATATATTGAATTTTTAATCTAGTCTCTTGTTTCCGAATTAATTTCTTCTTTTCTCTTCTTTATTTTATTTTTTTTGTTGTTGGTCAAAATAAAATAAAAATGTTTGTATAATTTTTATCTTGTTGCCTTTTATTTATAATTTGTAACCATATCAGGTTATAGTTTGATCTGTTCTGTCTTTTCTGCTGCTATTTTTCTGGTGTTGTTTTTAGGTGCAATTCGCCTGTTGTAAAAATACTCAAGAAGCCTCAAGGTGAAGTTTGAGCCAACTTTCCACTTGGAAGCAAATTTCTCAGTACACCCAATAAAATGTAGAATGCCGGGTATGTTTAATGATTTCTTCAATGGTGCTTCAAAGTGATAATAGCAATGACATGGATTCTCTCCATCACTGGGTACACATGCACTTAGCACTTCCAATCCAATGTTGAGTGCGTTATGTTTTTAAGAACTTGAGTACCAACTTGATATCATAACGCACAAAACTCTGCATTGAACATTTCATAAAATCATAACGTTTGCCTGCCACTCGCCTTTGTGCCGGGTCGGCAAACTGAGGGGCAGGGAGGGCCACACCCACAAGTATGATTTTAGCTGATAATTTCATTGTTCAAACACAACATAAATCACACATGCAGCATCGTAATCATTATTAATGAGAGGGTGAAATTGTCCTTGTTTGCAACGACAGCAGCTTCAATTGAAGACAATGTCCGCAATAGACGATTATTCCGGTGAGTATCAGATAGTTGTGATCGGAGACGAGACTTGGTGTTTTTCATGAAAGAGGAGTTTGCTCACAGCGATACGTGCTGCCAAACATTGCTGCACTGCGCTTCATTGAGGCGACGCACACCGGAAAGCTGCTGGTTGGATAGACATGAAGAAGGAGAGGGGCTTTGCGTTGCTATATTTTGCCCTCAACTCATCGTTGCATTGCAGCGTGACGAGCTCCATCTGCAGCTCACGTCCACACTCCACGCGTCCACACTGAAGCCTGAAGGCAGTGCTGGAAAGTGCAAAATGCGAGCCAAACTGTCCGAAATCTTCAAAGCGTGAAGAGAATTGCACTCACAGCTGCTGAACTACCGTCACACTCGCCACACTTGCTGAGCAGGTCGAAGTGAACAAACTTCCTCTCGGCCAGCTGGCTCTCTCACAAGGTCAGCTTCATTCGAAATGCGTTAATGGCAGCATGCATTTCAGTCACCAGAACGTCTCTGCCTTGCATCGTCCGGTTCGGGGCATTGAGGTGGGAAGTGAGGTCCAACTGTGCGCTCCATCGAGGATCATGGAACGGTGCTGCATTTGGTAGCTTCTTATGCGTAAGGCA
>KB298168.1:157839-173314 GCA_000328365.1 Capitella teleta | reverse complement strand
TTGAGAAATTACACAGAGCGACATAGATTTAAAAAAAAAAATTAAAAAATCTATAAACACCCCCCACCCCCCCCCAAAAAAAAAACAACAAAAACACGTGAAGTAAGATAAGGAAAATTTAAATAAAATAAAAAAAATTCCCTAATATTACTTTACGTCTTTTTAAGGAAATGTTTGAATTGAAATTTTTCCTTAAAACGCGTAAAGTAGCATGAGGATTTTTTTTAATTTAAATATTCTTTAAAGATTTCGCTAGTTAATATTTCCTTCTTCCTGGATCTGATCCGTTTGGCATTTGCAGGAGTGATTCCCAAGTGGATCAATGGCAGCCTTTATCGCAATGGAGCAGGTAAATTCAAGCAAGGAGGCGAGGTGTGCCCGCATCTTTTTGATGCCATGTCCGCCATCCACCACTTCAGCCTCAAGGACGGATGCGTGCACTACCAGAACACTCTGCTCAGCAGCGACGTCTTTCGGATGAATGAAGCAGCACGGAGATTCATTTGTCCAGGTTTTGCTTCCGTCTCCTATCCTGACCCATGCAAATCCATATTCTCAAGGTATATCTGAACCAGTAGCATATACTAGTAGCCAGGGCTGCTTTAGCCTTCTGCCACTCTTGCAGCTAGAGTGTATTTAATTACAAGATGTGTGGATGTTTTGTTAGTATTATAAGTTAAGTACACATTTATTTTCTATAATTCCATCGTAACACAAACAGAGAGGACTAGTGTTGCAGCAATTAATCACACACATGGTAAATATGTTGTGTGAGAGTCCGGATCATTCCATCCCAGATAGCATTCAAGTGTCATTGTGATACCTATTTCTTGACACAATTTGACACATAAGTGACAAATTAAGCCGCCACAATTGTACAATAATGCCCATCACATAGCCATCACTTTAAACCATAAAATAGATTGCAGATGTGAACACAGATGTGGCAAATAACGATACAAGTGTGGCAGTTTATTTAACGGATTAACCAAAAACGGTCGGCAATAACAAAAGTGAAATGGCACAAACGAGCACATATGTGGCACAAATGGGCACATATGTGGCAATTTTTTAACTGTTTACATAAGGGTTAGGAGATTGGGTCTCACATGTGGCGATAAATGGTACCTTTGTAGTCATTAGGTGATTGTTTACTCAAGAGATAAGACCAAGAATGCAGGTCTGAATGACAGAAATTGACACATATCCTGCACTCAGATGGCAACTTTCTATTGTTTGTTTAGGGGATTACTACACCAGATTAAAAAATATTATAGAATCAAAATTGTTATTTTTCATACTATTTTATTGTTATTAACAACAGATGAAATGAAATACCCCAGCATAGGAGACTGCAAAATACATGTACACACAATGAAACCAGTATAAATATGCGTATGCATGAATAATATTTTCCTGGTGTACACAATAGCTACATGGGCTTGTTGTACACACAGACTTATAATAAAAATGAAATAAACAGTAACACTGCTATTAACATGATACTTAATTATAATAGGTGATTTTGTAATATTTGCATCAAAAAGGCAAAACTATATGGCAATAAAATGAACGATGAAGTATGGGTAAAATTTAATGTGTCATGTCAAAAGGTCCTCGCTTGTGGAACCTCGTGAGTCTATGGGCTTCGTAGAACGCTGCTTCTCCGACTGCAATGTCCCCCTACATCATGTCTGGTTTAGGATGAATTGACTTTTTTTGCAGATAGCGACCGGAAGAAGAACAGAATCATAATGATTACAATATCTAGGGAGTACTAAGAAACCGGCTTGAATTATTAATACACAAATGTTTATACAAAAGAATTGGAAACATAGCAGTTTCAAACATATTGAAAATAATTCCAAGTACTTACTGCATGCTGTTGTTGAACCCCCGAGAGTTGAACCCTAATTGTGCCGACACGGTCATCAGCTCCAGCAGGTTGTTGCAGACAGTCTTGTTTGTGTTCGATCCATCACAGCCGAGCTTGGTAATCTTGAAAGAGAAAAAACATATATCAGAAGCTCAGCAGTATTAAAGCACAACACAATTGAACGCCGAGTTAAAGCAATTGGATTATCTAATAATTGAATAATCAACAATCTCAATTCGACGAAGATTCAGGATCCAATAAGAAGAGCTATCAAAGCGAGATTCTTACATTACCACTGGAGCAATTACAGTGGAATCTGTGGTATATCGAGCTGCAATATTATGGCATCTGAATATCCTAAACATTAAGCAATCGACTCTTAAGCCATAACGAATAGAACCCCTCCCCCTAAATTTAGGCGTTGGTATAATCGTGCAAATCTGATCATTTAAGTGTTAGAATGAATCGAATACGATTGATCACTGATGAGCAAAATCATAATTCACGCAGTATATCTCTTTGAAGTCATAACAACGAGCGCACCTCAATTGTTCAGTTTCATGCACGGCATTATCGCCCAATCTACCCTGATAATTGAATATTATCAAAAGCTTAATATAGTATGATGCATGTGAGCCGCTCATAGATCGCACATCGAAGCATATACATGTATGTAAATTTGCATGCACATGCATGCCTAGACAATAGCATGCGTGCATCATACATGTACATCTGTACACGAAAGCGTGCATGCGTACAAATTACGTAATTATTGCACGCCTTGTCCATGCCACTACTCCAAGCTGGATAAGAAGTTGAAAAAATGCAACTGATGCTATTCGTTCTTCCGTAGATATTTCTCCTACTTCACATCACAACCACCGAATGACAACTGCTGTGTGAACCTCATGCAACTGGGAGATCAGTTCTACGCCATGACGGAGTCAAATGAGGTTCGCAAAATTGACCCGAAAACATTGGAAACACCCGGAAAAGTTTGTTTGTTAAACAATGGCGCATGAATGGACCTTTTATGCTTCAGGTGGATATGACGGCGATCTTATCTATGCATATGGCGACCGCTCACCCTCTTGTTGATGTGAATGGCGATACCTACAACATGGGAACTCGCTTCGGCAAAGACACGTCATATGTCATCATGAAAGTTCCTCCTCCGGAACCAGGTGACTGTTTTGGATTAACTTATCATTGCCATCTGTTTTTTTGTTTATCTATATACAACCTATATTCTAAGGTTGGACAGCAACAATCAACAAAGATTGATGGTTAATTATGTTTGATTAATTTTTCGATTTCTTAGGATGTGCTGAGCCGCTTGAAAATGCTCAGCTTGTCTGCAGCGTCCCAGCTCGCTGGCCCAGTTATCCGTCTTACTTCCACAGTTTTGGAATGACGGAGAATTACATCATACTAGTTGAACAACCGCTGGTGACAAACGTCTTCAAGTTACTCGCAATCAGATTCATTAATTTCACCTATAAAGACACTCTGAAGTTTTACCCAGAAGAAAGTGGAATGACATGCCTCTCCATCAAAATTGTATTTGCATTGTCATTTCTTTTTTTTTTTTTTTTTTTTTTTTTTTTTTTTTTTTTTTTTTTGCGGGGAGGTAAAAATTCCCCTTGGGAAGAAGTCAACCGGGGAGCGACTCGCTCAATCGTACACCACGGACGCCTTTTTTCTCTTCCATCATTTGAATTCTTACGAAGAAGACAACTGTGTAGTATTCGATGTTGTCGCTTATCCGAACGCTGATATCATTGAGGATTTGATGATGGAGAATATTCGTACGGAGAAAGTACCCCTTGGCAATCTACCACGGTTGACCCGACTTGTCCTTCCTCTTAATACGGTGAGTAGTTCAAGCAAGTGAGTCTGTTTATTTTTGCCTGGATCCAGCCCGCTGATGTTGCTGTTGGTGAGAATTTGGTGAACTTAGCTGGAAGTACAGCGACGGCTGTGACGGAATCAGATGGAAACATTCATTGCTTGCCACAAAGATTCTCCGATTGCTGTAAGTCATCAATGTGATAATTTGAATGATTAATAATATAATATTAATATATTAATATATAATAATATTATTAATGACACAATAGCAATTATATTCAGGCCTGGAGCTACCGAGATGGAACGAAAAATTGAACGGCAAGAAATACAAGTTTGTTTATGCCGTAACTTACAAAGAGCACATTCTGAAAGACTTGAAGGTGTGTAATGATCCCAGATGTTGCTCATCTTCAAAGAAATATTTGATAATTGCAATTATAATTAAACCAGGCTTTCATCTATAAATTTGATTGTAACTTATGTTGCATTCTGTAGCTCAGCAAGGTGAATGTGGACACAGGAGAAATGAAGGTTTGGGGAGAAGACGATTATGTCGCCGGGGAACCGGTGTTCATTCCGTCCCCTGATGCTGTCGAGGAAGACGACGGTACGAAACCCCCTTTCCTCTTATCTCTCTGAATGTCTCAATCTCAATAGGTGTCCTTCTCTCGCCCCTAGTCTCCGTGAGTGAAGATAAGCCGTGTTTGTTGGTCATTTTGGACGCGAAAACATTCACGGAAATTGCAAGGGCGCGAATCCCTTCCTGGACGCCCTTTACATTCCACGGAATATTTGCAGAAGGATATTAAGTTTCAATTCGTTGCTCCATTTTCATGATTGAGTTACACAAATTATGAATAGTTATTATTCTCAAGATGGATTTATAATTAAAATTTATTTATGTTTTTGTTTCTATTTGCATTATTGATTTGCATTTTGTATTTTCTCTTCTTTTTTTTTCAGTTTAATCAGCAATTTTGTCTGTGTCTGTTACTGATTAAATCATCAAATAAATATACCATGTACATGTACACTGGTATATGGAATTTGCAGAGTATATGCCAAGCATACACCTTTTACGAAATCCTGATTTTAAATGAAGTTGCTTGAAGTTTAAGCTCATAGTGGTAATTAAAGCATCTAATTGCACAATTGATTATTATTTGGAAATGTTTGTTCATTAAACTTTTATTGCAATCAAATTTGGCCAATTATGACGTTCTTTGACTGTCTGGTGGTATACTGCAATGCTAATTGGTTTAGCTTAGTGCAAGATAATAATTCCAATGGGCATACCAATTATACTGGGCTTAGCCAAGCTGACCTCTGTTAGGGCATATTTGACACAAGGACACAAAGTAAAGAATCCAGTCATGGCTGATCAAAGTTCAGATTGAAAAATTTATAAATTCATGCATGGTGCAACAAAAATGACACAGCAATAGAACTGACGAGATTTATAAAAAGAACAAATCAATGTCTGTATCTGAAAATCTTTAAAGTTTGTCGATCCTCTTCAATGACCCCTAAGAAGCCATCGTCGTCAGTAGCAACGGCGCAAGGCTTCGCAGAAACTATGCTATTCGCAAAAACCTGCCGGCACAACTTCCGCTGCGTGACGTCGAATTGCAAAATGCTTCCGAGAGCGCAGTTCCCAATGAGAATAGAGCCATCAGGACCCTTGCACATTGATAAGCCTTGATATAAGCTCACGGGCTTAACAAGGTCCGACTTCACTAAGTGTCCAAGGACATCTTTAGGGATTAGGTTATCGGAGCAAAGGATTCCTTCTTTGCTAAACAAGAGGAATTTCTTGAGGCCAATATCCAACACAACGATCTGATCAGTGGAAGTGACACATACGGCGAATGGCGTCTGTAGATCCAGTTGTCTTGGGTTCAATCTTTGCAGGCTCACTGGTTTGCGGTCAGATATGGATTTGAAGATGACCACATCCTTTTTGCCTTCGTCAGACACAACAATGGCAGAGGTCGATGTTATTGCGAGGCCGCAAGGTCTGACCAACGATCTGGCCAGCGTGGTCAGACACTTACCTTCTGCTGTGAACACTTTCAGGTTCCCGGCGCGACGATCACAAGTCACAATCTCTCCTGTGTCCAACACAGCCACGCCGCTTGGTTCTACAAGTCCATATGCGTAGTTCTTAGGTATGCTACACTCGACTTTGAGCTTCCCTAGAGCACTGAATATTTTTATTTTCTTGTTACCAGCATCACTGGCAACAATGTCTCCATGTGATGTGAAAGCAACAGCCACCAGTTTACAGTCATGACCATCAAATTTAGTTCTACCTGAGAAGGAACGATGCAATTGAACAGGCATGTCAACCAAAAAGGGTCGAGTGCATTGCGCGGTGGTTTGAGGTTGCTGTGTCTGGTCAGATGCTGACCAGTCCATTGAAGATTCAGTGTCCAGTCCACGACGTCTCTTAATTGTTACGGGGGAGGCTGGACACACGGGTGCTGCACTCTCGCAAGCGGCATGCGGTCTTCCCGAAGCATCGTGCGCCCGTTTCACGCCACGCAACGTCATCCAAAACATGATTGCCTCTCGCTTTATTGCACCTGTGGGTAATGACAGAAGAAATGGAGCATTAATGCCATGCAAAAAGATTCATTCAGAAGGTCACTAGAGAATGAAACTAGAGGATTCTGGTGGACACCCACAGTCTATATTGATCGTGAAATGGACACTCGATTGCTTTAGTATGTATAACGTCAGGATGTGTTTATTGTATATCCAGGCACAACGAGTTACATGCATATTATGTATGTTTTGTTTACATGTCTGGCAGAGCATAAAAAAGTCACGAAAGAAGGCGCTGTGGAGCAGATGCTCAACTGTCTGTGTACTTTAAATACAACATAGAGCCGACTCTATGTACGCCTATCATAACAAACCGTCAAGGTGGATGCAGGAATTAAAACAGGAGAATGCGAGCCTAAAGAATAATATCCTGAAGAGCTAATGTGCCTGCATGGTAAAATGTAGTCATTAGCATTGATGCATAATTTGAGGTCAGTGCTAATATATAAGGGCCTTTATTACACGCGCATTCACCTATATGTTTATCTAGTGTGGCACATTCGTGCTATAGCCGACACCTGAATGACGTATAGCTATAGCTCAATGTGATATGTACCATCGGTGTAAATTATATTTTATCAATCAGTGATGGTTGTCTTTAGCCTGACTGGCAATTCAAAGTAACGTGATTCAGTGTCTGGTTTCAACGCCGGTCTAAGTCTATTCGAATATGGCATCGTATTACTTATGCAATTTCATTAAAATTACTTTGCATGGGATACCTTGTAGCCGTATTCAAATCCTCTTAGTTCACATAATTGTGTTTGATCTTATGATTCCTATAGCCAGAAATCCATGTCTCATCAGTGTTCAGCCGCCAGTTCACTCATGCCAAGTATTTTACATTTCCAGTGAATCAATCAGGTAGAATACTGTGATGTCACATTGTATACCCTGCATTTATAAATTCATGCACTACATGAATGATATCACGACTACACTCGCTTACAGGTGCGATGGTTCAATCGATTTGAAGCAGAGGGATAAACAATCAACCAATTGTTACTCGATTCATTGAATAGCACCCTCTTTGTCGATATACTTATGCATACTAATCACTGTATTGATTACCTATAATTACAGGTGGGTTGCTGCGTACCCTTCAATTATCAGTGTACACATCTTATCGCTACAATCTTGGCCACCTTACCTTTCTATGTGGATGCGAAGGTGTTGAACGAACGCCTCTTGCAGACAGCTAACAAACCATCCTTCGGTCGATCTTCCTCCGACTCAGGTCTGCCACCTAGTGCACGCATCAGAGTGCGCTGCAGGGAATGCAGTTGCTCAGCACATGATCAATATAGAGCAACCCACATATGCCCCGAGATGCACGGAAGCTCATTCAACACAGGAAGACCAACCGACTGTACGTCACTTCCGTTGCCGAGCGAAGCTATGAACAGGGCAACGTGGATGCACATGTGCACAAGGTTGCATTGCCAAGTCGACCGAATGGCCATCGATTGCTGCTCTGTCGATGTCACACGTTTCGGTCACATTTGTCAAAAGTTGCTCACCTCAATAAATAAAGCTTTGTATCAAAGGCTCTCATGGTCACGCAGAAGAGATCTCATTATGAAATCATTGAGGTGATTATTACTATGTGGTAAATAATTCCACGGATTTCGTTTTCCCGCGTCCTAAACTTGAAGATAAAATAAAATTATATATACTTGTATAAATATAAACCGGTATTTAAATTTAAAAAATGAGTTATGTCGACTTAATTATGGGATGTTGGTAGTCTTAATTAGCTTAATTAGCGTTTATCATGCAATACACGCCAAACATACCCGGTGTCGTGCGAAAATGTACGGATGTCGCCAGAAGTAGAGATTAGAAAGTCAGTTGGCGAAAAATTTGATGTGCCCTAATCGCTATCATAATGCACTTCGAAAGTTCGAAGCGTCGAGGCGTTTTCATAACGTACTTACATGTATATCCGTTAGCTAATTTCACTGGTTCCCTGGTTATACATGTATAATGACACAACACACACCGATGACAGGTGGTAGCTCATTGGCTGCTATTTATAGTAACATTTAGTCCCGAAGGGGCTTCCCCCATTTCATGATCAGCAATGTGATTTTGCTGTATGAGGGTGAAGGTCAAAATAAAGTTTAAATACATATAATAATAAGATCATGCCCGGATTTCAAACATTTATTTCTCTTAAGTTATTCAAATATTCATTTAATTGTTTTACTTATAATTTCTTCCATTTTTAACAAATAAAATAAGAATTATAAAATGAAAAATCATTGAAATCACAATTCGATTTTTGGAAAAAAAAGTAGTCATCATTTAATACATAAACAAGACACGAACCGATATTTAAAAGCATTCATTTGTTGTATCAAGTTATCTGTCATATAATCTGCTCGATCACCTTTAGATTGGTGGTGGAAAGCTCAGATGTATACCTTTTTCTGGTACGTACATATACAGTAATATAATTTCCATAATACATACATTATAATTACAGAAAACAATTTAAATTGACGTCAGTTGTTTGATCGTGTAGAAATGAAGCATTTGTCTGATTCTTTTATTTCACTTCACTGGTTCCGACGCTGATGAAAAATCACTCCTATTTTTGTACATCAATTTCACTTGATTTCACATGACGACTCTCGGAATTCCCAAGATGGGATTCCCAAGGCAAGGCGAGTGAAAATTAATTCACGGTATTTGCTGAATACGACCAGTTGACTAAATATTACTATAAATAGCAGCCAATGAGATACCACCTGTCATCGGTGTATGCTTGTGTCATTATATATATATATGACCTGGGAACAAGTGCATTATTTCACCTGCTCTCATGGATTCTATCGTTCTTTTTAATTTATTAATTTCAATGATTACAGGGATGGATTTTATTCAACATGAAATGCCATTTCAGCAAAGCGTTTCCATGTGGTTTCTTCAGGTTAAGAGTTATTTGATTAGTAAATTAGATTCATGAGTATTTTAGCTATGATTTAGATAAACTTATTTCCAATTACATAAGATTCAACTTGGCGCATTCAGCAAAAACTGCGAATTCATTTTCACTCGCCTCGCCTTGTGTGCCTGCCATCTTGGGAATTTCGAGTGACGTCATGTGAAATCGAGCGAAGTGGATGTATCAAAAATATGGGTGATTTTTCATCGGTGTGTGCCGGTGCTTCTATTTAGTAACGCCAGGGACCAGTGAATTAGCTAATGGACATAAGTCGGGAAACACCGTAAGACGTCTGCACTTTCATTAAAAAAATTGTAAGTTTATTTAAGGGTGTAACCTGAACAAGTAATCAAGTGAGCCAAGTAGTTTTAACCTTTTAAAGAATTACACACGTATTGTTTGGCAAGTGGCGGAGACTGAAGGTTAAGTTTGCCACAGTACCACATTAATGCATGGATACCACCACATTAAACGGGTGTCTCAACGCGCATGGTCTTTCGTGGTGAATTGCATAACACATGCTTTGAATCTGAACACTGCTGTGGAGCTGCGATACCATAAATCATTGTACATCATAACGTTCCACGCTTGTTCATTCAGAATGAAGTTGTTGCCCAGGTGGAGCAACATTCAATTTATTCCACATGCACGATACAATGGAGGTGACAGAGTGGAGGTTTCTCTGGTCAGCCTCTTTGAAGCACCGTGTCACTGCGGATATCACAATAGCACAATAGCACAATAGCACAATCAGTGCCTTCAGGCTGGCGGCCTCCGAGGGCTCACTCACTGGCGTCAGGTTTCGTGCTCTGCAAAGTGAAAACTCACACGATTCCACACGACGTAATATCTCTTAAAGGGATGCAATCAACCTTTAATTTTGAGTTGAGTCCGTTTGTTGATGGGTAAAATGCGGTTTGTCAATGCATGGAGGTAAACATTCATGTTCCATAAATGAGGCAAGCAATTGAAAATAAATGCTTCACAATTGATGCTCACCACCTTCGTTAGACGCTTTAACCAAGCAACACAAAGTATTTCCCAATCTCAAAAAATAAAATAACCAATCAACAACAAATAACGATGAAAAAAAAAAGTAAAAGAAATTCTATAACAAAAACAACAGCAGCAGCATTAAGTGAGCGGTCATAGATAATATCTTAAAAGGAAGAGGTGACACAGTCTGCTGATAAAATGACTATTTGAAAGAAGTGCAGACCAAATAAAAAGCACACTGACCTAAGCGCACTGAACCTGATTATTGCGACTGAACTCTCACAGGAGGGGGTGAGGGGGTGAGTGTGAAGCGGTAATCGAACACTTTCTCAAACACAATGCAATCAGAGAGTTATGGGAGACACAGACAGACTTGGTGTAACTCAATTATCAAAATTGATTCTAAAATTCACAATTCCGTCACCATATGTCAGAGGAAAGACAATAGTGGCATTGAATTGTCAATCTGATTTAAAGCAGCTGAATTTTTATCCTAGGCACCTTTCATTAAGCAAATGCAAGTTCCGTGTTCACAAGGAAAGTCCGGATTTCGTCGTCAATTTGGCTTAGTCGTTATTTGTAGGAAAGTAGCGAGCGAGCATGATGCAATACTATTATGATTAAATTAGACTAGTGGCAGTTCGTACTTGGTTGTGCTCCTTTCTCATAATCTTCACGCAGTTGCACGAAATGAGATCTGGTCATGTTTCCCTTTGCAAAACCAAGCTGTCAGTCTTATATCTGAGCTAGACAGAATGCCGTCTGAATATTCTCATATACAGACGGAGATACAACGGTATATAAAACTGGAAGTAACATGAAATGATCATGAATTCAGCGCTCAATTTCAGACGCTCTTGGAAAATTGTGCAATTTGGCAATTAAGAACGCTAATACCAGCCACAAACTCACAATCCCGATATATTTTGCCACCTAATTAAATAATAAAATACACAAACCATATCCTCAGTTCATAAATAAAACCACTTGAACGCTCGATTGAACAAATTCTCAAATTCTCACTGTGACACCTAAATATGCAAATGAACCAGCTTTGGGAGGGGGAGGGAACAATTTCAATTGCAAAATGTCGTTCAAATTCTTGCTAATTCGTGAAATGAAGAATTATGTTGGCACATTAAAGTTGTTTTTTTTTTTTTTGGTTTTTTGGTTTTTTTTTTTTTTTTTTTTTTAANGGTTATATACTGACGTGTAAAGGATAATTTAATTATAGTAAACTAATAATTATATATTCGAGCTTCTCTTGCTCATTGACTGCGTGTTCTCGAAGCGTTATGACTAAATGATTGAGTAGAAGCGAAATCATAGCGCATCACGTACGCGCATGCGTATCATGCCGAGAAGATATAATTGAAGTCCGGGGCAAGAAAAGATACCGAAATTAAGAGGAACATACTCGATCATTTTCGAGGAGCGACGGTTTATAATGCACTTTGACTGAATGGCCAGGTAATTAATTATACTTGCACGTATAAATTTTTTTCTCACAATTTTCATAATTATGAGGCATAAGCTGCTACTAGATCTTGTAGGTTTACAAAATATATGTATATATTACCAATAAGTAACAAGTAAATTTATCCTTGGTGACTGAATAAGTTTTGTAATAATTCACATTTTTAATTACCTATTCATTATTATTAAAAAGACAATTACTGACAATTGCGATAATTCCATAATGCTAATTATTGAAATGTAGGGTCTCGTGGACCTCGTCTGATATATTTGTGCTTTATTTCACCATTGATAGCAGGCTAATATATACATGTGCATGTAATAATAAATGAAAGCATCAGCCATTCAAAGCGACCTACCTCATCCTTAAAGGGATGGGGAACTAAATTTTAAGTGATGTTCTATTGACTCATAGCACCAATTGATAGCATTCCGTGCCAAAAACACCATGCCTGGATGCAAGCGTAAGGAAATAATGCATTCCGAATATCGGGGTTAGCATTGCGCCTATGGGAGAATGGCTTCCATTGCGAAGTATAGGAGGCAAACGTCAGCTGATGGCTTGGTTTGGCTGATGGCTGATTGGTTCCGTTCCCCTCGTGAAGCTATCGATTTCAGCCAATCAGAGCAGAGCATCTTCGCCATAAAAGGACATCTTTGTTGTTTACGAAACGAAAGCGCATGCGTGGTGCACTCTGGCTGACCTTTTTACTGTTTCAGGATGAGAAACATGGTAGGTGTCCTAGAAAAATCGCTTGTTAAAATAAGAAAAATAGCGAAAAATATTTTTTGTTTGCGCCTGACTGGTGGCAAAATGATTATTCTATCTATTTCCGAAAAGAAAATAAAAAAATATCCAAGGGTTTAGTCGCAGGACACGCTGATATGACGAGGCCCATTGTAACAGATGGGGAACTCGGTGTTTCATCACAGCTGCTGACGTCACGCCTAGTTAGCAATATATCGCCCGCGAAATCGTTAGCGATGATATTCCTTGTGTGGGCCAGGCATAGGAATCACTTATGGTGCATCAAATAACGACTCAAAGTCAATTTTTAACCAGTTCTCCCTCCCTTTAATCAATGGGGCCAAAATGTATATGAGACTCATCCCATATCCAGTCGGCATGGTAACAACGACGTTTTCACCTTCAGTAAATAACTGAAGCCCTCTTAATTGCTCTTCTTTGAACTGGTCAATTGCAACCCCTAAATTATACTTAGAGGCGACTTCATTTAGAGCACGCTCCATCTTGAGAATAGTTATGGCGCGAAAATGCTTTCATCGCGACTCATTTTTACGCACGATATGCTCCCTTGACATGTGCCCTACATAAATTATGCAAATGAGGCGAAAGGCTGAATGCGCTAGCACTTGTAAACATCTTGAAATGTCGGCATAAATTTGCCGAGTTTAGGAGGAAATAGTGGACGGAATCTAATTTTGAATAGTGTGGCGTTTCTAAAATAGATGATTTTAAAACAGGATTTTCAGCGTGTCTGCCAATGCTCACGGGTTTTGACGCCAGAAATAACTCCCAATTTTTAACATATAAGTATTATCAGCGGAGATCTGAGATCGCCGCTGACGAATAGGCTACGAATTTGGTGTCTTCCTATAGGTAATCGAAAGCACATTTCCGAGAACAAATTTCCTTCAAAAAAATCCGATCGGGTTGACCGAAAGCACAATATTAACCAAATTCACGAACATTTTGTGAACCTTTCTTCACCTAAGACACCCCAAATGCAATATTCAATATTATACAAATATTGTCTTTGTGTGGGGTTATGATATACATGGAAGAAATTTAACATCATTAGTGTTTGATTAAAGCTTTTAAAGGTTTATCTAAAATTTGGCTTTCCCAAACAAGTCGTGCTTCTCCTTCGCCTTTCCCTTTTACATCGCAGACCGTTTTCGGGGTATATTTAACCCGTTCTCTCACAAATTACTGAGTAACGACATTACCGCATTTCTATGGTGTCATTCCGTAGAAACTATCCGAAAATATACCACCATGCAAGCGCTCGTTGTCAGTGAAGAGAGCTGATGGTGTTTTGACCCCATTAGACAAAGGCCAAGTTTGAGATCATTGAGATTAGTATGCTAATGCAGGTTTAATCGTTTATTCGCCTGCCGAAAAGCCCTCAGCCCATTGAATCGCCGATTTCTCTACAAAGCTTTAGTCTGTTTGATAGAACCACGAGTTATATAATTAGGTAATAAACACGGTGTAATATTAATTTAAGCAATCACCTGCAAAGGAATTCTGGGTTTATGGCTTTGACACAGTTTTCAATGTTGTACAGACGAACACACGGGGAAGGTGATGAACTCTATCCATTCATCATTCATTTCTACTTTTATTTCTTCATTGCTTTTCTCATCAACTCATTGCCATTTTGGAATGAGTGCTTCAACTTATTTCATCATTTTTATCAGCCAATTTGTTTCTGTTTTTGTAGCATTTGAATAAACCAGCCTCAGCCAACCTCTGGTTTTCATGGCTCATTTGACAGTGAGCACTTTGGCCTTTGACGTGAGGTTTCGTCTGTGTAGTCGTCATATTCCACGAAAGACGACCTTGTTTCCTTGTTTACCGCTCTTCACAAGCGACATCCAAAAGCTTCGTCCTTCAATTCCTCCCGATGCTAGTTTACAGAATAATACAATGTAACACTCAGTAGAATGGAAAATCCAAGAATTACTTCCAAATAGAGCATAACCTGAATATAACCCTTGCAGTTCATGAACACAATTGTAAAGACCATTCAGTTTGTTCATTCTTTCTCTTTGGTGCAGAACTCTCCATGACCTTGTGATTGCTTTAATGATAAAGCATTCTATATGTTGAATACTGATAATCAGTTTTAATTACTGAATGTGAGTGAATTATATTGATCGAAGTGGGTTGCTGTGCATTGGTTCGCTGGCCGCCAAAAGCCCAAAAAGACATGTACTCGGTCAAGCACCATTGTGAATGGTTAAGTAAGTGAACATGTACGGAATACATGATTATCATACGAGCGACACGCGTTTAAAAGGAATTTTAAATATCAACTTAAATTCCTGGTTTATACCGAAGTGCAAGAGTGCCTGGAGGCAATTTGGAGAATCTGTCCTAAGGCATTGTTTCATAACTGAAATAGCTCATTGTATTTCTTCCAATTTGGAGCCACTTTCGTTTAATAATCTTCGTTTCATCGGTTCTTCCCCTGGGGCTCTGCCGGTGACTCAAATGTACTAGGCTAACTGCTCTGTCAGGTCAAGCATATGCACTTGAAATATGAACGAGATGACTAAAATGTAGATGGAAATTTCCTTGTATTGAAATAAATAAGACTTAAGCTTCCTTGATTGTAACTACTAATAATAGACATGTAGCATGCGGTGTGCTTTGTTGCTGAAATCAAACGTTGTGCCGAGATGTTCTCTCTTGGGAAACAGCAAGGTGTTATTTTGTTTGAGGAGCATGCATATTAAAGCAACCCTTGATAAGTTATTGTAGCAAGCATCTGAATATATTCTGGACACCCATTGTTACGTGTTCATTGGGCAGATCCGGGATAACCTGGCAATATTGTTATAGGTCCTACGTACAGAGTGGGCCATAAGCAATAGTTAATGGTTTAAAATGCTAATGTTGCATGTTGGTCATTGCAGCAGATGGTGGGGGGGGGGGGGAGTTGTCTCTCATATTTTGGATGATTTCATTG
>KB298168.1:127789-143503 GCA_000328365.1 Capitella teleta | reverse complement strand
CTCCCCGATTTCAACGAACACTTGCTTTTATTGGGGAAATCGAAGAAGTAATTATATATATATGTTTATTCGTTCCTCATCGAACATCACAATAATTCAATATAATAACAATAATTCAGTGAATATAATAACAATAACAACAATAATTCAGTGAGAAAAAAAAAAAATAAAATAAAAAAATAAAAAAATTAAAAATTAACAACTAATTAAAGGCTTTTTACAGCCCCACCTTCAAATCGTGAGGTTACGTAACAAGTATTACGTCAAAATAAGGTGTCACAGGTGGTCAGGCAAAATGAGAAAGCAATTAAACGTTTAAATTGGTTTGGGGTAACCGTGCCAAAGCCACGCCTCCTTTCGCGTTACATTATTCCTCACATTCTGTCTGCTGGGCATTTCTTTTTCTTTCCGTTACATTTTGTCATCAATCCATATCATTAATATTATCAATGTTTTTGAAATCAATGGCCTCTATCTGCGATCAATTCCCAATCATAATTCGCTTCGTATACTACACTAAACTCATGAAATCCTTCATAAACATTCTCAAATCGTAACAAAACGTATAATCTAGGATTACCAAAATTTAGTAATTAGATAATTATTCATCCCTCCATAAACATTCTAATTGTGCTTGTCACTGTGTTGATGATATGTCTGTTTATGTGCTATGAAACCTCATGATCAAATCCACTTCATTGTGAAGCTGATAGCTGTCTATGATAATTGACGTGTCCAGGTGTTATCCAGGGGTCCATATAAGTACGTGTATTATAATCAGATGTCCATTGACCTTTTAACAGGCTGGATTCCACTTCCATATTTTACACAGTTTTGCCTTAAAATAGAGCTTGAAGCTTTGCTTCCATTTACCTTTTTTTGTGGCTTTAAACACTCCGATGTTTTTTTTTGTCCCGGTGTGCAGCCACAGTGATCACGAGTAATATTGTTAATTCATTATATATATCTTCCTCACACACTTTGTCGCAAGATTTATTGATGAATACACTGCACACATCTGAATCATCCATGACAAATCGGTCCTTTCCCTTCCTTGTGTTTCTTGTGTCAGCTCCTAATGGGCCTAATTATCAGAAATCACAGAACGGACAGAACAGAACAGCCGATTTGGAAGTGCGGAGAAGCCGCGACATAGCAGCCAAGGTGCCTCGATATAAGACTTGCTGTTGGGCTGCCGCGCAGCCACAGTTCGACATTTACTGCCAGTGCTTTTGGTGGAGACGTCCGCGGAGTATTGCCCTTTGTGTTCCAGCGGATCAAGGAAAAATCCAGGTAAAGCAATTCATAGAGAGTTCTTGGCTATTATTGACGATTCGTTAAAAGGCAGGATGCATTAATAATCCAGCTATTGGATTCATTCTAAATGTGCCAGGGCATTTGGACTTTAACGAGGCATCGTAGTATGCTGCAATTGTAATTCATTTTCAATGGGCATGTTATTGATTTACAATCTTTAAATATCCATCCTGTGGTGGGTCGAATTTCGTGGCCTGAAAACTCTCATTTTCACCAAAGCATGACACATTCGACATGAAAATGTCGAATTGTGGTACCTGGTTGGACAGTGATGGATATTTGTGTTCAATTAATCAGCTTCACTGTTGCACTTGCTTGTATGCTTACTGGGAAGTTGAGTTTGCGTTGGTTTGAGAGGAAGTATATCCAGGAGAAGTATAGTGAAGTTTGTGAGACAGGCATTGCCTACGAATAATTCTACAAAATGCAATTATATTTTCACTTTTCAATTTGCTTTGATTTTGACTATGTGATCATATCGAGGCATTGTATCATATTTTTAATGATACATTCTACAGCACACAGGTTTCTTTCCCCAATTGTCTATCATAACACACAAAGAGTTGAATCTGTGCAGATTTACAGAAGGGGGTACTCGCCACTTCAGAAGGTTTTTTCTTCCCTAGAGAAACCATAAAACACGAGAAATCTAAATTCCCTTTTTGTTGAATAGGCGGGTTGAAAACGTCGAGGGAATTCCGCAGATGATTACCAAAGAGATAAAACATCGGCCCTGTTGAGATTTCCATGAAGGTCTCAAACACTCAACGCCAAATTCTGCTCTGAATTGTCAAAGCAAAGCACACCAAATGGGTGGAAAAAGTCACCCCACTCCCCGGAATACACTGACTATTAAGATGGAATTTTACAAATTTTGATATTATTACTGGTTTGAATTATATGAAAGCATTCGTTATTAAACATTTTTAGAAATACAGGAAAACACTGATGCAGGTCAAGTCAATCAGATCACCGAGGATGTTACTATAAGGTTGAGGCAGATAAGATTAGAAGTCAATCTTGACTAGCATTGTATGAGGCCGTTTCCAGCGGAGAAGGCCTATTGGTGTTTACACCCTTCTTTCTTGAGGCTAATATGTTAAGGAAATTGAACTATTAATCAAATTATTATTCCTCTTCAATGCAGCATCAGAGGGAAATTATAACAGGTCACAGAGGTCTTCTTTCAAAACACACCTGTATTGTCAGAGGATCACACAGGCCCAGGATATCTTACAAGCATACGCCTGGCTTAGATCATATGCCGCTCGAAAGTACAAATGATGCAGTTCATGCTTGTTATAACAAACATTTATACTCACCTTTTGGCCTGAGACATGAATCGTGCTTCGCTCGCTGCGTTTGGTTCGACGCACAAAATCAGGCATGACGACATTGATATTGCCCACATTATGCAAGCCTGGGGAGCATTTAGAGATTCATTGTGGTCGAAATGGCCCCAGGGTGGTTGAGCGCATGAGGTGAAGTCTGCGTGTATGTGCTGAAATGAACGACCCCTTCATTTAAATCACCCCGCCTATCTGTTTATTCGAGTAAGCTTTGGAAACGAGCCAACTGAAAAAACCGAGCCGGCCATCATTCACATTTTAGGTCAGAATCAAGGCTTCTGTGAAATCTTCAATGCATTTGCGAGCCATTTGGGAATTGGGGCTCGATGGCACTATTGACCGGGAGACAATTGGCGTAACTCCATAGCAGGCTTTACCATTTATTGCAGGATGCATTGCAATCTCATTGAGAGGCTGGTTTCAATTTCAGAGCCTAATGGAGTTAATGTAAATAGCATTCTTCCGTGTTATTTTCAAAGCAAAACTCACAAATGGCGAATGAAGAATTAAATCATTTGCGTTATTTATAGAGAGCATTAAGATAACTGTTCTAAATTCTCAGATCAGTTATGATATAAATGTGCCCCCAATTTATGTTTATTGTTCAATATTTGTGAATTCTTCAACATTCAATGCATTGTAATGCACAGGCATTGAGTATAATATAATGTATATGTGATCTTGTTTGTTAGATTCTTGGCTCACACTTTGAAGGCTTTTGGTGGTCTTTGGCCTATCTCAAGTATACGTGTGAATTGAGTACAGCGGCTGCCGACTAGTTTTCTCATAAGCCAGATAATTGGTCAATTTCCATAAAGAGAACCAAGAACGCTGTGCTATAATAGAATCCAGGTAGACGTACTTGTGCTGACGAGCATTCCTGAACGTGAATGAATATGCGGAAATTACTTGGAAGGAAAATGACCCTCAAAGAGCACTTCCAGTGCATCGATTGATCTAGAATGCGGGAAGTACTGAGGAACACTACGGCGTAGGTCTACACACTTATTTTACACACAAGTATGCTGCCCACCGCTCATAGTCACATCGTACGTGAATAGACACAAACACTCCGCAATGGCATGGATTTCAGATAAATCTTGGTCAGCAGCTCAAAAAAGACGATTTCCTTTGCTGGTTGTTATTTACTTTCTCCAATGACAGCTTCCCCTCTTTTTCATTCTCCAGTCAACTCAGAGGTGGATTGCAATGCGTCTCAGCTTCACTCGAGGGAATCGTCTGACAGTTTTATTCTGCTTGCTTAAGGAGAATGTGTGATGCTCTTAGATCCACGTGTGCCCGAAACTCATAACTCATCTACTATAGGGGTGTTTGGCCAACGTCCAAGGTTTATTAAACATTCTATTTACTTCGTGGGCATAAACACAAATCAAAATTGTAATCGACGCACTCTCTCTCTCTCTCTCTCTCTCTGAGGTACATCTAACCTCAGCAGAAATGAGATCATCATAATAATAATAATGATCATCCAAATCTTATCGATTTTCAAATTACTTCGAACACCAGGACGTAATATTCATACAATTTTTTTTCTTGTATAAGCCAAACTTATGATCATTGAAGAAGCAAGAACAAGCACTTTCTATTTGCTACCTAAAATCCACAGTCAACCACGAAGACGTTTATTCAGCGCCATCAACTGGCTAACTGAAAGAATATCTGATCTGTTTCAACCTCTTGCATCAGAAATTATATTTTAACTCTCCCGAAAATCTTTTAATATAAGCCTATAATATAAGGAATTAACATCGAAAAAAAGAAAAAAAAAAAGATCGAGTCACAACAGGGTGAAGCTGCATTCTCCAGTTATAATTATATCGCTTAATTAACACAATTTCACTCAAATTGTTTTTCTGTTTCATTACCACTGTGGTTTTTGGTACGTTAAATGTCAACAATATTTTCAAGTTCAGTCGAAAACTACGTTTTACTTTCATGAGAAAACATCGAAGAATTGAAAATAACGAACACAAACAAAACACACAAAAATCAAAAACATAAAAAAAAAAAAAAAAAAAAGGTAAATTAAAAAACACAAGAGGTGATTCATGGTTGATGTTAAACGTTTTGCTTGGTCCTGAATTGCTCAGCCATCTCCGATATTAGCGTAAGAAAAATCCTCGTGAAATAAGCCTTTTTTTCTTCTAAAATACATAGTGGGCCAAAAGTAGTGTATCTACTCCATGTTAAAGATCTCAATGCTTTCCAATGGTGCATCACATTTCTGATAAAGTGTTACAAAACAGATCGCAGTGTAAAATTACACCAAGATAAGAGAAATAAATACTTGGTATGGTTAATCTGGCAAGCTTTGCTGCTATTCCTATTATTTATATTTCAATTCCATCAACACTTATACCGATTTACCTCAATTAACAGTGCGCTCTCGTTCTATTGTTTTGTTATAGAGTGCTATAGGCCTAATTGTGACAGTATTTAGTAAATAGGTGATTTACTCGAATGAAGCAATACATGACATCTGTCAAATTCGGATAAATCAATATACACGGTAATATTTGGTTTCTGATCTCAATTAATCCTTTAAAATCGATTAATATATGGCACTTGTCAGACCATCGACTTGATGACCTTTGACCTTTTGAGTCGAGCAGACATGACAAGATTTTATTTATTACGATGTTCATCCCCCACTTTGTACATTTATTGCATATTTTCACAACATATGAATTAAAGCCTAAAGTTTCTCTGACATTTGGTATTAACACCAAATTCTACGCATAATTGCCGACTGAAAATCGAGGCGACGCCATCGTGCAGACGATCTGGCTTATTTTAACGCAAATGTGATCATAACGTCCAATGAGCGGAGGCGTTATGAAATTGCATTTTGAGACTTTAGCATTAGGTGAATGGCGAGAGTGATCTATGCTATGTGTTTATTTATACGCGTTATTTATGCATGATTATACCACTCAGTGATCCTGCCAGCCAATCAGCTGTGTGTATTTGCGTGATTTATTCGTGGAATGTCTGGGAAATTCACCGATTGCAATTTTCATCTGAAAAGCTAATCTAAAAGCAAGCCAAATTTCAACTTTCTGTGTTCACGCCTTCTATGTAAGACGGAGAACTTTTCGAACAACCCTTGTACATTGGACGGTAGGTCGTCTATTTGCACTGAATGACACTGAGTCCGGAATCCATCAATAATTTTGCGAAAATTGCATTCAAATGGAAAGAAAAATGTTTATGAATAAACGAAGACATAAAATTTGTTGATTCGGGGGAAGAGAGAGAAGAATCACTTGCATTCAATCTATTATTCAGGTCGAGAGGAAGTATCAAAAAACATAGTCAAGTGTTCTTTTAATAATCGACCTTTTGTGTTCGTTGTATTTGCTGACCAAACATCCAGCGAGCACTGGTCTTCCCTTTTATTTGAAAGGCATATATCATGGGCAGCAGCATTCATTCTCAGGTAACAAGCCGAGAAAAAGATAATGACATTGAAAACTAGTTTTGGTTCAACAGGTTCAATAATGTTTTTCTATAAGAATTAAAAATTATCTTCGGTTCAGAGAGAAAATATAAATACCACTGGATCAGCTATAGAAGAACATGATATGCATAGATACACCAGCCATGTTCAGAGGTATCAGGCTAATGAAGCTAAACAGGTCTTCATCTGACAATTATCAGGAATTCACCGACCATACTGTACAGTCAGGCGTGTAGACTGACGTGATACCATTGGAAAAGCAACATTGCATGCAGCCCAAGTTCCCACGAATGCAAAACTGAGGAAACATCAGCCATTCAGTTTCGCAATGCATTGTATTCCCCAACATGCGAGTGCAGCCTTTCGCCTCAATTTGTGCCACCTCCTACTTAACGATTCCTTTGTTTCAGAGCTTCTTTTATATGCGTCCTTTTATAATTGAATTCCTTTTGTTTTGTTGCAGGGAGTTGAGAAGAATCTGTTATCACCCGCGGGGCTCTATACGGACAGGGAAAGCTTCTGGGGCTAGGCAGGATCTCGTTAAGCATGTGCAATTGACGCCTCAGCGGACTTCTCAAAACAAACGAGGACGTTGCTCACTGCAGCCATGGCCAACTACTCCAACGGATCCATGACATCCGGTTGTCAGGTTGACTACGAGGAGATTGGGATGATTGAGCACTTCAGGGATGAGTTTGCCAACCACACCGCTTTGGGAGAGAGCAGGCGCGTGAAAAGCGCCATCGAAGGCTTGGGTTACGTGACCAGTGTCCTTTGCATGTTGGGCATTGTTGGAAACATCCTCAACATTCTGGTGCTGAGCCAGAAAGGACTCCTAGGATCCATGGAGCGCATGGAGAGGTCGGCGCACTTTGGCCTTCTCTCTCTGGCTCTGTCCGACCTCCTCTTCTGTATCCTCCTTGTACCTCGCATATGGATCCCTGTGGCGGATGAATACTATGCCAAGGACTTCTCACTCTTCTACGCCACCTACAGCGATGGATTCATCAACATATTCCTGCTTTCAAGCACCTGGTTGACCGTCACCATGGCGACATCCAGGTACCTGGCAATATGCTTCCCTCTGCAGGCCCGCCAAGTGATTGGAATGACTTTTGCAAAGCTGTCGATTATAGTTGTCTTTGTCATCTGCATTCTCTTCAACATTCCAAAATTCTTCACCTGGCGAATTGTGGAAGGCCACGACATCTACTGTCGGAATATTTACCAAAAGAAAAGCGGACCATTGTTAAACAACGCGTTGTTTGCATCGACATATCGTTGGTCATACTTTGTCCTAGGCATTCTCATACCTCTCATTGTATTGGCCTACTGTAATGTCAATCTGGTAAGAGCTCTACGTCGTTCCTTGAGAATGCAGAAGTCCTTGAGAGCCACTCGCACCAGAGCCGTGCATACCACCAACAGGATTACCCTGATCTTCATCATTATTATTGTGTTGTATCTCCTGATGGTTCTGCCTGGGGAACTCGTCCATTTCATCCGAGCTACAGCTCTCGAATCAGATTTCGGACATTTTCACTTTAATCTCGCCGTTGCAGTCACGAATACTTGTCAAGCAGTGAACTTCGCAGTCAATTTCGTCTTGTACCTCACCGTAAATATCCACTTCCGGAGCCAGTTCTGCGCACTTGTCCATTGTACGTATCTGCGCGGAAAACCCAATGGTCGCGATGGCAACGGGGCCGGCAGCACACGCCATCCGAACTCCACGTACACCCGTCAGATGGAGCTCTCGACTACAGAGCAGCTGTTGGAGGTAAATGTCGGCAATAGCACAGATGGCAATGCAACGACCGCCGATACTTCTTTCTCTCGTCTGAATGGATCACCTTCTATGAGGAGCTACAAGCGGGAGAACGGGGGCGGCATTCCTGCAGCAACCTAATTCACCCCGCATACAGATCTGAAAGTGTTGACGTCACATTTTTTTTTTTTTTTTTTTGCTCCCAAGTTCTTTGTCAAGTAGAGTTCTTGTGCAAGTTGTTGTTTGGATCACCCTTATCTCGACATGATAATAACGACAAAATCAGCAGTTTCTTGTAGTTTCAGGTATTTCGTTCCCTTTGTGAACTGATTATACGTGAACCTTCAAGAGAGGCGCCGGAAATACCCTCTTTGAAAGTGCTCGGCTGGTACATGAAAGGATCTTTACAAATGGAAAACTGACTGTATATATCACTGCTTTCTAGTCAATGTTTGATGTGTGTATATATAAATATGAGTCACTATAACTTGTCTTGGCTCAGTTGCTTTCTTACAAAAGAGTCAGCATTTTGGATTAACTTATTACCGATGGTGTATTGATTACTATCGACTGACATTAGTCTTGTTACTTTAACGCACTTTATCAATCCGGTGATTCTTGATATGTTCCATCTATCAATCACAACGTTTGCATATGAGGAGATTGGGCATATGTGACACGTCTAATGGCAAAATAAATAAGACAAAAAGGGGAACGCGCCCTTTGAGGGACATTAATACTGATGTTCATTGGTTCAATGATGTCGTGGCCACGCGTGCTGAATGTAAATAAACGAAAACAAAAAATGATGAAACAAACCCGTGGTAGCGCACGGTATGGCTCTAAAATATAATATTGGTCTAACAGACCAGTGTTACTAAGGTTACAAATTTATCGATCGTCATATACCGAATTAACTTTGAATTTTAAAACAGCGTGCTTGCTTTGCAGTTTGAGCGGCGTATATCAGGACATGACAATTCCCAGCGTGTGTTATGCTTCATGTCATGTGACATCATACGATCTTGCTTTTAGTGGAGCTCCCTTGGGGCTCACATGTCATGCATAATGCTGCAGGATTCCATGCTTTCGCCCTGTGCGCACTTTTGTTCCTTTGTTGTCTCTGGAATATGCAATGTACGGGTTGCTTATGTCGTAAAGTGGTTCTTTTTATGACGTGATCGGTTCTTATCATAGATGCGGCTTTCATTGTTGCCCCCGTATAATACGTCCAGAAATAGTCGGAGCAGCTATGCCACGCAAAACATAAAGGTAATCACAAGGCTCGCAATCTGCCCTAATTGTTATTCTTCACGATAACTAATTCACGAGAAGGACAGTGACGGCGAGGTGCATGGGGCGCCTGCTGATGCAATGTGCTCTACCATTATCTGACGACACCAGATTCTCAGAAGCCATGAACTCAACGAGTGAACGCCGATTACAAAGGAATCAATATGCATCGAATTCCATGATCTCAAAGATCTCCACAACCAATACCCGGGCTCAAGCCATCTTAAACGCAATACTGTTTGAAACGCCCGAGAAGCTATGTACATTGCAAATGTATCGTCAATTTCAAAGCTTAACGCAGTGTATTGAGTGCTTGACGTTGCTTTGAAATTGAATTTCACCGGAACGCAGAGCGAGCTACGATCAGGCGCAGAACAGCTGTGACGTCAGGAAAGGAGATGGTTCCAGAGCCGCATGCCGGTTTAGAGCATACTGCCAAGAGAATGCTGTTGAAAGCAAAGATGCGCAACGTTCTCTCGTGCAGTATCGACCCCATATAATAAGATCATAAGTTATACGTCAAGATGTGTTCCGATATCAGAACCCCTGAGACTTCTGGTGATTCAGAATTGGCAGATCGAAGGGATGATTATGATGATGTACCCAGAGATGAGGTGACTGATAGATGCGTCCCATACTTGTGTGAGCCCATTGCATCATCCGATGATGAACCTCGATTGTTCGAATAGTACTGTAATTGAAAATGCACTGATCTCAGTGCTGTAACTTTTATGGCAGAGTGATCAGTGGTCTGCTAATTATTTCATTCCAGTTCAGTTCAAATTTCCTTCATCGTTAACAACATTCTCCGCAAAACCTGAATCTCATGCAGCACAATCACATTAGAGTTATGTATGGTGTGGATATATATGTGACGTCCCGAAACCCGAATATTGATAATAGAAAAATAGCAAACATTCACAGGAGCTTTGGCATCACGACCTTTTGCCTCCATTGAAGCGAGGTTTATATCAATTGGGAACACCGCCCCTGACTTCAAGAGCTTTGGTAATTTGACAAATTATCTGTGCGGTGTCCTGAACCTGGACGCTAAAAAAGGTCAAAGAGCACAAAATGAGAGTGATCTGAGAGACCATTAGGCCTGGTCAACTGGCGTCTCTCGGCTAATTGATCAGGTCAGCGCCCGAGACCATAGCACGCGGGATGTCTTGAATGTCAGCTTGATGTCAGCTCCTTGAGCGACCCCTCTTCCCCCTCAACTTCCGGAACAGATACTTTTCATATACATAATGTCTGTTAATGGGAGTGTCGATAATTAATATTCGGACGCTGCTGGATCTCAATTTGACTTGATCATTAGTCGCTACAATTGTTTTCCTGTAATCACCGCAACAGCGGTAAACTAGGGATCCTACAATAATCATTAAAGTGTCTCTACAGTGAGCTACCAATATTTCTGCTCTTATCAAATGCACAGGGCACGCCCATCAATGTACTCGGAGCCTATGACAACACGCGTACGAGTATTGACAACGAGGTTTGTAAGTTGTAGTTTCCTTATATTTTCTCAGAACTATTTAATTTTGCATGATTTACTCCCAATTTGATCGATAGCTGATCTGTTTAACAATAGGCTGAAAACCTTTTCCATAATATTGCATGTGCTTAAAGTTTCCTTGTTTTAGGTCGTCTCGAACTCCTTCCTGTCTTGGTTTTGCTCCGAAGAAGAAGAAGAATGAACCTTCAATACTCATCTATATTCTCCTGATTAATGTAATCATGACTGCGGTCATTATTTTGAACGCATTTCTTTCGTTCTTTTAGAGCAGTGTTGGTGTGTTTATGAGCAGAGACCTCCCGCAATTTTGCATCGCAAGACAAAACACTGATACAACTCCACACGTGTTATTTCACGGCATGGGTCCGATGTTAATTCTGTTGGCTGCAACATAAATGAGGCAATTAGATACGATTCATGAATTCGTAACTGTGGGAATTGCACGGAGTGACATCCGCTGTGGGCGACATGTGGAGCCTTGTTAGCAGCAACCCCAAACATCTACAGACATCCTTGTGCATTCAATCACGTTCTGCTCTCTTTTGTTGATCGTCTTTGATCGCTAAGATTCATAGCTATGCAAGGGCAGGCGATTTAACGTGTACGCTGAGAGACAGAATATAATTTCACAACTGTGCGGCATCAACAAAAGATTTTACGAGTCTGCACTCGCTTGCTCTTGGTTGAAATTGCCGAGCGAATTGCTGGTATGATATGTGCGGACATTCGATCGAGACTTCGTCCAATGTCTGTTACTAGACGGCTATACGCCTTATGTATGAGCAATAACATGTGACGCAACGACGATTGTGGATCAATGGGTGCGGTCAAAGTCCTACTGCCTCAGCTCAATTGAACACGATTTAACCCCCTACATAACTTCCACTGTCAGCCATACTTGCAGATCTTATTCCTTGTGGGAGTTTCCTGTGCAACGCCGCAAATTCGCCAGACGATGCACACGCCCTGAAATTTATAAATAGCTGTGACGATGTTTTCTTATTTCAACACGTAAAAGAGATTGGGACAGCATCCGAATGTCCTTGACCTCATACCGACTATGTCCTTCCTCGGTCCATTAGGCAATTGATTAAGAGTTACCCTGCATGCATGTCTTCCAATCATAAACCGATGTGCCGTAGATAAACGCAACTCGGAAGGGCCAGTCTATATGCACAATAGAAGGGATTACAGAACCATCAATGAATTCGAAATACTTCTCCGAGATTGAATGGGAACAAAACCTCAAGGACACAGTTGATGACATGCATGAACAACTCACTATTACAGCATTACATGCATCGTATGCATTGCATGTAATTATTTTTTTTCCCTGAAAACCCTTTGCTCCGGGCCGAAGAAGACAGGAGGCTCACATCACGAATAAGGACGCAACTACATGGTACATGCATGAGACACGCAGTTCAGCCAAGTGTAATCATGTAGGCGGTTACGAAATCGCGTCAAGAAAAGCTGTACACATGATTATATGAAAAGAAGGTTAAGATCACTTTTAAAGAAAATATCACGATATTTTGCAATTATGGTGATTGTTCAAAAGTTCTCGGCCTATCGTAGAACGCGCAATACTAGAAACGCGAAATTTGGAGGTTAGATAGAACAACTACTCACAATATCACATGTAGCTTTATTATTTCCCTGGCATAATTACTTTTTGATTGAGCGCACTTGATATCACTGTCAAAGCCTCATTTCGGGTGTCAAAAGTTTGATTTGTGAGCCTCTCATAACACTTTATCACAACAATGGATCATTTATTTTACATACACTGCTTGTGTATTGGCATTGCTTTGATGAAAATTAAATGGAAATCTATGGACAAAAAAGTAAGTTAATACGGAAATTGTGCTAAGGAGGTGCATCAAAAATACCCGCCCATTTTTCATCATTCGATCAAAAAGCCAAGCAGCTATTTAAATAATTATTCCGCCACGTATCCCTACTGATAATTTAGTTCAATATATGTCACTATACATGTTTGTCTTAATGGATATTTTAGAGTGACATAATATTGACAGTACCCATATATTTATGCACGATTGTGGATAATTTTATCGCTTCATTTTATTTATTAAATAATATTTAGATTCCTAACATGACACTTCAATATCTCACTAAAGGAATAAATGATGCTCTTCCGGGGAAATAAAATATTGAGGCCGAATCATCTTGTTGCGTAAAGTTTTGTCGAAACGTAAAAATATCATAAAGAGATTTGCGGAAACGTTTTTACGGGACCGTTAGACCTACTTTGAATACAACGATTTCAATAAAACTTGGCACATACATGCAAATGAACACGAAAATGTGTTTGTCAAATAATTCTGATAAATAATTGTATAACTCATGTAATGTTTTCCCGTTTTTATTTATCTTTAAAAACCAGAAGGTACATAATTGTATGCCAGTACAAGTGCTCTCTTCTGGGCTTCATTTGTATCGGAAATATCCGTAACTAATTAATAGTCTAAAATCAATTTTGAATTAGCGCGTAAATCAGGAGTTTTCCTCATTTTGGCGAAATGTCGAAATGCTTTTCTGGGAAATTCAATGCTTGCAATTTTCATCTGAAAAGCCAGATTATATTCAAGTCAAATATTAATTTTCTGTGATAACGCGTTCTATTTTAGGCCGAAGCATATCTCGTTCTTCGCCTCAGTTTCGGATCCTATTGAGCGAACCTGAAACACGTGTCTACGAAAAAAAGAACTGAAGGCTCTACAAAACAAGATGCTGCAAAGTCCATGCGTCTGGATGATATCCACCCTCGTGTTGTCAAGGAGGCCACTGGAACTCTCTGCGTACTATAAAAAAGCCTCAACAATGGAATTCCGCCTAAGGTGTGGAAAAGCACATTACGCCAGTCTTCGAGAAAGACAACAAGCAGGCTCGCCACCAACTATCGACATGCCAGCCTCACATCCATACGATGGAGTACTTTGTCGGATGAGAAATTGTTGACCATATGAACAGTAACAACTTTTTCAGCAAATCCCTTTCAGAGAAAAAAGGTCAACAACTGCTGTTGCATTCTAGTACATAAGAAAAAGGTGCGGTCAACTCATTCTGCTTATCAACCTCTGCTGAGATAGTGATGCACACCATTGAGTGAAAAGCTAAAAATAGCATTGGCCTTGGGTTCAAATCATAGCTCATACAGCAGAAAACATTTGTCTGTGGCAGTCAGATCCGGCATCAAATCAACACGGATCAAGGACTGATGCCGCAATGAATAATCCGTCAATTATCTTGGCATTAATAATTTATTTGGGGCAAATCTTTCACACTGTTTAAGACTGATGATGATAATAGAAAATGATGCCGAGCACACAATAAAATAATGAGAAATCAAATATTATTATGTTTTAGCATGAACACCAGGAACCGAACCCAGTGGTCTCCGTTAAGTTTCTCTCTGGAAACGGTCCCCTCACAGTTCCATTAAATGTTGAACAAATCAACCAATTTGCTCAATTACAACCCGAATACTTTTAACATACACTAGATCAAATGGAAATCGTAACAACATATGCAAAGTATACCGAAAATGAGGTCATTTGACTTCCAACAATTGACCACACATTGCATATAAATTGGCAACAAATACTTAACTAAACTGTTTTTAAATTCGTTATAATGTTAAATTCAGTGACAATGAGTCGATCCAAACGTCTTGTGATAAGTTGTTAACCCTATAACTCAGGATATTAAGGCTTTTCTAACTCGAAGCTGCAATTTCGAATTGTTTGTGTTGATCCGTTACAATAGCAACTTTTTTGGGCCGCCTTGCAGCAAATAATATTATTTGAATCAAACTGCTTTCTATATGTTATTAACCCCATAACTCATGATATTAATAAATTTTCCGACTCGAGGCGGAAGTGTCGTTTGTGTTGATCCGTTACCATAGCAACCTTTTTTGGTGCGGCAAATATGTCATCCAACCCGATTTGGCGGGAGAAATAGAACCAGTGAATAATTATGTGCTATTATTTTATACCATGAAAATTATGTCAGGTAATTAATATTTTCTGCTGGAAAGATTAAAGGGATGGGGAACTGAATTTTAAGTGATGTTCTATTGACCCATAGCACCAATTGATAGCATTTCGTGCCAAAAACAACATGCCTGGATGCAAGCGTAAGGAAATAATGCATTCCGAATATCGGGGTTAGCATTGCGCCTATGGGAGAATGGCTTCCATTACGAAGTATAGGATGCAAACGTCAGCTGAGGGGCTTGCCGTGATTGGTCCCGTTCCCCTCGTGAAGCTATCAATTTCAGTCAATCAGAGCAGATCATCTTTGCCATAAAAGGACATCTCTGTTGTTTACGAAACGAAAGCGCATGCGTGGTGCACTCTGGCTGACCTTTTTACTGTTTCAGGATGAGAAGCCATGCCAGGTGTCCTAGAAAATCGCTTGTTAAAACAAGAAAAATAGCGATTTTTTTTTTCCGCACCTGACTGGTGGCAAAATGATTATTCTATCTATTTCCGAAAAGAAAATGAAAAAAAAAAATCCAGAGGTTTAGTCGCAGGACACGCTGATATGACGAAGCCCATTGTAAAAGATGGGGAACTCGGTGTTTCATCACAGCTCTGACGTCACGCCTAGTTAGCAATATATCTTCCGCGAAATCGTTTGCGATGATATTCCTTGTGTGGGCCAGGCATAGGAATCATTTTTGGTGCATCAAAAAACGACTCAAAGTCCATTTTTAACCAGTTCTCCCTCCCTTTAAGTAGGGTGTATATTTCGTTATATTGGACATTAGGGTTGATTTTTAATTTCCGCAATCGAGTCATGGTTTCATGTTCCGCGTAGGAAATCAAAACTAATTTCGATAAATCGAACGCACCTTTAAAAGCAAAATCACAAACCCTGATTGAGTCGGGGTCCAAAATTAAAGTTCTTAGCGACCAGTAAGCAGATTGTCAGGCAGAGTTGGTTATATGTGTCACTG
>KB298168.1:95654-127739 GCA_000328365.1 Capitella teleta | reverse complement strand
TGGAGCACGTGGCCATGTTCGCTAAGGTCCGCCCGAGACAGAGATTTGTGCATTCTTTTGCAGCATAATTGAGTGTCCTACATTTGAAGCCGAGAAGGTGATGTCTAAGGATATGTCTTCTTTGCTGTTAAACTATTTATATTCGATATTTCTAATTATGGACATAGGGTTGATATTTTCTCATAGAACCTAGGTGAATTGCTGCAAATCAATATGATTCTTCTGTACAAATAACTACAAATCGAGGGTTACGATTGCTGTTTAAAAGGCAGAGCAATCGCAAAACTTTGGCATTTATACCAGTAATTCTCGTCAGTTTAAAACATCTGTACTTGCAAAAGAAACGCGACGCTATGCCAACACCACATTCGAGGTATGCAGCTTCGTGTGTAATAACATGTCCATGGTATTTCAAAGAAAACAGATTTGATCTAAATTAATTGGATGAACAGTCGACTATGGATTAAAATCGAAATGATCGAATTTCATGGTCAGATATTGCCAGTCCTCTCTGGACCTTGGGTCCAATTTCCCGATGAGACTCTCAACCCTGCCTGCGGGATGTTGTAACAGCCTTAAAACGGCTCTCTGTCATTTTGAGGATACGGGAGGCGGCGAGGAATTATCGTAATATTTGATTTGGCGACAACCCTGGGGATGTGCCAACCATGGCAATGCTCTGAGTGCTTCTTCAAGGTTTGCACTGACAATAGCATATCTTCCTCCTAAATGTAAAAGAGTCACAAAAGTAGCATAACAGTAAAGCATATTTTACTACATTCACCAGCACGACCACAACAGTAAAATATTGCGAAGTACATTCACCCGATGAATGAAAAAGTGAAAACACACGCGAACACGACACCAATAGAATAATATTGCACAATTTTGCATGTTTTTCCCATATAGTTGGATTTATAGGGATTCAAACGCATCTATCGTCAACTGAATATCAGCTTCTAAATACATGTTCTATAGTATTCCTAACGGGCATTTTCGATCCTGTCAGTGGCATTCTTGTCTGTGTAATCAAAGGCTTACTAGCTATGCCATTGCATAAAATAATGTGGTTAAATCACTGCATGTAATCACTGTATTAGTATTTGAGAGAGTTACACTTGTAATAATTATTTGCTTGGTAATGTTTATAGAAGCATAGAATATCGAAGGGCTACTTAATTGTTATTGGCATCAAAGAAGCATCATTAGACAATCTTTAACTGAATCATGTGGTTAAATATCGGGATATTCTGATGACAGTTCAGATACGCGGATTCTCATCTTGATATCCACGCATTATTCATTTTTAAATTTGCAGTGCGTGCACAAATGGGTCATCACTCATGATTTATCATTCTTTTGATAAATTCTGAAGGCATTTCTTCTGAAATATTTTGATCATCTCGACCAAACAGGAAAGACCAAGTCTCACTAGCTGCAAATTAGATGAGGTTGCTTTTTGATCTCCAAGTGCAAATTCCCAACGACAAAGATTTTGTCAATATCTTAGATAACAGGTCACTATCAAGTGATAAATAGCTGCTCTTTGACTTAATTGACCCCACAAAATTTATATTTTCAATCACTTTTAGGATATTGCAATATTTTATTGCACACTTACTAGGCGCCTCTCATGTTTCGACTGTTACCCAGCAGCTAAATTGACAAAGCAATGGTTGTACACAGACCAAGAAAATGCAAATGCAATTATTGATTACCATCCTGTATGATTATGATAGATTGGGTATGAGGCGCTAGTAATATCTTCTTGAGTGATCATAATTAATGTACGCATGCGAGATCAGTTATATCGTTGTTTTGCAGTTCTTGAAGATTTCACCTAAATTATAAAAATGACCACAAAAATTTGTTTTGCTTTGTTTGCAATACACCCAATGGGTTGAGGCGAGTATTGTTCAACCCAGTTTCATTGCTGTGGGATTTTCCATTCAATGGTAAATTGGTGCCTATTTATATTACAGGAAGCTTTGAGATCTCAAATAACGGTTTTTAAGAACAGTTAACCCGGCAATCTTGAAGTCGCTTTCGTCGCTTCGCTGTATTCGTGGCATTCGGTTGATTTAGCAGGAAGAACAACATGTACACTGCATAAGTATTGCTTCCTAATTCAATACTTACCTCATTTTAAATAGACGCAAAAGTAATCCATTCAGAGCTAGAGCTTTGGTTCTCCTCGTTATGAGACAATAACGTCTTCATTCTGACAAAGAGCATACAATGACACTGACCAGAAACCCGTAATCATTAAGATGAATATCCTATGCGTGGAATTACATGTTTTTTATGCACTTTGACACTTCATTGGGTTGACCCGTAACCTTCTTTTATTGTAAAGTGCAGATGGAAAAGGTTTATTAGAACGCAGAATAGTTGTTGAAATTTTAGACCTTAAATAACCTGTTCGTAGGTCGATTGTTGACCTTACATATATATTTTTTTTTTTTTTATTATTATTATTTTTTTTTTTTTTTTTTTTTTTTTTTTGCATATAGACTGCGTAAATCAAGATGCGACAGTTTGTAAAGCCAATAAATCGAGATTACTAGCATACACATTAGATGCATACTGCAAGTAAAAGGACGCACACAAGATCGATGTCATCTATGGGACAATACCACCTGGTTCGTGTGAAAGCCATGTTGAAGGGAGATCTACGTGCCACCGAAAGGTGATCTCGAGGGATTCACATCGTTGAAATACAAAATACAATCGCGGTTATAGAAGGCTGAAAGGGTCGCTTGCTGGCAAAAATGTTGATCCTTCTAATGCAAAGTCCTCAGTCTTCAATCCAAAAAGTGCAAGGATCGAGAGTACCAATGCTTCAACTAACTGTTATACTTGCTACTTTAGCTTTATAATCGATGGAAAACGAGTGGTTAACACAGTGGTTATATCAGAACATGACAACTCCCAGTTATGCTTCATGTCATGTGACATCATACGATCTTGCTTTTAGTGGAGCTCCCTTGGGGCTCACATGTCATGCATAATGCTGCAGGATTCCATGCTTTCGCCCTGTGCGCACTTTTGTTCTCTTGTTGTCTCTGGAATATGCAATGTACGGGTTGCTTATGTCGTAAAGTGGTTCTTTTTATGACGTGATCGGTTCTTATCATAGATGCGGCTTTCATTGTTGCCCCCGTAGAATACGCCCAGAAATAATCGGAGCAGCTATGCCACGCAAAACATAAAGGTAATCACAAGGCTCGCAATCTGCCCTAATTGTTATTCTTCACGATAACTAATTCACGAGAAGGACAGTGACGGCGAGGTGCATGGGGCGCCTGCTGATGCAATGTGCTCTACCATTATCTGACGACACCAGATTCTCAGAAGCCATGAACTCAACGAGTGAACGCCGATTACAAAGGAATCAATATGCATCGAATTCCATGATCTCAAAGATATCCACAACCAAAAAACCTTTAGCAAATTTAGCGATATACGCAGATCGCAATTGTATTTTTCGCGTGTTATTCATGCATTGATCGGCGATTAAGGGATAAGCGTGATTTACATTCGTCTTCGAAATCGACGGGCAATTTTATTCTCAAAATAGTGAGTGTTTGACTCAAACATGCATCTCACCAGCTTCCCATTCCTCCCCTATAGTCAACATCGTTCACCTCTTGAACTCCGCAGCATGTAGAATTCTTATTGATTTTGCATATAATTTTTTCTAAGGTGTGGCACATTGAGCCTTGGAACCACAGGCTGTCGCTTTCAGTAAATGCCAATCCCGGTTACCATCACATTCACCGCCAAAGACGGTGATCACGTCTTTTCACGCCCAACGCTTGAACGCCAAAGACGAGATTCTCGTCTTTTGCAGTCAAAGCCAGAGGCGCATACAGTAATCACTTTAGCGCCATCTCTGTAATTTTTTTTTTTTTTTTTTTTTTTTTTAGAGGTTAACTGAATGCATTGTACGATTTCAGGACATTTTCTCATAATATTCATCGAACTCACCTTCGATATATTTATTACAATAATCACAGAATTATACTTCTGGCGTTGACACAGTAGTTACTATTTGATTATGTGTTATATCGCCTCGACAAACCCTAGTCTTTCTCGTCATTGCAATCGACATCACAAATACGAGATATTCTCTTTGAAGTCGCATATTTCGGTACATCTAATTCCATGTATGATGTTGAATCTTACATCGTTGGATTCACAAGAGGACGAATTATCCTATTATGTAACATATATAGCTATGTGTGCGTTCATATAGAAATTACAGAGCAATCAAGTCGAGGCTTTTTGGGTAAAATACGTGGCGGTGACCGGGTATCGGCCGAAATTGCTGTGGCGGTGAATGTACTATACACCTTTGCATACATTGTCATGTTCACTTTGATGATGAACCAACACCGATGAGGGATCCAAGAGCGCCTTTGCTTAAACCTTCCATCATGCTACGATCATGAATTAAAATATAGAATTAGCTTAAATGCCATCAAAGCTTCAAAATCGTTGGCTGTTCAAACCTTCCTGCCAACCAGTCTGTATGTGCAGTGTGTGCTACGCTTAAAAAATCGACCCACATCTAAGAGATACACTGAAAGCGCTTGGCTGGTGACACAAGACTGACTTTTGATGACGTGATCGGTTCTTATCATAAATCCGGTTTTTATTGTTGCTTCCGGTGAATACGTAACGTGACAACATTGTGTGAGTTTTGACCGAGCTTGACCCGTTCTGGGCAATGTTTTCAGGACTGTAACACTTCCACGATTCTGTAAATTCCCACCTGGCTGCTGACACAGGAGAAATACTCTGACTTGACAATATTTTGCGAGTTGTTTCAAACTGTGTATCGAAGATTGCGTTCAACGGAACTTGGAGTACGACAGGGTCACATTGAAGGTAACAAGACACACTCGTGTGTCCTGCAAATGCCCCACAATCGTCTTGCCAAGTTTCTTGGACATTTTGACGGCAATTCAATGATATATCGATCGTTTACTGCAGACGGTCGTTACCAAAAGAAGTTGGCCTTATAAAGCTGTCACATTTGCGTAATGGGAGCATGTTGCTTCGCATTGTTCCCCTTTTTGACCTTGATCCGTTCTGAGCCATGCATTGGAGGCTGCAACACATTAGGCTTCTTCCCAGTGAACATCAAAGGGAGTTAGTTAGTTCTCTGTGAATGCTGGTTATGCCAGAATTAACCACCTACCTCTCATTATTTTGATAGCAACACTGTAACCATTAAACTGACTCGATTACAGGTTAGTATATATATTATATAGTTATGTATATTATATATGTTAGTATATATTAGTATATCTGAAAAACAAGGGTAGCCTCTTCACTATGATACGTGGTTTCTATTCCAAAGAAAAGAAAGATATCCAGATAGCCGCACTACATCAACAATTCCACTTCAACTCCAGCGTAATTTGCCTCCTCAGATGTGGAGCTGTGTTACATGTTTAAGTGCTGCACATTGAATTGATGTGACATCAAAGAAAGAAAGCATTGTCTGGCAAATCGATGCAAAGTCCCCGAAATAGTTTAATCAATTGCATACACACATATTGCGCGTTTCGTGTGGCCTGCCTGACACTTCATCACCGAATTAGCCCTGGATGAATTTCTGGAATAACCTTGTCTTTTTTTAGCATTAACTTGCGGTTTCAAAAGGATACTCCTATTCAAACAATTAACCACTTAATATTATTTGCACATGAGTTGGCAAACAAAGCTCACTTTTAGGTTTGTATTGTTAAATTGAGTGAGAATCAGTCGATTCGCCTTGTGATATTGCGTTAGAATCCCTGTAACTCAAGATGTTAATGAAGCGACAATTTTTAATCGTCTGTGGTGATCCGTTGCCACAGCAACCTTTTTGGTGCGGGCCACCTTGCAACAAAGGATATTATTGTGTGAACCAAACTGATTTTGCGGGAGAAATATCCCTACTGAATAATTATACGCTGTTAATGTCTCTTTTATATATTATATATTATATGAGTGGCGTATTTAGACTAAGAGCGAGGGGTGATGACCACCCCCTAAGCCATGCATAAAGAAAAAATGAAAATTAATAATAATAATAATAATAATAATAATAATAATAATAATAATAATAATAATAATAATAATAATAATAATAATAATAATAATAATAATAATAATAATAATAATAATAATAATAAATAAGTAAGTAAAATGAGGAAGTATAGTAATGTGTCGTTGGTTAACGGAATTAACGCCAATCCAAATGAGGAGATTTTGGATAATTAATTCAATCTTGACAGAATTCACATGCACGAGTAGTTCAACGTGCAACATTCATAATTCTGTAGAGAAAAAGGAGCTTGGGCGGGCGCGACAGCAGCGCACCATGCGGCACGAGAAGACGCTTCTTGAAATCGACATCTCCCTAATATACACAGAGTGCGTAATAATTTCGTGTGACTATATCTGATGCCCCACCACCAAACCAGTCGGATGTCGCAACAACAACAAAAAAAAAAAAACGATTGATCACTGTAGCCATCATTGCAAACGATCGCGGAACAGTTTTGTTTTAAATGAATTTAGATTTTTTTTTTTAATCAATTATTTCAGAAGCAAAGTAATTTACATCCAAGACGCGATGTACATCAGAAATGAGAAAATCGAATTTGAAATTGACAGAGCAATGTTAGCGGAGGTGTGGTTGCTATGGTAACCACGGTGCAGTTACATTTCCGCTGCAAACGAGACCGATGTCGATTTCCTTCCTGTTGTCGATTTCTGCTTTCGATAAAATGAAACGAACTGGTTTGTTCTGGATTCTGCAGACTCGAGTTCATTTGTCCGATCTCTATAACGGTGTGTTTAATTGAACCGTCCAGGCAATAAAAGGCTTATTTATTCCTTAATAAAAGGAAAAACATTCAAACGCAAGCATCCATACATGTACTAAGACACCAAATAGGCACACTTGCATGTTCCTTCAATTTTAAGCTTCAATGCAGCATGGTATATAGGCCTATTGAGCGAGAAGGTCATGTGAGAATCTCAAATCAATGTGTTTGATCCAAGCCAACATTTTTCTGTTGCGGAAGAGCGTTACAATTAATTATATTATAGCCGCCGACAGGAAACGACTCGAAATCATGGAAATTTGAAAGCGAGTCGATGGAGCCTCCTGGTTCTGTATGATCGTTTACACCCCACAAAGGAATATCAAGAGGAAGTGAGGAAGGAACAAAAGAAAATTACCAGCCAAAAAGTAACATGCAACAGCACATCCAACAGAGACATCCTATTTGATCCAAATGCTGTCATCGACGACTTGGAAAGAAAAAAAGAGAAGATAAAAAAGAAAGAAAAAATATATATATATAAAAAGTCACTTGAAGTCGGCTAGAAATTGTGAACATTTAGATATACATGTTCACACAGTGAAGTCAATTACGCTTCGCTTCTGGTTAGAAATTACTTATCGGTACATTGGACTTGGTAACAAAGTGGCCATTTTTCTCTATTATTAATAAATAGTTGAAATGGACTGACAATAAAATTGTAGGCTTCGATCATGCCTGAATTAATGAAGAATGAAACAGAATCTAGTATTTTCTAGATTATGATTGGCAATACTATTATGTTATGTTGCCTATGCACATCGGCCACCCCCTCAATCCTTTTCTAAATACGCCACTGTATTCCATGTAAATGATGTCAGGTAATTATTATTATTATTATTATTATTATTATTATTATTATTATTATTATTATTATTATTATTATTATTATTATTATTATTATTATTATTATTATTATTATTATTATTATTATTATTATTATTATTATTATTATTATTATTATTATTATTATTATTATTATTATTATTATTATTATTATTATTATTATTATTATGCCCTGGAATGATCAAGTAGGGTGTATAGTTTTCGCAATTGGATTTTGTATCGGATCGTGTTGTTCCTAAAAATACTAATATTTTGTGATTGCTTTTTTAATATAATTGCACTTATTCTTGAATCATATTGAATGCATAATTTTATAAGATAAATTAAATCAAGCCAGAGGAGAACATAACAGAACAGAACAGAACATAAGTAAAGGAAAGAAAAACACCACATCTTGGGTCGACTAGTATATACAGTAGTTGGCAATTTCTTCTCAAACAATAAGACAAGAAGATATTCAGAGAGTAGCAAAATTGAATTTCAGCATTTCGTCTAGCAAATTGGGTGAAGAGGGTGCAATGCGTTGCATTTTGCAGTTGTTTCTACAACATGAGTGCCGCCCTCGTCGCAGTGGCGAGTCGGGGCGTCTGCATCCTGGTGCCAATCGACCAACGTCACGTGGTTCTAGTCAACTTCTCACTTTGCACGCATGTCTCAAATTACACAGGGAGCAACGTGCATGTCGCTGTGTTGGTTTGCATGTTGCTACTATTAAAATATTAAGTACACTGTAAATCGTTCTGACGTTTTGTTTTAAGAAGGGCGATGATTTATTTATTGTGTGTGCTGGTTGCATTGTATGACTGCATTATCGTGAGGGTACGTATATATTGCGACATGCAACGCATCGATGCCTTTCTCTGAGAAACATCAAGCCTGATTTACTGCTTCGTGCGTTTCATGGACTTCAATAAAACTGAGTCGACACCGGTTTGCTGACTCAGGAACACGCCCCACGTCTGTTGGTGCACTTGCCATCTTTGCTCGCCGATGGCTTGAGTTGTTTTTACTTTTACATGTTGTAAGTGTTGATACAATATTTAGCACATGCATACAGCCTATGGTGGCATTCCCTATAAATTATATGTAAATCGAGGGGTCTCTATTCAGTTATTCTTTAGTCCGAGTGTGATTCGCTTGTCCGTCGCATTATATAGAGTGTCATAATGATTTGGATTAAGGCGAGGGTTATGGTCTATTTTGAGGATCCCAATGTGACTATTTTAACCCTTATGGTTAAGAAACTTGAGTTACCTGCAGGTCATCAAAATTTATACCTGACCTTAGCGGCTAAGGAATTATGCAGTCCAAGTTCAAGTTCAAATCGGGACCCTAAATAAGATTCCTGCTCTTACTTCACAAAGTCGACTTCCCCCGAAAGGTCCAAAGGTCCAAAGGTCCACAGATTGTTGTTTTCGCTGTGGTTAAACGGGTCACTTTGCCGCACCAGAATCCCACTTTATATTCCCCCATATTCACATATAATATCCAAATAAGTGTATCTAAGTGTGTCAGATGCTGCCAGACTAACCACGTATAGTTCTATGAATTGTCGCAGATTTCTTTTTTATTGTGGGGGCAGTCATTGGCACTTTGATTGTCCTGAGGCAACGTTAGTCAACAATACTCAAAACTCGGGAAACTAAAGATTTTCATTCCAGCGCCACTATAGGGGGCAGTTGCTGTGATATGCGAGATGGAGGTGAACGGCCAATGAATCGTCTCGGTTCGAATTGTATACAAGTGGATGCACTTATTGATACCAGAAGTACTTCTGTATATGTGTTATTTCCATGCAGGTATCGTCGTCGACATGATTCAGTAACAAATTGAGGTTGACTGCTTAGGTATTCATTGGAATAATCAATCAGGATTGAAGGTCATGACAGGCCTTTAACATCTGGCTGGCATGCTGAATTACCGAGCATCCGATGCTTTTGTTTTTTTCTCATTATGTGAAAATAATCGACACATTGCGCAGAAATCTACGTAATATTGAGATTGCGATGCTAAATATATATCCTTGGGTTGTTAATTAATAACAAAGATATAACATTCAAAGATGAAGGTGATTTAACGAGTCAGTGGAACGGCGCTTGCTTCTAACTAGAATGACAATGTCAGCGAAAGAGACATATGCACCACGGTGGCTATTTATTCCCATGCGCTGTTTTCAGACGTCACGTGGCTATAATGATGTTAATGAAGCACTCGTTTGCTTGCTTGTCTCCACTTCTAGTGTATAGTTGCACGAGTGAATGGGCAATCGAGCCCACTTTCAGGAGTGGGTTTTTGTTTTTTGGGTTTTTTGGGGGGTTTGTTTTGTTTTTTTGTTTTTTTTTGGGGGGGGGAGGGGTTGTGCGTGCAAGAATGCGCTCGTTTGCACTTCAAAGCTTTTTTACGGGTCTGCTAGCTGTTTCCAAGTCACTACATGTACTTCTACCTCACAATCTTCTTCTTCTTCTTCTTCTTCTTCTTCTTCTTTTTCTTATTATTCTTCTTCTTCTTCTTCTTCTTCTTCTTCTTCTTCTTCTTCTTCTTCTTCTTCTTCTTCTTCTTCTTCTTCTTCTTCTTCTTCTTCTTCTTTTTCAGATTTAGATTCAGATTCAGATTCAGATTCAGGAAGCGGTGCTCTTGAGGTCAATGCCAAAAAGCTTATGAATATTTGCTCTGTTTCAAGGTCCTACATGGCGTTGCACCATTAGGAAATACTCTTTGAAGACACAGGTCAAATCTTCACTGGTTCAAATGTCGATGATTGCATCTCTATCCTTTCATATATATATAAAAAACCCCGAATCGCGGTCATCTTTCCTCCTTAGCCGATGCAAACAACACCTCTGAGCCTGATTAATTTCTCCCCAGCAAGTTCGCGCGCGTCGCCGATGCCATGCTAATAACCCTCGGGTGATATTTCATGCCCTATCTGATCACGTGGTCTTGCCCGTCCTGTGATGTCCTTTAACAGCGTCATGTTTCCAGAGTTTGGGCACACGTGGCCGCGTCCCTAAAGCTCCACCCGGGTCAGAGATTGGTGAGCCTTGTGAATCATATATGAAGACGATGCTTTGTTTTTCCAATTCGGGGGATGTCAGATTCCGGATGACGTCAAGAAGGCAACTCGCTGCGCAGCTTCCGTCTCCCTTTCTGTCTTCTTTCCTTCTTTTTATGTGCATCGTTATCATCACCGCCAATGAGCCACTTGGAGCCTGCTCTCATTTTCAGAATTGCTTTCAACAGGCGATGGAATCGGCATATCGATGTCTTTCCTATCTAAATGTTTCGACAAAAACTGATGTCTTTTTTAATTTATTCGTCCTGTTTGAGGCATTATCTGTCTAAAGTTATACTTTGTCTGGGCTAGGATAATTTTATTTTTCGACATTATCCGAGTTGACCTCCATACACGATTCCTTATTCGAAGACAACACCATGACGTCTCTCAATGCGGAGAAATCTCTTTCCTTTGCCAATTTATCTTCATCTTCATCTACACAAAATCATAAAAGTGGTTTACGAAAGAAATCAAGAGCTCAGTTTGGCGACCGAAGCAGCACGTGTCACCATTGATCACGATTATTGTACCTCCTCTACGACTCCTTCCGTCCAACAAAATGCAAGAACTCCATCTCTTATAGTGACTCCTCCGCCCAAGGACGTTAGGATTAAGTTAGAGTTCAAAACCAGCATCTGGAACCTGCATGGATCTTGACTCTTCCTGGTTGTATGGCCACCACCGTGCGTCCTTTTGTCATAGCAGCAGGTGGGGCTTGTTTTTTCAGATTGTTGATGGTTTTCTTTTGCGGTTTCTGTTAATCTGCATAAAGAAACTCATGACGGAACGATACTGTAGATCGAAGAATATTTGATGAGGCTACTCTAATCATAAATGGTAATTATTTTAGGACATACATGTAACGTGTATTTTCCAGGAAGAGAGAATTTCTGTATGACTTTACACAAAGGTGAAACATCCCCATTATTCGTATAATAATAAACCTTTGAATCACCCTGTGCTTACGTGTAATTATATAAGATGGACATGCAATTCATACATGAATGAATGAAATGAATGAAACTGATACGTTACACAGGTAACCAAGTTATAAAGTCAGAACTGATGTAAAATACGAATTTAGAACACAAAGTGTTCTTCTTGGCGAATGAACACTATTAGCTGTAATGATTTACAGAAAAACAGCCTCCATAAATGTCCGTATTATAATGTTCTTACGCTACTGAGCAACGAACAGTCGGAGGACCAAAGGTCCCAAGGCAACGAAGATGCCTCATAACTGTGTGATAAATAACAGCCATTTCCTGTATTACATTGCAGCTATGCATATGATGAATCCACCCCTCATCTATAGCCTTATCAGCATTCATTGACCTCGTGTAACTAGAGATGCAGTGAGGAAATTATTCAGTCATTGACAAACACTGTTTTCATTGTAGCGTGTGAAATATTTGATTGCATGATAACAATGAGAATAGCGCATGTAATCATGTGCTCACTGCAATTACCTTCCTGACATTAACCAAGAGCAACTTGCCCTCTAATCTCCGCAGCACTTCATTCGAGTTTATTACGACATCATGTCTTTCATCCTCACAACAGGGCATAATATCATATATTATGTGGGGCCTAAATTGGTTGACAAGGACGCCAAGATTTGCAGCGATCCCTCTATTTGGATCCTCAGAAAAGCAGGTGGTTTCTGGGCATTAAATGACATTAACGAAATCCTTCCAGATCGTCAATGGGTCCTGGCGCGACTTCCAGCAGCGAAGACTACCTCAGCCAATCACATGCCATAATAATATCCATGAGCCTCACTAGTATAAAAATGTCCGGAAATAAGAACGAAATTATTTTATTTACGAAAGCTTTTTCGCTGTCCCGTGGACATCTCAAGTTTAGGGTTAGGGTTCGGGTTAAGATATAGTTAGTATGTTCATTCAGATATAGCAGCCCTGCTGCCATGGGACATATGACCCATGTAGGATGACCTAGATGTTCTTGTGACATCCAATCCAATTTGGATTACCTCATAACGCCGGAATATTAGCAGATGTCCCGAAAACATCCCAATCCTCACGACATCATTCTATCATCATATCATACATGCATATTACCTAATTACGATGTGATGATAGTAGGCTCAATAAGGTTTAAAGGTAAACACAAGTAAAAATTCAATTTTAGGCTTTGGTTCGGGCACAGGACATATGTATATATTGTGATTTTTGAGCAATTTGCGGCTTCAAAATGCTTATTTAGTGAGATGGAAAAATAGCCGAGAGTCTCCTTGTCCATCTCCCCAGGGTGTTATAACGTCATTTGCGGTTCTACTAGTGTAACATTAAGGTAATTAATTAGCATAATTAAGGTAACTAGTTAACAGAAATAGAATACTTTTCCTGATGTCTGATTTTGGGAAACTTCTTTTCCTCCATTAGCACCCCAAAACCTGCCCTAAACAGTTGCAAACCCTTTTGTTGCAATTTGGGCTAAACTATAGATGTACTGCACTGCACGCGAAAAAAAAAGACTTCCCTGAAAATTTCTGTTTCCCACACAAATTACTGGTCTTTTAGCGATAACAGTTTGCAAACTAAAGAGTTCGGAGACAAAAGATAAAATTTTCATGTTGACAAGTCGACGCTACGGCAGTAATTATAGTTGCGCCAGTTCCAAGATATTTTTTATGCGTAATTGTGCCTACCGCCGCCGTTATAAAACATCTCACTGCGCACTCCGCTCTGGGAAAGTCGAGATCTCAGAACGGTGGCTGTTGCGTTCAGTGTGGAGATGGCGAATTGCTCGCTCGCACACTTCCTCGCAGAGTTAGAGAGATATACATGTATGCTTATATCAAGAGACGGGCGAAGGAGACGGCCAGTGGCTTAATAAGGGTGTCTTTAATAATCACCATAATTATACGTTATTCACGTTCAAAACAGATAAGTCCGGAGTCCTTAGGCACTGTTCACAACCAGGTTCCACACTATACTGTCGTCTGATCGACTTTTCAAATGAATCGCTGAGTACAACAGATCAAGCGTTGATCTTTTGTATAGTGGTGCAGAGGAGGAGAACGTACATATGGTGAAGGTTTGGACATGCGAGCATGACCACAATAGAAAAAGCATATTTTCCTAATAAAATGCTTCCAATTAATACGGTCGGCATTTACACAAGCAAATAACAACCTTAACAGATACCTTGAAGCCATCCGTATATTAATTATGGGCGCACCATGCATGGATGCAAAAGCCTTTAATCGAATAAGATCACAACTAGAATCACGCTTGGAAAATGTTCTTCATCAAAATAAATCACTTCTTTTTGTCACGCGATCAAATACTGCGGGTGTAATGGAGTCATGTCGTATATTCCAGACATAATCAATAGTTAATGGGATCCAAGAGGATTATCAGTTTCCTGGGAACACCAATATTTTCTTCCTTCGAAATCTATCTCTTAGGGAATCCTCCGATTATCCTCAGTGATGAAAACGAAGAAAATGCCCCAAAGCATGACAGTAAAATAATGATGTATCACCCTCTTATTAGTCGGCATTTACACAAGTAAATAACAACCTTAACAGATAGCTTGAAGCCATCATCGATATATGAGACCATCTGCATGTGACTACTACTGTGGTGTTCTGCAAAGGTTACACCATGAGGCCCCAAACATGATCGCCATTCTTGTTCTTCATGCACACACCATTATTATTGTTATTGTTATTATTATTATTATTATTATTATTATTATTATTATTATTATTATTATTATTATTATTATTATTATTATTATTATTATTATTATTATTATTATTATTATTATTATTATTATTATTATTATTATTATTATTATTATTATTATTATTATTATTATTATTATTATTATTATTATTATTATTATTATTATTATTATTAATATATAGCGGTCATGATCGCTTGTGGAACTTGGGGCATGATAAAATTGACCCATGGTATTGGAGCACGTAGAACATGGTGGCTGATCATAACAATGGAACACGGGGTACTCAAAAGATATTCATAGAATTCACTTGGGAACTCCAAAGCGACACTTTCACTTTCAACCTGGGTGCAGTGTCTGCCGATCCACGTGATTCGATGATGTGCTTGGTTGCACACATTTCGCATCATCATATTAGGATCATGATTTGCAATGACACACAAAAAATCCACTTTTTGCTTGTGTTTAAAACTCTAAATCAAACTAGTGCCTCAAACAGCTTACATGATCTATCGTATATTGAGGTATTTGTACGCCAACAGACAGATTCAGATGCAGCGTAGCATCTTCTTCTGAATGAGAGTAGAGGCCTACTACACTATACGCATTATGCAAATGTGATCTGCATTGAGCAGCATTAAACTGGCCTTGATCTTTGATGAATCAAGAAACCACTTATTTTAACGAAGATCTTCGAGGAAAATTGAATGAAGCTGAGAATCTATCTTCTTAAGGTATACAATGCACAGGAATATGCAAATTCAGTGACCCAGCATACTGAGCTAAGGATCGTATACTTTCAAGTACAAGAAGGTGATTGTGAATCTTACACATAGTTAATCAAGCAGCTTAGTAAAGTCATTTATATTCCCGTGAGTGACGTACAAAGAAGCATAACATACATGTAGAACCGTCTCTCCCTTAAAAAGAATCGCTAGATAGATAACCGTGAAATTTTCTTTTGAAGCTAATTATTGCTTTGGGGAATATATTCCCAGGTAACTGATAATAAAATTTTGCACTTTGTCTGAAAACTAGTGAACTCATTAAAACCTTACACGTTTACCGGACGTGGGGTTCTTATCCGAGATCAGTTCAAGGCCATGCGATTTCGTTGCGTCCCCCTTTAAAGCCCTGTTTCGCCCCTGGATCAGCATTGGTCTACGCTCGGAGATTGCACTTGTGAGTTGTGACAACCATCTACACACGTCTGGCCATGCATACGCTGATTTTGTAGTTTTGAAACCCCTTTGTGTCGCAACAAAAAGGCTTTTCTTTTCGGTTGAATTGCATGTTGTATGATGGTACTCATTGATGAAGTTGATTATTACAAGGAATCTGGAATGATAACACTGATAATTATTTGAAGGGCGACCTTTCCTATGGCTCGATTACCTGGTAATGAGCAATAAAACCCATCGTGTATGCCGATGACACTAATATTTTTTCTACATGACAATAACGTGAAAGATATATAATTATACTCTTTTAATGCAGAACTACTATCACTGAATGAATATCTTAAATGTAATCGCTTATCGTTAAATGTAAACAAAACTCATTCTATGCTCTTCTCCATGAATAGCTCACTGCAGGACACAGTCCTCTCTCTTTCAATTGTTGGTACCCTCATTGACACTGTCATAACTACTAATTTCCCTGACGTCAAAATAGACAATAGATTAATCTTTGCTGAACACCTGACTCATACATGCAATAAAGTTTCAAAATCAATAGGCATCATACATAAGGCTTCTAAAATATTCAATCCACAAACACTACGCATGTTATATAATAGCCTCGTTCTTCCGTACCTTACGTACTGTAATATTATTTGAGGAAAGACTGCCAACCGACATTTGAACCGATTCTCGACTCTGCAGAAGAAAATTATAAAAATAATATCAAACCGAACGCGACTGACGCATACCCGACCTCTTTTTCACGACTGTAATATTCTAACAGTTGAAGACCTTACAATTTCCGACTCTCCATATTTATGTACAAACTAGTCCACCATATGCCCCCTCCCCTCTGTTTCTCAATTCTTTACTCTTACTCATCCAAGCCATAGTCATAACACCAGGTGTCATTCAAACATTATTCAACACCTCTGCCGAACAACCCTCAGACAAAGATGCTTACAATAACAAATACCAAATAAATAGTAATATTAATAATTCACCACATTTCTCAGCGAGTCTGGGCATTTTTTTTAATGGAAGATCGCTATATAAAATAAATTTATTATTATTATTATTATTATTATTATTATTATTATTATTATTATTATTATTATTATTATTATTATTATTATTATTATTATTATTATTATTATTATTATTATTATTATTATTATTATTATTATTATTATTATTATTATTATTATTATTATTATTATTATTATTATTATTATTATTATTATTATTATTATTATTATTATTATTATTATTATTATTATTATTATTATTATTATTATTATTATTATTATTATTATTATTTCCACCACGTGTAAAGTAAGTACTGACGATCAGTTTTTCCCATTTTTGATGAAGGCGCCCCATCAAAGGCCCCAGTATTGTAACTTGGTACCCATACCCATACCCCGTACCCATAGAAGTTATGTTCAGCGGCGTATTCTCGCTTAGGGCGTCGGGGCGATGACCACCCTTCAGCTAAAAAAAATCTCAATAATAACAAAACTAATACTACTATGAACATACTTGTTAATATTATTATATATTGATATATAATTATATGTAAATATATTTTTGTTTATTTAAACAAATAATTATTTCATTGTTTGTGGTAAATACAGTAGTATAATTGCTTGCGAAAGCTGCGTTCAATCGGGAACGCGGTCAGCCTCGTGAATGCAATTGCCGTGTTCTTCAGACTTCAATAAGCCCCCTGGGATCCTCGACTGATAAAACAATGTGCAACTCGGTGGAAAGACAAGATGCAGTCCTCATCTCATCTTTAAGGTACTTTATCGCCCATCCGTTGCAGCATTTGAGGAAGTGACATCGTTGATGGGAGATTCAGCTTCCAAGGCTTGGATGTTCCTTCGAGGAATCATTGATCAATGTTGATGGTTGTTTTCTGGTCTCTTTGGAGATACGGAGCCAAGTGTTGGCGGTGAGCTCATATTTACATTACACGTTACCACTGCGACGGGTGAACGGGTGTGGTTGCAAGCAATGAAATGCTTTTAAAGGGGTTTATAATTGTTGCTTGCAAATTTAATCATGCACGCACGAATGAATTAAAAATTAAACAGAATAAATATTTTCAATATCATAAGTAGATTAAATGTATTCGGTTATTATTCTTGTTCCCTTTTATCTTTATTATAATCATGTGTATCCTGCAAATGGTTCACTTAATTTATACTGACTGAACTTCGGCCATCCCCTCAGAGATTTTCAGAATACGCCACTGGTTATGTTTTGATTTGCCTATGACATCATTAGAGTCCATACGCAATAAAGGTCGTCTTGAGTTGGCGCGAGTTGATCCAAAATTCGAAAGAGGATCAAATGCTAACCATGCTATAGTCGGTCGCGTCGACAACACCAGATTCCTACTAGATGCATATCACAACGGGATATACTAGAACTTGAATTAAACATCCTGGGTAAAAAGTTGTCCAAACCAATCCCTTAACCCATTTACATATTCTCACGGACTCAAGTATAATCATGATGTCCATGGTAATGTATGGCACGATGGTTTACTGCAACCAAGGATGTTAATATGACTGGATTGCTCAAAGCGGTTTTGGTGCGCATATACCCCCGGCCAACAAGTCTCGTTCTGAATTCAAATGACGTCACACCAACTGGTTCCGCGTCGTAGCAACGAGAGTGTGAAACGGACGCATTATCGCTCTCTTGGCTGTGTGAAAGTGGTGAAAAAGGTTGTCGTTCGGGATTGTGGCAACTGATGAAGTGCAGATACGAATCATAATTTTCACAGGTGTATAGGTCATTCAAACGCAGGTCTCATTGCATGTATTATCAAGCTGAACTGCCTCTCACGACGCGTCAGTAACTCAGTCACAGAGTGACAGACTTGAGACTGAGAGTCACGCAGCCATATATCATATGATATAGTCATCATTATGATAGTGACTGAGTGAGTATATAGGCCCTACTGAGTAGACAGCAATTTGTGCATAATGAGTGTCACTGTCAAATTGTCAGTTAGTCACTGACTTGCCTTGTGGATGACTGCCTATACTCGTAATACTGTGAGTCCTATATGAGTAATTGAATAATATTATATGGTCTACGTACATAAATAACACGTTCAGCGCTTACTCACGAAAACTGTTTCTAGTTCAATATCACAGATAATCACAGACAGCAACTCAGCCACATATTTGAACTTAATTTGTTGTTTCCTCGTTCATATTCCATATTAATTAAGGAATTCGTGACGAAGTCCAAGGATCTAAATAAATCAGGCGAGACCATGGACGTCTCGCTGTAGTATGACAGCTACATGAGCATATACTTTATTAAACTTTAATTCTCATTCAGAAGTGCCAATAAGCTCCAAATACACGTATAGTTAATAAAAGTGTCTTATTTCAATCTTATAGACTCGTTCGTTTGGAACTCAACCTGAAAAATTGCCTGAGGAGCCTTTGCATTCATATTGAAAAGCAAGAAAAGAGTTGCAAGAAAAAGAATCATAAGCTAGTGAACTAGAAAGATTGAAATGTAGAGTGAAGGTATACCGGTATGTCAAACACTCAACATTGTCTTACGTTCGTAATTTCTCAATTACAAGCTGAAGTTTATTTTACTTTGAAATTGAATTATTTTCGGCTGCATCAGTTTATTTATGGGAGATGGTTTGTCTTTGGCTCACTATAATTTCTTATTTTCACTTTGACATCACTTTATATTCGGGATTTCCTTGTCACTAGCCTTCAGAGTTTTGTGTTTTGCAGATCCTGTTGATATTATCAGGCTGTTCCTCACAACATTGTGTAGGTAAACGTGATCAATATCTGCTGGCTGATTTGAAATAAAGAAAAAAAAAAATAAATAGGGCTTCACATTTGCACAAAAACAAAAATCTCGAGAGGGTGGGACTATACATACATCCTGTGTATGAAATGTCTTTAATCATTATCATTTATTAATTCAAGAAATTGAAATGGTGAATGCATCCTTGATTAATGAAGATTCTCTCACGGCTGTCTTTTCTCAGATCAACATGTGTCAACAGATGGCTCAGCCAACTTTATTCCATAATCCTTCATTATCTCAACAAAATCTGCAACACCCAATGAGAAATTGCACAGGGGATCAGCAAATGTACAACAAGTGCAGCCTCATGTTTGATGCAAAGTCAATTCTGGAGCATCTCGATTGGGACACAAATTGAATGGAAATGCTTGGATTAGTGGATTACGACAAATCAATTGTTTTTAAGTAGGTGTTTTATCCTGTTAATTTTATATCATTAGTATTTTTAACTAGGCCCATTGTGCTGGCTTTCATCTGTTACTGGCATTGTATTACTGTTATCAATCATGTTCTTTTGATTGCACATTTTAAAGTGCTAGCATTATTGTTTATATAATCTATTTCTTATTCATTGATTGAGTACATGACCATATATTGAATCATATAATGATTATATGATTTTGAGCTTTGTGAAAAAAAACCAATAAGTGGACTTTTATGAGTTAAATGTAAGTACAAATAACTATTAAACGCTTCCTTATCGTTTTTCGTAATTATGTTCTGCAAGGAACCACAAAAAAAAAATAAGTTTTAAGTTTATTATTCTCTGGTTAAACCCATAAAAACATGAGTTTCATTACTACTTTGACCGTTTCGTACGTTATGGTTGCTGAATACGTTATGCCGATGTGTGAGTTATGAACACCAAGTGCGTTATACTTGTGGCATCTACTGCCGATTTTTGTGTTTCGTGCTCGTTTGCAGAGCCCCCAAGAGTGTAACGCGCAATGGCGGAATCCACCGTGCCTACAAGCAATCTAGGTAGTAGTGGAGATCATTGACTGCAACTATTATGTAAGCCTACAGTCATAACGGCACCCTAATCGAAATGCCACGGTGCAACAATCATAACGGTATGAATACGGTGCGTGTTGAGCCAGTCAATTCATTGTGTATGTCAGCGGTTAGCCCAATTACAATTACAACCTTACGTCTCATTCAATTAAATTTACGTACACGTCATCTTCTACCGTATCTCTTTTTTTGTACAGCAGTAAAGTAAATGTTTGTCTAAGGAAGGCAAACTCTACACTTTATATATAGTCTAAACAAGTCAACAAAAATCCATCATTTAGGGAGGAGGAGGGGGCAGTGCCTTACATACAGCAAAACACAGATTAGAGTATCTCTGCAGCAAAACAGCAGCCAAAAAGATAGGAAGACAAGACATCAAGGAACCGCCGTTCATCAATGAGGAGTTTGGCTTCCGTTCTGCCAACGCGGTACATACCACAAGGACGCTCTTGCTGGAAGACATTCAGAGACTCAATTCCAATCATTGGGATGGGGCCACTTGAGATGCCGTCTGTTGCTCGGACTAAGAAATCTACAATTCTGCGTGCATTCCGAATCAACGGATTAACTCAATTTTCCATAACCAATCCAGCGAGAATAACAATGGAAGCCTGGACAAGAAGCTGTCTTCTGGTGAGTTCTCCTGTTGAGCGAACGGCGAGCAGACGGCCAACAGTGTTGCGAACGATTGGCAGCGCACTCTGATCGTTATTTCAAATCTTCCTTCTGATTAAACTTGGCTTAACGTCAACCATTGCCTCATATTTATTGAACTACAAAATGGACCAGAAGAGGGCTTTAGTAAGCATACTACCCAACTTTAATGTTTCCTCTGGTAATGATTATGTGGTTAATAATATTAGGCGTGAATAAAGAATTGAAAGATATACATGTGTTGTATATAAACTATGACAACCGCACACTTGTATTTATTCAAATTTCACCTCAATTATTATATATTCCATCATAATGATTACATATACATTACGCACACAGAAGGAATCGCCCTTTGAAAGAACAGAGTAAATTTCTCACTCTTTCAATTTCTTCCTCTTTCTTTCAACTCGAATACTTTTTTCAGTTTCGCTATTAAATTTCCTGACATTCCACAGCTGGCGGCTTACCCCAACAGCTGCACACGCAACCACTAGGGCTGCCACAAATAGGGCATACTCCAAAAATGTATCCACAAAAACATCAGAATACATGTAGTCGTCACTTGGTTTATTTTCAGCTGCTGCCTCTTGGGGTCCCTTGCCTTCCTCGTAGACCAGCGGAGGTTTACGCTTTGTCTCCAACTCATCCCAAGCACCCTGATGCTGCTCAGTTGTCAGAGGACGCAGCTCCCAAGAAACGTATGCGATGTAATGCTTTTTACCCCACGGAGGCTCAAAATAAAGATCAATGGTTCCATTGGTTGATAGTCGACATCTCTGCCAGTCTGAGATCTCAGCTGAAATTATAAAAGCGTTTAATTCGTGTAGAAAAGAAGTTTCCGCGACTCACAATGCCACTGTTGGAAGCCCACAGGCATCCAGTAATCCCGATGGGAATCCCACCATACGTACACAGACTCCGCCAGGCCACCCGTCAGGCAAATCTCAAACTCTTGCGAGGGATCTGCATTCAGTATAATTGTACTGTGGATTCGACCCCACACGCCGTACCATATGAGTCCTCCTTCCTCACAGTTTGGATTGGAGTGCGCGCTCAGCATTTCCCCCGGGTCCCTTCGAGAGAACTTATCATCTCAAGTTAGCTGTACAACAACTCTCACCTCCCTATGACATGCATAGTACACGGATCGTCATACTTGGGCGGTTGTTCATACCAAACAAATACCCCAGACACAAGCACAGCAGAACATAACGTTAATCCGATTCTGTATAACCACATGGCTTGGAATATGAGATCGAAGTGAAACGTTGAGTTACAGCATGCACTCGTCTTATCTCTCAGGCCGATCGGACGTGGCTCCTCTATACGCACCGACATGTGTTTGCGTTCTCAGCAAGTGTTCAAAATTATTCTCTACACGTACAATGTGGTATGCATACTTTTTATGCTTTGTTTGACACGCAGGGCGCAGCTCAGTAGCGTCTCCCTGGGTTTTATTTCCGCTTCCTGGTCGTTGTCTTTTTGAGGAAGAATGCGGAGGTTTCGAAATGAGGGGCAGATGGTTGAGTTGGTAGGCTTGGCTCAACTGGCACGGAGGCAGCGCTGATGCTTTGTAGAGGGGTGATTGGTAGACAACAGGAGATGCTGACTTGTTCACGATCGATGGCAGGTCCGGGAGGCCACTCTCGACGTCCAGGAGTCGTTCCGCCAATTAGAAAACGTCGATGAAATGGATTGCCGAATTTTTCATATATTTTGAGGTCTCTTGGACTTCTTTTGATTGTGAGCTGATGAGGGTGGCACGGGGTTGAGGCGCGCCTGAGGTGGGAACGAGGTGCGCCTGAGGTGGGTCTTTAGTACAGTAGCATCCTCATCAGGTAGGTCTTTGCTTGCCATCATGATAAAGATATCCTTGCATCCCGAAATACAATACATCATAAGATGCAGGTACTTGATACTGTATTACATAATATACTGTATTACATAATAAATTGTACGAAGAAAAATACACAAAAATGATTTGCTAACACATGGAAATTTAATCAGATGTCATAAATATTAAAACAACAAAAGAACAGACAATAATAACATTCAATATCTATGCGCATAAAAACCGTGTAGAATCTGAAAACAAAAATGCCTCAAGAGATCACGCACATCCAATGCAAGATGGACAACATTGAAAAATCCATTACTGCTTTCGCTACTTGAGCATTTTAGATGTTTGTCCACAGCTTTCTATTTGGTGGTAATATGGTGCATTTTGTGGCGCGGCCTCACAAAGCACCAAGAAAACAAATCTTGAAAGACAAAACAAATCTCAACGATCGTTAGCTTTAAAAGCACTCGTATCTTCCAAATCCATTTGCCAAAATCCCTCTCAAAAACCACACATGAAATCACAATTATACAATCAATAAAACATCAGAATGTCTTTCACTACAATATTCAGTCACAATTTCACAAAATCAGTTCTCAGTGAGTCAATGATTCCTAAGCCTCCTCTTGACTGGGGTTGTTGCCTCCTCTTCACCTGCGTTATGAGCGGTGGTAGACCTCGTCTGGCGTGTAATTAATTTGCTAGGCTTAGCAGCAGGCCGCTTTCGGAGGCGTCTCTTCAGAGGGGTCACTGTGCACTCTTCCTCTTCAGCTGCAACTTCAACGCGTGGCGTTTTCTTACTGACGGCAGTTTTGGTGTTGGGAGTGACCATCGCCCCTCGGAACTGACTGCGTTTTGCGCGCAGTTTCATGACTGACGGCTTTGGACATTCAATTGGCGAAGATAGCTTCTTGCGACGACGCTCCCTACGAACCTGAAAAGAACACGATATTACTGTAGAATCGTACAAAGGTAAAAATAATAATAATTTAGATGAGATATGGACCTTAATCACAGAGCAAGCGGAGCTGCTGATTCCAGAATCACTATGAGGCCTAAGGCCAGGCGCCATGTCATTTCGCTCCAACCATTCCAACTGGGCAACCTCGGATTCTTTGCGACATTTGCGTACAACGTCAACTAATGAGATCGTGCGGCGGTCTTGCTTCTCAAGCATGCAGCTGGAAGGAAAAGTAAGTTTTTCAAACGTCACATCTGAAATATTATCTGCTGACCAGAGCATTTGGCGAATTGCAGGTGGAATGAAGGGGCGGTGGGACTCCAACGCAGGGAAGATAATTCCAAAGAGAGCACTGCCGGTTTTCACGTGCTTGGCTTCGTGAATTTGTAGAAGAAGTTGTGCCAAGCATCCACTCTTCAAAAAACTCTGGCCATGAAGCTATGAAGAAGGTCAAGTCAAGGTCAGGAGGGAAAAACAGGAGACTGACCATGACGCAGAATGTGATACCCAACATAAAGATATCCGCTCGGAAATCGTAGTCTTCATCCTGGAGAACCTCAGGGGCATGGTAGCCGTTGGTGCCGAGAATTTCATCGCAATTGACCTTCTCTGTGAAAAACCTCTTAGCCATTCCAAAGTCAATAATTCTAAAATCTAAGCGCTTGATTTGTCCGAAAGTGTCACGATCAACCTGAAAGAAAAAAGAAGAAATGAGTGAAAGCAGCCCTGGCTGTCAATCTGTGTTACCCCTGTGATGAGGAGGTTTTCCGGTTTGAGATCTTGATGCAAAATGTGTTTGCTATGCATGCAGCTAACGCCAGCAGAAATTCTCGCCCAGAAGTCAAGGGTCACATGCAGCGGCACGCTCTCCGATTGATACAGCTGCAGGGCGTTCATTTGACCTACTTCTGTGATTATGACCAAGTGACCCACATCTGAATCAGGCTCACTAGGAACGGCAGCCATGCCGTAAACCTGAAGAGTGGTTGCCACAATGGGATCGCGCGCTAAACTGTGAAAACATAGACAGGAATAAGTGAAAAACCGACAGTGACAGCAAACACACCATAGCAGCTCAATCTCATCCAAGGTCATGGAAATTGCATCATCTGAACTGTTGAAGATCTTCTTCACAGCGGCATCGATGGGAATGCCGTTGTACATCACAGTGCATTTATACACGATGCCCTCACCCCCTTTGCCAAGCATGGGGCCATACGCGATATCAGAATCATCAAAAACCTCCAGAGGAATATCATGCTGAAAGACAATTTTTCACTCAAGAAGCGAGGATCTAAGAACAACGACAAAACCTTTTTCACTTTTTGCACGAGACGTCGCATTTTCCTGTCAAGGATCTCCAGATCCATCGATTGCTCGTCCACGGCAAAGTCAGCTGGGACAGTGGGCGTGGTGACATAGTTGCTGATGGTGCGAGTCCTGGGGGTCATGAGGGCAGCAGCGGTGGGCTCAGGACTCATGGCGGCTGCTTCCAAGTCACCATCACAAACAAATACTGTCAAATATAACAAATACATTCAGAACTAAATCCTCAAATGGTATCAAGTAGCAGACAATCATTAACAACTGGCTCCAGCCAATTTTAGCATTTCCAACAGTTTTGCCTCAACACATGTAATATGGTATAACAAATGAAATTGTGACAGATTTTAGCAAATTTACGAAACCCTATTTACTATAAAAGCCCATTAACTAAGAACGCAATTATATCACTAGTGCCAAAGGGCAAACTGCCCGTCCATGTCACAACAGGGAAGAAGTGGTTTCTCTGCTGCATGCGCTTTTGGATGGCGTATTTGGGTGAGGCAATGTCGCCAGAAGAGGGATACATGTTTTTAACTTATTATGAAAGGAAAAAGACAAACTTGATGGGTGTGTGGACTTTGTCAATCACATGGTGTAATTGATGTGTATCAATTGAGGTCGACCAATGAAATTAATAAACTACGTCTGAATGATTATTAAATTTATTATGATACAGTAGTCTTTCTTCCAGGTACAACTGGACTACACGCTATAATTATATTATGCCATCCGCAGTTGATCTACAAACACAATATAATACATCACATCTTTTAGAAGTGTACGCTTTGATTGGGCAATTCCCCATCTCCAGAAGATTCAGGTGCTGTGATTACATCTGACCCCTCGTGCCGAACCTGGCACAAAGTCGCATGGTCACATGTTTACATTATGTTATAACGTATAAGATTATATTCACGTTCAAGTCCGTGTAAGGGAGGAGACAAATATTCATGATAGAAATCACAGGTAAAGTACTAGAGAGGAATCAATTCTCAGAAATGAGAGGCAATATAACAAAAAGAAAAATATATACAGAAAAACAATTTGAGAATACGCATGTGATTTATAAGAAGTATATAAATATCTATCACCTCATAGTCAGTGAACTCAAGTATACGCAATTGAACCGCTTGTGCAGCCGTTAGTTTGGCTGGCATGTACATGAACTAGTATTAGTACTTAGTATATATTATTATCTGGCAGATGGCCAATTAAATATCGATCTTTTGGGTTTACACCCTCACTCTCGTCTATGTACATACCAGACTACCAGTATGTATCGGTGAATGCCTTCTAATAGCTGATACAAGTCCATTTAGTTTGATGCAAGAATTATCTAAATTGGAGCAGTAGTCCAAAAGTTACAGCCTGTTTAAAGCTCAACCCCACAGGTAATCGAAGATGAGATATTCAGGTTAATTTATGAGGTTGTGGAAGATTCAAAATGATTCAACTGTCAACCCAATCGGCTTAATTATACATAACATATCGGAGCTTATTGGTCACAGAATGACATGATTCTTGCATGCAAGGAAAGAGGAGATAAATTAGATAATATTTAATTACATTTTTCTTCATTTTGCCATGAAAAATCAAAACATGAAAATCTAAATTTAACGTTAGTTTATGGGACTGGTTTTGGACGCAATTTGGTACCAGGCTCTACCTTACATGACTCTGCAGCACCTGGTACCTTCATAAATCTCATTACAAGCGTAGTATTCTAGAAATCGTGATTCACACACTGGGCTTGAATGTGTTTATCGTACAATGAGAGCCCTCGGTCTCGCCGTATTATGTCAGCAAGGCTGTGTGCTATGTTCACTGTGACTGTGCGCTCGAAACGGACACTTCAATTCTAAACTATGTTTTTACTATCCATGCAGAAACACAGAACAGGTAGTACTGAACACCCTCAATATCCGACAAATCCTGGATCACGGATGCAGATATTTGCCAGCCTAATTTTAAATGGCCTCATGTTGTCATGAAGTCTAAGTATAGTCTGTACATTTCCAAGTCATCATATGGTTATTGATTGTGTACATTCTAATTATCAAATTATAAACTAGAGGCTGGAAACGAGACAAGCTGAGTGGAGCAACTAATTAGTAATTATTATAAATAATTAAATTAAATCATCTTCAAAATCAATCTTGCCACCTTCGGCCCCTGAACTGAAGCCTGTTGCCTTGCGTCTTCTAGTCACTAAGTCAGGTCAAGTTGTGACTCTTAGTCTATGATTAGAATAATTCTTAAACAGGACTAGTCCACCACTCCGCACATTAGTTTGTCGCTCGTGCAAAATATTTCACTCTTCATTTAAAATTACAGACGACACTTTATCAGAATGACTTGCTGGTGAGTTCCAAAGCAATTGGGCAAGCCGCCATTGCGGTAATTTTCAGCTGAGCGCAGATCAAAATTCAAACAAATGACGGAAAAACAAGAGCATTTACTTGTGGTGTGTGATTTCTGATCGCCACAGAATGACCGATCTGTCGGATTTTCAACTTCTAATCGATCACTTGTTTTCCAATTCTGAAGTTTCTGAGAAAAAACATCAACGGCTCGGAGGAAGTTCGTTACGACTTTCATCACGCGCGCATGCGCAATATCAAGTGAACCCGAAACCGTCTGCGGCTCAACGCGACGCTCCAGCATGCAAGCAATGTGCAGCTAGCACAGGGGTCCCCACACTTTTCAGGGCGAGGGCCAGACAGTAAACCTCTGAGTACCCCACGGACCAAGAAAAATACCGAACGGATAGAAATACATATAATTCAAGATTTTTCCCAACTTTGATCAGGCTGACAGAGTCCTCACTAGGCCGCCAAAATGAAAGTGTTATCCAAACAAGATATTGTAAAGTCAAGGATGTTAGGATTGCGAAGGGTTACTGTACATTGTAAATCTTAGAAATAACAAAACTCGGGAAATTCAACTTTACTTTAGTACCAGAAAACACATCCACGTTGGGTCAAGATAACAAACTATTCCCAGAATCAAAATAGTGTATTTTGGCCACCCAGTGTCGAGTGGTTATACTAAGTGTCAATTTATATGAGAGGGTCCACGGCAAAACAGGTCGAATGGGTCAGAATTTGAGGCACCATCGGATAGATGACACTCTCCTGAGTATTTTTGATGCAAACATCATGTGGATATCTCAAGGGATTGCGAAGTTACAGCGTTTTGAAGTCCGAAACTTCAAAAATCGTCTTTCTGAGAAAATCGCGATTGAAAGCCTTTATTAATATTATTATAATTTATTTGTGGATATTTTAGACCACAGGTAACATATCATAGTGAAATTTGGTGTGCATGTTTTCCTCTTATAGATACTAATTACTTACAAATTTTATGGAGATTGAGAGTTAAGAAATAAAGTTAAAAGGCATATTTAACAGTAACTTTAAGGAACACCAGTTTCCGGGCCAAAAACATGAAAAATCACAGAATCCGAACTGAAGATAGAGATACATAATTTATTGAATATTGTATCTAAAACCAATTAAATTTAATTCTTCTAGTGTGGAGATAGAGGTAGAGGAGGTGTGACATCATTCTTCTTGTCAATGGCATCAGAACTGAAAATAAAGATGCATAAATTAGTGAAAATGTTTGTACGCAAACAACAATAAAATTTGATTTTTAGCACTCTTCAACATAATTGGCTTAGAGGTTCTGTTCTTCCTCTTAACATATGGTCAAGAGGTGAGGTTGGAGGAGGTGGATGTGGAGGTGGTTGGGGAGGTAGAGGAAGTAGAGGAAAAGAAGGTGGAGGAGGCGAGGTGGGGTGGGGTTGGATGGGGGCCCTCATCCTCTTAACTGGTGGGCCCAACATCACAGTCGGGAGTGGAGCAGAAGGGTGTCCTGGTGCTTCTCAGGCACAAAGGGGAGAATCTTCTGGTAGAGATACTTCTGCCTTTTCAAATCCAAGCCAGGAGATGAAAGAGGCAGGGGAGATGAGGTGCTGATCGCTGTGGAGAGGATCCTGAATGATTCTTCTGTGTCTCCTGGTCTCTGACGATAGAAAAAAATTCCAAGCTCAGCTGAGGTGAACCTGAGCAAAAAGAAAATAAAACCAGTAGATATAACTTAGGTATGACTAAATGAATTAACAGTACCTCAAGTGGTGAAGGGCCTTAATCCCTTTCAGAGCCTTCCCATGAGGTGACAGAAATGTCTGCCAGTCGCGAATGGGCACGATAACCCGGCCGTCATTGTACGCAACCACCTGGAACACGTTGCTTACAGCACTCTCGTTGATCAAGGTCTCCATGCAGCTGATCGTTGAGACCTTACCTCTGCGAAAGGCCTGTTTCAAAAGCCAAAAGCCCCAGTCAAGGCCAAACTTGGTGTGACCGATGGGGATGAGGCCATTCTTAGCGAAGTGCTTCCTCAATCAATGGAGACTGGGGTTGGAGATTCTGGAAGGCAAAGGAACATCAGACTCATCTCACACTTAACATCAGATCAGCACATACCCAAAGATAAACTTGAAGGTGGAGATGCAATTTTTGCTGCCCCTCATGCATGTAGATGGTTTTTGGGTGCTCTCTTTCTCTCTTTTTTCTGGCGCTTCTGTTGTATTTAAAGATTAGTTATTCAAAATGAGCTCAATGATAAATCAACTCAAGGATATTTCTCAATCCTATTTTTGTATCATCGATTTCATTTCCTCTCTGTGTATATATAAGTTCAAACCACGACTCATTAAAACATTGGAAGCTCGAACATTATCTTCGTCTATTATACTACAACAGCTTCCGCTTTGAATTGCACGACATGTCGGATTCCAGCAGCAATCAGGCCGAGGAGTATCGTGTTCTGTTCGCCTGGATGCAGAATGTTGTTGATTATTTTTTCTCTAGAATAGTCAACTTACGGTGTGGATAGGCAGCCATGTCCATTTTCATGTTGGCCATCTCTTTGGGTGAGAACATCCGGCTACAGTTTCAATTCCACTCACTTCTCCGCTCAATTCCATGATCTCCAATCACAATTCTCGTCGTTTGTTCTGTTTCTGAAAATCGCCTAACTGAGCGACCAATTAAACGGAAAATAAGCCAGCTATGCAGACATAAAGGAATTGATACGACGATGATACCCACATTTGATTCCTTTGTTTATTTAACTTCTTTAACTTTGGATGGGCGGAAGGGCGCCTTTTGTCGTTTAATTGTCCTGACTTGAAAGAAATCGCCGACAATTGATGTGTCGAGTTTTAGGTGTGTTTACAGTACGATTTTATAAGAATTACATATGTGATTTATGGTAGTACAGTGTAGATTTGATCCTAAGAATCGTGGTCGGATATGGATCAATGAAAAGAGCAGATAACATGACACAATTAACATTACAAACGATTCTTCCCTGGGATTTTAGGGTGCATTACGAAAAGGGCGGATTACATGACGGGAGATTAACGGGGTCTGACGGTATTGTAATTTGCAGCTTCACCGATATAAACTTTGCCCAGCCACCTTTAACCTGTTAATGCTGCTGTTAATGATGTGCTTTCATGGTGACGAAAAGAGAAAAACGCAATTTCTTCTCTTTTTGTTTTTTAATGTGAATTTATCTCGTCAGATTGGAATTCTGGAAGTGGAAACTATAAAATCTGTATTCCTCTTCTATCAAAAAACATTTGGAAACTAAATTCGTCCCTGGATCATGTTCTGGTGCTGCTGCTGCTCAGTGGCGACAAGGCTACAAGTCATCATACTCATCACCAGTCTCATTGTAATGCAAAGATGGAACGAAAAGCTTACACAGGGCAAGAACTGATTGCTCTCAGAGATCAGAATGAGAAAAAAGAACAACCTAATTTGCCAAGAAGATCACGCAAGATCAGCGCCATCCACTAAATCGTCATTACAAGCTGCTACCATCTGGAAGAAGACTTGATTCCAAGAATTTGGAAAGCTCGCTTCAAGAGAAATTTCATCCCTTCATCAATCATTTCACAGCTTATATATATGTATATAAGTTCCTAGACCACATAGTCATGCCAATTTAGTTGCCAAGTTGGCCATTTAAGATTCAAGTCGAGTCAAGTTGAAAACTTTGACAGGGTCGACTTAGTTGCCGTTTCAAAAAACACAAGTCACCGCCAAAAATATGTTGATAAAATGAAGTAAATACAGTTGTATACATGTTTACATGTATGAAAATACCTAAACAAAAAGGTAGCACCCCTCAAATGTATAGGCCTATATCCATATAGACTCTTTCACATTTGGGGCAGAAAGTGTACACATGCATGTAGTAGTAGCTAGGCATATAGTGAGCACTTGAACCTCACACCCCTAATGGAAGAGTTTATTATATTTATTTATTTTGCAGAAACTCGAGAAAGTAGTGTAAAGGTAGAGGGAGGATCCTGCTAGATTCTTTTATATGTTTATTGAAACACCATCCATTGCTACGTGTATATATAGCAAAATATTTTATTTCGTTCTTCATAATACAAATTTTTATTATCAAATCCTTTAATTGTTGTTCTTATACCATTAGTAACAAATGTTATGAGCGTGTTATAAGCGTGTGCCGACATTTTAATAATTATATGTGATATGTATCAATCTAGTAATTAAACCCCCCTACTTCTTAGGCTTTAGTCATATGCTTGTATATGGGCAATATACGTGTAATCACTTCGTGCATTAATATAGTTTACGGCATGCGGGAATACTTCTGGTAAATCGTCAATAAAGTCAATTTTAAAAGAAGCCAAGTTA
>KB298168.1:44451-82758 GCA_000328365.1 Capitella teleta | reverse complement strand
AGTAATTAGTCGGTCTACATGTATTAACATGCGGCTATTACTATAAATATAACAATTTTCGAATTTGCAAAACCTGATATATTTTTATAATGCACATGCCAATGTATTCTTTAACAAACTTTACATCCTTGGCGACCTACAGCTATTACATATGTGCATGTATTTTGCATAATGATGATGGCTGGGGTACCTTACATTTTGATATCATAATTATTCCAAGCATTGTGTACACTGTCTCCCCAGGTATATAACACCAGAATATAATTAGTTTCGCTTGTGATTATGTGATACAGGTTTCACTACTCAGAAGCCAAATGAATACAAAACCAATATGGTAATTAACACTTGATTAAAGAATGTATGAGATTCTGATCTCACATATTGAAAGACGAGAACGACAAAATAACTGAAGGAATATATTTGTTAGTTTATATTCACCAAAGCAAACAAAACTTTTCAGGCAACTTGTTGTTCTTATCAAAAGAAATGATAAACATAATTTGAAAAAAATATATACACATCAAAACACAGTCATACATTTAGGTGAAACAGATCAAAACTATGTTAACATAATAGGAAGCGAGAGAAAATGAATTAAATGAATTAAATGGTACATTAAAAACAATACTAACTTGTGTGAGTTGAGTATTAGCAAGATTCTGCAGAAACAGGATGCATCTCATTGATCAGGAAATATGATGCAGTGAATGTATTTCAAGTCACTAGAGTAATTTACAAGATCTTTTCATCTTTAATTCCAATGAGCATCCACCTGGAATCAACAACAAAAAACATGATTAGAAAAATACAATGTACGATATTATGCATCGATATAATCTCAAGCATTGAACAAATCCAGTCAAGATCTAGAAATGAATGAACCACATGACGTTCCTGAAATACTTTTGGGAGTAGCTTGGCATCAGCATTTAATTAACTTTCTCTTCATCCAGCTCAAACAATGTGCAGAATTTCTTATTCAAGAAAACAAAATCGGGTATTTTTAAACTTTCCTCAAAGAAACAGCTTTTTCAAACGTTACCTCAAAATCATTAGTATGGGAGTTCGGATCATTTTTCATCACAGAACATGTTTTTCACGGCATAAAATTATTTTTATTATACCACTGTACGTATAGTGATTAATACATACATGTATGGGTCACATTTGTTGAGAGGCTGATCAAACAATCAAGATTTATTTAATTATCTAAATATAAAGATGGACATGTATGCTTATAAGATCAAAGTGACTCCGTATACAGCAGCTGTATGCAAAGATAATAAGAGTTACCTGTTTGGCTCAGTGGCAGAGCGTTGGACTTTAAATCTAAGGGTAAGGGGTTTGATTCCCCTGGGTGACTACTGGTAAGGATCACCTCAACCAGAGAATGTTGAACGCTGTTGTTCGTCAATCAGCTTAAAATTAATAATTATAATTAGTTAGTCAAGTGTGTAACATTCAATAATTACTCACAATGTCATTATGTGGAATAATGGAGGAATGAGTTGGAGGTCTTTCTCTTTCAAATCGAGTAACTCTTGTTCTCGAATCAACCTCTCGTGAGATCGTCTCATTTCCGAGTATAATGTACGAATAGCACTGGAAACCATTCGTATGGTAACATATGAATAACCACCACCCTGCTTGTAGCCATGATAGGTATGCTAATATGATTACTATGGCTGATCACGATCGCCCGTCGATCAGCCTTATCATGTCATGCTTATGGTCTGCCATATGCACCTTGCTTATACCTATGGAAAATCACCTTTCATCAACAATAATATGATACCAGGAATAGAATCCTGTGCTATCTATGCTGTAAGTTGATTGTTCTGTATCTACTATTTCTATTTATGATTCACTCAATTGTCTGTTTATGAGCATCTGTTTCTCAATAAATCAGAGGCATTTGAATGTGAGGTTTGTGATCCACATTATAACTTTCAACAGCAATCTTGGTTTGAATGCCAATACAAGCGATTATGCTTCCACTACGCCAGCTAACACATTGCATCGAGACCCGTATATTTTTCGTTCTGGCAAATAAGTCTTATGGCGAAGAAGCGGTGTCGACTTTACCGGAGTAGCAATTTATCTTGGCTTTCCCGCACAGTTGCTGAAGTTCTATATTTCTTTGAGTGCGATTCATCTCAAGATGTAATAATAATAATAACGATAATAATAATGATAATAATAATTATTTTATTCATGCCATCCATTGACATACAGTAAAACCTCGATGTGTCGAAGTTCGTGGGGTTAGCTCAATTACTTCGACTTAGGGATACTTCGACGGAGGGATCAAGGCCGTTATGATATGACCGTTATTATTTCAAGTCGTGTTCTGACGTTTTGATTGACGATATGCGCTATGCACTTATAAACCGCGAGAGGCTATGATTTTGTGATTGAAACAGTAATTAACAAATATTAATAAAAAAGTAATGCCAAAAGATGAAATTATCTTGGAAGTCTTGGGGAAAAAAGAATTTCACAGAAGGTTGTTTACGTAGCTCTAAAGGTCTCAAGTGTCTTCACGTCTAGCTTGCGTTTTGTAGCCATAGCGATGCTGATGATCTAATGATGCTGAAGACTGTTGGTCACTAGATTTTTACTGTTTCTCGCAAAAACACTCTAAACAAACATCTTTGATATTATTGTTGCGTGCTTTGATATTAAAGCTGTCATAAAGTTCATAACAGATCTAAGGCTGGATTTCTTTAATTAACTCTAGCTTCGAATGTGAGCTGTCTCTGGTCGGCAATTCATTAAAGATAAAGACAAGCACACCAACAACAATTTAATGCCTTAGTTGAGATCCATGGTCCGTTGATCTTTGGAGTCAGCCTCGCTTTGGTCGCGGCGTAAACAGAGGAGAGATAAAGGCTGCCGACTGCTTTGTGGGGCGGGGATGTTTTGATGTTTTAATTGTAAGCAACTGTGCCTAACTCTCTTTGAAGTAACCAAACTGAGAAATATGTGTATAGAATTTTTCGACTTCGAGCTATAGATCGAAAATATGTCTCGGGGACACAGAAAACACTTCGACACAGGGATAAATTCGAGAATGAGATGTTCGAGGGACAGATGTTAATGCTAATGGTAAAGTATATGAGAATCGTCGGGACTTCGAAAAAACTTCGACACAGGGAGACATTCGAGGGACAGGTGTTCGACACATCAAGGTTTTACTGTAGATGTACAGACGAGATGCCTTTCCATTGCCTTTCAAGGTTTCTGTGATATCTGTGGCCCTCCACCAAGATAGCAATGATAAATTGCAAAAAAAAACAGTGCTTTCTATACATTCTGGACTTTCTGATGTGAATCGGTCTATGCAACCCTATACAGCCAATTTTTTGCCCTTTTTCAGCTTAATAGATTCTGCGACTCATCACTGCTTCCATTGAGGAGGGTCACATGTTATGTGAAAAGCATGGTGCCAATTTGTTCTCTTAATTCAGTTCCTCAAGATGATCCCTGCTTATGAATAGAGACATAGTCTGTTCACACTTGGACATCAGTGTATTCATTCTCTGCTTCAGGTTGTTAGATTACGATGCATGCGCCCGTTTAGGGCAAGATGCAATGGAAAAAATCAATGACCGAAATAAAGAGCCGAAGAACAGCACTGCATACTCAAAGGTAAGTTCAGACCAGTTTCCTGCAACACCTCCTAAATATTTCCTCTGCAGCAATCAGCAGCCGCTAGGACCACAATGCAGAAATTCCAGCATTGCTTGAATGATCTACGGCAAGATTTAGTGAAATCGGCCACCAGAAATAGATTGTATCTTCCTTATAATGACTCTCAACGTCTGCATTTTGAATGTTTTATTTGTTATTTTCTTTAACGCTTACATGAGGACACAGAGAGAGACGGAGCGAAGGCAAGCGTTGATGGACCAACTGGCGTCACAAGAGCAGAGGTTGGATCAAGCGTTTAAAGAAGGATACCAAGCGACCAGGTCAGCAACAATTCATTGAACTAACCCCCCCCCCCCCCCCAAAAAAAAAAAAAAAAAAAAAAAAAAAGCAAAAGTCATTACATCATAAGATTTGTCTCATTGTAAGCAACCTGTTGTAATGCCTCATTTGCCTATGGATAAAATCTTGTGTTTCCTCCACAGAAATTCGTTGCTTGGACAAGCGAGTGCCTTTGCTGATGACCCGTGGTCTCCTGCGTCACGGTCGAATGATCGTTACGCTGCGCCAAATCCCTTTGAAGATGATCCTGTCAATCCATCCATTGATGACATTCGCCAGCAGCAGAGAATCGCCATTAGAGGTATCAATTACCCCAAAAAATAACTTTTATAAATTTGGTTGCCACCAATCGACTGAACGCGTTGTTGATTGTTGAAACTCATTTATTTCTATTGAATCAGGTTTACACGAGAAACGTATATAATTAAAATACATGTAATGAACATATAGACAAATCTTACATATTTTCGCTACACGTCCTGTAGCATTCGATTGATGAAATGATACGTAGACACAATCCAGGAAATGCGGGCGTGATCAGAGATCAAAGTGAAAAAGGGCTTCACAGGTGTTACCACCTCAGCGGTCAAGTCCTTCTGATCGGCAAACTTACTAGGTTAGAAACTACAGTTCTGCATGATTGATTGCAAACCGGTTTGAACGTTATGACACGTTATGACTTTACACATAAAATATCTTTAGCAGTAAGAGCAACGCAGTTGCAATAAATTATATAAATTATTATTATTTCTTCGTCTCTTCAAGAAATGGCGTATCGTATTCATCGCGGTTCATCGCCGTTTTGTACATATTAACCATAACGCACTTTTCTCGTGCTGTCATAACGCACTTTTCTCGTGCTGTCATAACGCACTTTTCTCGTGCTGTCATAACGCACTTTGCTTTCAGAGCAAGATGCCGGACTGGACGCTCTGTCGTCGATCATTGGTCGCCAGAAGCAGATGGCGCTGGACATCGGCAATGAAGTCGATACTCAAAATGGTCTGATTGTTCTTTTGGTTTTTCTGCAAAATATTAATATTGAATTTCAATCTCAGATTTGATAGACGACATCACGGACGGTGTTTCACGAACTGACGAACGGTTGCTAAGGGAGACGAGGCATATACGAATCGTGGACCGAAAATCCAATGTCTGCTGTGAGTTTCTCGATTTCCATGAAATCATAACGCATTCGTTATGACCATATCTGTGGCTGGAGAGGTTGGGTTACATCATACATTCCAAAATATAACTCACAGCCAGCAGCGTAAATTGTGACAAAGATCTCTGTCAATGGTGGATCTCTGTCAATTACACAACAATGGTGGCCGATGCTTTGGGGGCAGGGCGGAATAAGGGAATTCAGAGCATCTCGTTGGCTGTGCGCATACTTCGCGTCACCGTGTCACGTGTCTGCGTCTTGGATATTCTCATCAGAATTCCTCGTCTCCATTAATTCCTCTACGGCTTATGGCGTCCATCACGGCGTGATGTTCGGGTCAAGGTCGTGCGACCTTGGAATTTCCTTTGTTCATTTCATTGGAGAAGAGTCGGAAGGCAGAGAATCTCAAAAGCGATGCAAGATTCATGCATTATTCGCGCGTGCCTCTCGCTTCGTCGATGTCGTTTTCCGCGTGCCATCAGTCACGTGCGCCAGTGTCACTGCTTAAATCCCATTTTACCGACCCCCCCCCCCTCCCTCTCTCTAACTTGCAAAGTGAAGGAAACAACTGAATTACATCGACAGCTTGTGGAGGCGTGGTCTGCCAGATCCCCTATGGCAGGGGTGCACTGTCGGAATGCCGCATTATCGCTCGGGAGAATTAGCGCCAAACATGCTTTTAATGAGCGCCGTTCTTTGTCCTTGTGCGCATTCCATCATTCAGCAGACGATCGCCTCCTTCATTTCGTCGTTTTGGCGGGAAAATCTCTCGCTGGAGACGCGGCTTCGTTAGACGAAACCGATTGTCAAATTTCTTTTGCTTCACGCAAGAAGCGATGTTATTGCCTACATTCGCATGCATCTGTCTTTGTTCTAACCATGATATATTATCGAAGTGACTCCGTTTACAGCAGCTGTGTACGGAGCACCCAGCGACTTTCCGGAAACACCCGAAGGGCTCCGAACTTCACCGAATCATAGAGCGTGTGGCTTCCTCTGGTCTGATAATATGGACAGCGAAAACGCGATATTTTTGGCATGCCCCATTTGTAAAACAACTTGTGTTGCCGTCAGTGATTCTACTTCTCATGGCCCAGAACGGCCTATTCTTAGATATAATTAACATAATATTATTCTCTTGCAGTAGTTCGTTTCTTCTTGTTGCGCAATTTGTAGCTGCTGTAAACGGAGTACGGTGTAAGCACTTCGTTAACAGCTGCTGTGCATAATACAGGACGACCCTTTCCGTATGTTACATATGCGCATATCGTATATATATACTTGCCGGTACAGTGTTAAGATGAACAGTACTAGGTCTAGTGAATGCTACACAAAACTTTACTATCTTAACCCTGACGTAAAAAAAAAAAACAAAAAACAAAAACAAAAACAAAAACGGTTGCTTTGAAGGCACTAAGAAGTCGGTAATTATCGCCCACTGCCCAACAGGGTAGTTGAAGAAACAGAGGCTGTTTACCTGAGCGTGAGGTAAATAGCTTAAAAGTGTAACTTTAAAGGATATCTCTGATTCAGCTAAATACGGTATCAAAGCTTTGCAGGTGTACAGGAAGTTAGCCACGTCGACCGCATCGCCACCTGGAGGAGCTTAGCCGAAGCTCTGCGGTTAAGATTTCATTTATTTGGGGATTATTTTATTGGTGAAGAGAGTGCAGCATCCGATCAGCGTCATAATGATCTCCGATAAAGGCGTCTTAATCGACCTTCTGTTGTTGAAACAATTTTTATTTGATTGCATAATGCACTCAAATGTAGTATAGCACCGGAAACTGACGTATCCATCAATTACTTCGTCTCCGAGACCCAAATCGCGAGTGTAGCTATTTTCTGCTTAATTCATTAATCTTTGTAGTATATGTGAGTCATACTGATACACTTCGCATGCTGCGTGCGTGCGTGCGTTCTTATGCGCCCGTAATACCGCATGCGGATGATCGTCCGTTGAGTCGGCTATTAATCGGATTTGCGGAGGAGATGGCAGCGGATTTCTGGCCGAGTGAGGCATCTTCTGACTCACACTGCAGTCCTGCGTCTGTGCCGCTGCCTTTTTACTGTACAATAGTGCGACCGAGCGCGAAATTTCCTATTCGCGCCATGATTCAGACCCGAAATGGGGAGAGACTGGGGTTTTTTTTACGGGAATCCTGTTGACGCAGCTCTTTCCGACGAACATACGTCGGTTTTGCCCCTGAAGTTAGATTCAGATCACGCAATGAACAGCTGGCTTTGTGTCTCGGACGTCGAACGAAGTCGAGAATGTTTTGACCGGAAATCAGGTTAATCATGTTTCTTAGTCGTTGGTTGAGATATTGTCTTGTGGCTGGCGCTGATATCATATGCCATGGAACGCCGCATATCAGCGTTGCCGTCGAATCTCGAGATTCACCAACAAAACCGACTCGGTGAGGGATAGAAGGAGGGAAGGAAATGGCGACATTTTCAGGTCACGTGGTGCTATAGACGCCGGCGAATCTCAGGAGGATGTCGCAGATTAACAGCACGAAATGTTCGGAAACGAAAGAGTGTCGCAGGTGAAATGACGCCACTGGCAAATTAGGCGGTAAATTGGCCGGCTTTTTATGGCCCCAATTGAAGTCGGGAAGAAGGGTTTGAAAGGCACCGGCTCAATTGAATTGGCTGCACTTGCTGTTGCGGCCGCCGGCCTTCTTCAGCGCGCAATGCCGGTCGTGGCTGTCCTCAATCCAATTGTATTTTCTCCATCTCGCCTCTCCGTGTTCAATGTCATCTCACTTATCAATTATTTCATCTGTTTTTATCTGTTTACAGATATGTGGGTTGTCATTCTTCTACTTCTTCTTATCATTGTCATCATTTGCATCGTTCCATTCGGCAAGTGAATCATTCCAACATACAATGTGAGTTTCGCGATATATTTTTCTTTGTTATATATTTTGTCATATATATATGCTATCTCTTATCGCACATACACACTGTTCTTCCAGAGTTAAACCCCACTACACAAGATCATAGAGTTAATATTTCACAATTTAAAAGCGATTTTTCACTTTTTTAAAAATTAAAGTTAAATGTAAAAGTACTTTGAAAATTTGTTGAATATTATTATGAAATGATGTTATGTTGAGCGTTGTCATTTTGATGCATTGCTTCGGTGTTTGTGTGAATGAAGGCTTGTGTGTTGGCACGGATGGCGGATCCATTTGTAGCGAGATGATGATCACATCTGCATCTGTTGCCTGCTCAGATCGCGAATGAGTTATGCCGCTCGCTCTGATCGTCTTCACTTTGCCCTTTGCCTAGCTGCAGTGCTGATGGCCCTTGGCAGCAATTGCTAATATTTCAGCGGTGCCTGCGACCTTTTTAATTCTTTCTCTAATGCTTTCAACAGCTTTTTGGTTTCGAAACACGGTTAATGCATGCTAGTACATAATGGGCGTGTCTTGTATTGCGCCACCACCGGCGGGGTCCAATTGTCGATGGATAAACCCGTGGATTATTCGTGCATATACCACGGATATTACTAATCCTTACTGTCGACATGGCCTATTTTGGCCAAAGTCTCGCTTTTTAATTTCGATTCGATTCGATTTCCTTTCGCCATGGAGCTATGTTTGGTATTGTGTACTATTGTTAATGGTGGTAGGCAGAAAAAAAATAAAAATCCATGGCATTTATCAAAAAGAGTTTGGGGAAACCCAGGTCCCGGGCTTTTATAATGGCGCCCGTATCCATGGGATGTGTGGAGCCATGAAACCCAATCCTGACGCACTCACATGATATCTATTGGCACTTGCATTACATACAATTATAAAGTAAAGTTTAATCAACTGCTATCATTGGATGCAAGAATTATATGATTCCCCAAACACCCCACATTTGGGACTATTTATTGCACGTAAAACTGAATACGGAGTACTCCTACGAATGAAAGGTTGTTTAAACTTCCGAATTTGAACGCGTCCATCGGTGTTAGCTGACTGTTGACCCCACTCACTCAGCTGCTTATTTCACGATGAATGCATCGGAAGAATAGACCGTGGCTGTTTTCACGACATCGTTGAAGCACATCCCACTAAAGTGTTGGACACCTTCTGTCGTAGTGAATAACTTTTATTCGTGACTGTTCTGCTCGCCTGTCTCGAAATTCGAAATGTTTCTCTGGATTAGCGGAATTTCCGACGCATGCGCAGTGTGTTTTGCCGAGTGCTGGCTGAGAGGAATGGGCCGAATGCACCTCACACCCGGCGCAATTCATTAGCGTCGCGGAGGAGCACAAAGAATTCGGATGAAGAGCAGCTGTGTCTGTCTGTGGTGTTAATTGGGTCATTGCAATGATCTCGTCCAATTGCCCGGATGTCTGCTTAGAACTGTGCGATGACCTGTCGGTTTCGATGGATTGGTCTCGTTCTCTGCTATCTGAGGTTCCCTGTTTCTTTTCTGTTTCTCATGATGTCTGACTGTATATGCGATTGTACGTGCAACTTGAACCACTCGGAATAATTGTTCAATTTTACTCTTTTTCTTTCAGACTCCATCTCATTCTTGGCATCATTTCATCACCATGGCAACTATTAGCCTCTAAGAAAGCGAACGAATTTTTATGATTTTTTTTCTAAATAAAGTCATGTATTTTATGAAAAGAAAATTCGGTGTCTTCATTAGACATGCAGAATTCTTTTGTTGTGCGAAAATGAAAATAGAAATGCCTCAATTTCACTATCTGTACATATATATTTTGTTATAACAATAATAAAAAATAATTAACTCACACTTTTGAACAGAACTGATTTTTCTCTTAGTTGAAATTTGATATTAATTTAATTAATTCATGGATCTATTAGATACATTGTTAAAGAGTAATTTTATTTTTCAAAGTTAAAACACGAGCTAATTATTATAGAATGTTGAAGCATGCCTGCGGTGTTTCAAAACATACAATTATATACAAAAAGTGAGAGAGAAAAAAGTGAATTCAACGAAATATCATAGTTAGTTAAATAAATAAAGAAGCTTACAACATTCTACGAAAATACCAGAAAATAAACGAGTATACTTTCAACAACAAGATACAACGACCTCTCCATAATACGTAGTATGTACAGTGCACAGAAATGAAATATTCTTAGTGGTACACACTTTTCTTTAAGAGTCTGCAAGTGAGATCTGGTAGAAATGAGGCTATCGTGTTCGGCATCCATAACTCATTAGCATGCCCTGGATCTACGCCATCCAGAACATTCATGACGAACACAGAAAACTTTCGCATTCCTCGTCGCAGAAGAATGCATCATGGGATATATTGGCAGGGCGCCAAGTTTTCTGCCAGTTGGGACGCTGGTGAGAGGGATGCTCAGCAGTCTCCTCTGTCATCGTGTTGTTTGAAGCGTCGCAACCTTCGCTGCCACTCGTCCTTCCATGGGATGACGATGCTCTTGCGATCCAGAACGAATCCCGGACGCCTCTGATCCCTCAGATCCCGGCTCAGGATGAGGTACATCCGGTGTAGCCTAACCTTGGGACATTTACAAAGTAGGTCAGCCATTTTGACCCAGATGTGCGTCTCTCCTCGGCGCAATCTGCTTGCTCCGCCCTGTTTCTTGAAGATGTTCCTGACGTCGACCGTGAACTTGGCCCAGTCGCCAACCGTCTCTCTGCTCGTGATCTGAACTTGAACAGCTGAGGAAACAAAAAAGTACAACTGTTAAAATCAGCAGATGCTTGTGGTGAACCATGAAGAATGTGTGCAAATGCCATCAGAAGATATTAAAACTTCAAACACTCACGAGGAATTTGCACCAATTTGTATCAAATGAACCAGATTTCAACCAACATTACATGTCGTTGCCAAGAGCAACGACGGAGGAGAAAACCGCAGTACGAACTGACTCAAACAAAAGATTCGTTTACCAGGCGATCACAGAAGTTTACAAGACTTGATTGACTCCGTTTATACGAACCGAGGATGTATAACACATTGCGTTACTTCAAAATGACATGAATCAGGCGTGAGGATAAGACGCACTCGGAGCACCACTTGAAACTCTAATTGCGATAATTCCACCCAAGTGTCCCCTAACAGCCTCAACAATTCCTGCTTCCTCCGATTTACGAAATGGCGCCCCGATGCACAGTTAGCGGTCCACTTCCGGGGGCCATCGCCCCGTGCCTCAATTATGTGCGAAATCCCGGCAAATGGCGGCGTTTTTCTGATTGGATCGCGAGTGTTTGGGACGCTGTGGGGTTTGCTAATAGCATTAGAGACAGCAGCAAGCGCCACACGCCACGGCAGAGAGGAAGGACGACGCATGCCGTATACACTCTTAGTTAGCACAAAGAAGGTTCTTTGGTTAGCAGCAGCAGCAGCAAAGGGGCTTTTGCCGCTGGCGGTGAAACGCCGCGAGGCGACCTGGCTTAGCGCACTGACGATGGACGCCCAAGGGGTGTGAATATTCAGCTAACTGAGCAACATCAACAATCTTTGAAGCTCCCAAACAATCTCTCAAACCGAAAAAATAAAAGTGAGTGTGTCGTGGATGCATGGCTAGGGGGAGCCTCGAGAGAACATTGATCATATCGGCTGTCATCGTCAGTTTTGCGCCGCTTCGTCTCAGATCACGAAATGAATAAGTGTGAGGGTCGCGTGTTGCCATGGTGACGGATGCCGTGGAATTACATGTAATAATAATTTTATAGAAAACTCACCAAAGTCTCGCCTGCAATATTTCTCGATGTCCACTTTCTTTGCGTCGCTTTTGCACTTCCCACAAGCTGTGAATAAAGAGTTGATTTCATTGATCTTCTGTGCAAGATGTTAACATGAATATGCATGAAGCAATTAGTGAATATGCAAGCTGATATTAAGTGCAACGAAGTGGACCTAATTGGGAGCAATTAGCATGCAAAGTGGACTCTATGACCTTTAATTAGTGGACAGCGGGCAGTTCAAGAGGTCAACGCGGTGCAGACAGATGTGTACAACATGGTGACGTCATAGTACAGTCAGGCCTCGTCAATCCGACCTCGATCTTGTAGTTTAGTTTTAATGCAATCCGGTTTTGATTGAAGATTGCAATGATGTTAGTTCTAGTACCGTCTGGCATGTGATCCGACATCTTTTGTTTATAATAAATAAATAATAAAATTATTTTAAAGCGTAATATCCATAACAATGATGCTCTAAAGGCTAAAATCAGAGTGAAATTAGTAAAATACACGGCGAATAAAACTGAAAATATTAAAAATTATGACAAAAAAATGGCATTACTGGTATATAAGAATCAGAGATATAATAAAGCCATTTACCAAAACGTCATAACTTGATCAGGATAAAATTGTCGATAAAGGTGAAGTTTTTTTAAAGTTTTGATTTTTAAATGTTAACATTAATAATGCCGTGGAAACCGGCACTGTCGGATTAACGAGGATAATATTCTTGTTTTAAACTAAAACTCAATTCCAACACCGAACATCAAAATCAACATTTGAAAATTATCTAAAGCATGACATCACTAAATTAGCTTACACATCCCTTGACCAAATAGCAGTTGACTTCGTACAGAGTCACCAGTATTTACCACAGACCACCAGCAATAAACAATATTAAAGAGAGATAGCATGCAGAAAACTAAAAAAACTAAGAATTGTTCTTGAAGGACTTACAATCAGGTGATGGCGCTGTTATTCGAGTAAGATAAAATGTTCACAATTGAATCATGCAAATCAAACATGTTTAAACTATGTATAATAAAGACTATAATGTAATATTTGTCTTCAAAGAGACTATACATACATATAGCCGAGGATATTCCGAAGATTTTGCAATGTTTATAAATCAGAAATTGTTTAGCACAATTTTGATTGACAGGAGCAAACTTACCGGCATTGTGAGCTGAGCCGCCAGATCCTGGTCGCTTAGGAACTTCTGAAATTCCAAGAAAAAAGAGAAAATGGTAGAGAGAAATGCGTGGGAATTTCGTGGATTTATATTGAGGGGAGAGGGATGGTGGTGGTAGTTTTATTGGGAATCAGATTGAAAGATTGAAAGGTAATGGCTCAGGTGTCCGCGGCAGAAGCCTCTTGCAATTTCGCCCCTTGTGATCTAACCGCCTCGACACTCGAGGAGCCAAGATGGCGGAACAAGCAGCCATTGTGAAAGGAGGGTCATTTAGCAAGCAATAAAATGCGCTCTGCTAGAGGTAAAGGGCACATAAGAGGCATGGTTCTCCAAATTTCAAGTGCTTCTCAAGACCCACATGCTAATGAGGGGACAATATGCAAATGAGATGCAAATCATATGCATTGCAATGAAAGGCAATGTCGTCCAAATAAGCGCTTGGCATGCTCATTACTGGTCACTTAATTGTACTTGAAATTCTACGCTTCTGATTGAAAGCGAGGCTCGTGACATTAGCGCCGATCCAATATTATCGCATTGTATACTCGTCAACAGTTGTAATCGTGTGGCTATTTGTCAAACATTATTATTCGAACTTCTTTTTATGAAACCAATTTTCATACCAGCCTTGGGAGTATCCAATACTACAACAAACAACATTTACTATAATTAAGTACACAAAAAAGGGAAAGTTTGAAAATAATAATTCCGCGTAGTACGGCACGATTCCCGACCACCGGTAGCATCACCTTACAGCGAGTGAATACTCGGTGCCTCCACCCCTGCACACTCAAATACTAACTTTCATCCGAATTCCACAAATCTTCCGTCTCCTTTCTCGTATCATTGACACTCTTAGTTGTTTCTGCAACATACATACTCCGGGTCAACTGTTGTTTACGTGTTTACTAAGACTCCATGCGGTCAGTATATCGAGTTTGGCTGTTAAGCGCGGTTAGTGGGAGGGCGGTTCGACAAAAACATATATATCATAGAACATGCAATGAAGCATGCGAAATATTCATCCGACATACCCAACAAATTTCATCCGTGAAAAAAAAAAATGTTTTGATGAAATACACCGTGATCCTCTTACTCTCTGGGAGTTATACAACAAACTAAATTTAGTTACTAAGCAATCACTGTTGTTACGTAAAACAATCAACTTCCGTCCATCCGACCATCTCAGTTGCGGAATTGCATCGTCAGATATAGAGATCGTTGAATTGGAATAACTATATGATCGGAGTGCGGCTTCATCCGGTAAGCTGGATTACTTGGATTAGAAGAGTCAAACTGTGTTACACAATATGCACGTGCTTGTATAAAATTAAGGAATCAATTCAAATGATTACTGCAGTTAAATATACCATTGACAGACAGTTCATGCTGGTATAATATCGATGTAATTTCATATGATGCCATGCAGGTGTTAGATGCGGACATGCTCAATTTCACGTTTAACCAGAACTAAATGAAATTTTATGACAATTCTATTATGATGAAAGTGTGTATTTTTGTGTTACGTAATACTCACTGACACACGGGGCGATGTGAGAGCGGCTCTGTTGGTATCCTTTCGTACACCTGTTGCAGTTCACGCCCGTGACGCCGTCCTTGCACGGACATTGTCCAGTCGTCTGGTTGCACGTCTTCCCCAGGGCCCCAACGGGGTGACAATCACAAGCTGCGTGGGCGATAAATGGACGGTCAGACCACGGAAACATTCCAGGCAAAGAAAATCAAAATTTGAAGCGTGTAATTAAAGCAAATAAATTAAAGTTACATTGTCTGATGCCCGCAGTTCGTACAAATAACGCCGTGATGGAATGTAGCGTTTATTTGAGTGTTCTATATCAACAGGTTTTCATTTACACCGAAAAAACAAATTGAATTGAATCAATTCCAATCAGCACAATCAGCTGTGGTAAAAGTAGCACTGAAAGGGTTCGAAGAGAAGCCCTATTACCAAAGGTATCCGACTGACTAAATATTTGGAGATTAGTGGACAAACTAAGGCCGGCCATTAAATACAGAGTGAGCCTTTACCTCGTGAAATGTATCTAAATATTGTTTCAAGTGATTTCATCTGGGTCTATGTTGCTGCGCTCAGGTAGGTCTTCGGCGGACGGGTACTTGAAAAAGCCATCAAAAGTTTGGCAGAACCGTTTTACTTTGACGCCGGTCCAATTTCGATAACCATAGAATCGTTTCAGAGTAATTTGTCATCGCTTTTCGTCTCACTCTTTGTGTTGCGGCGCTTTTCGTCGTGTTATTCTTTCCACGGGGCGAAAAGCCAAAAAGAGGGTGTTAAAAAAGAGGTCCTATTTCTGTCTGGACACCTTGCGATGAAAGGAACAATTAGTCCCGAGTTTCACTTCGATTTGTGTCAGCGTGAAAAAGGTTTCATCGCCGGAGGGAGGACTGCAGAGAAAGAGTCATAAAAGACACCATGCCTGGGTGGATGGCTACAAGGTGATGGGGTGTGAGGAGGTGTTTGCACACTAATTTTCGCACATAGAAAGTGAGCATTTATTATTTGATGGCGTTGGAGGAGAAGCGAGCACAGAGCGAGAGACAACATTTGCTTAGGAGATGGGGATGAAGAATGCCCTGCTTCAATGCGAACGAGAACGGTGTGAAGTGTCAGGGTAAATACACACAAGATTCTCGATGCGGCGTTCCACAGCAGCCATTGACGCATCTCCATGGCAACCGATCACGCTTAATTAAGTTACCTGAATGCCGGAACCAACCATCAATCAGAGAAGCGTGAGAGCTGAGCGCGTCAGAGCCTTCGAGAGAGGGACCCCCAATCGACTCGTAACATGCAATTGATGTCATCTCAAATGCACACCTTCTAAAAGCTGCTTTTGTGTGCGGCAAATCGGAGTACATTAAATATATTTACTCCCTTACCACTTTCTATGACGTTGAGTGATGGTCACATTGCCCTGTTCACCGGTGCAACACAAAGATGCAGTGACGAAGCAGACTTCCTTTATCTTACACCCTCCAAATGAGCCCTGCTTGGCTGATCATGAATGTAATTACAGGCTGTAGCGCTTAATATCATAAATATGACTGAGAACTGTATAACTATATCTGATTTTAAACTCTTTGCTGCGTAATGTATAATTACGGAGTGTCTACCACTCTACGCACAGAGCGGCTCTGGACGAGCCAAAAGGCAACACGCAGAGCAGTTTCGCGAGTGAAGCCGAACCACAGCCCGAGCATTGCTGAGTCTTGCTGAGCCTAGAGACTCTTTTTATATCATAGGATCTCTTCACAGAAATTCCCGTAATAACTGCGGGTTGTTGTTCTGAGAGACTCCGTATTTAGTGGGCGTCACCCTTTGATCTGCTAAAACGCGCGCTAATATCCAATACGCGATCCGTCAATGCAGCATATAGGCTACTAGTACTAGACTAGTACTCCCAGTTGACGTGAGCTCAAACTCCCGAGTTCTCCGAGTGGGTGACTGGTGTCAGTGAGTGGACGATGGAATGGAATATATGCAGGAGAATGGATACGCTTCTGTGGTCGCACAGAGCAGAGATGATGAAACCCCAATCAAGTGCACAACATTCGTTCCACATCGGATGCGTATATACCCAAGCTAAGCAGCAAACAAGCGTAGTTTTGTGCACATTGCAAGTACGAGTTTGATCACTGAGCTTGAGCAGCGATCTGCAGTGAGGCGGAGGGCACCCTCCTCCACCTCTTCCCCACCCATGAGGTTTCTTTGCGGGTATATCGGCAAACAGAAGCCGTCAAATCAAAGCAAAACTTGAAGACTCACTGCCTCAGTGCCTTGCAGGAAATTAGCAAATGTCGAAAACAAGCAGCTGAGAAATGACTGCACTGCGGCCACTCGTGTTAACGTGTGTTTTACGAGAGATTAAAACACGCCAGCCCTTTATTATGGCGGTTCGCGGGGTCAGGAAGCTTTTACAGAATGACCATGCGACCAGAACAACTCCTCCCCTCTTGAATTGTCACACTTTTCGGGCAGCCAAGGGTCAGTTCTTTAGACCAAGGGTCATTCCTGGGACGCATGGCTGCTTGTTGATGCCGCGAATTAGCTCGCAGCTGGCGGACGTTCAACAATAAACACTGTATATTATCGCTCGCTACTAACAGAATTGCACCCGTGAAGACGAAGTGAGTTTGATTGCCAACAGAACAGACTGAAATCGAGAGTTGCGAGATAGATCATCTCCACTCGTCTGCTTCCCCCGCCGAGCCCTCTACCGTCTGTTTATTAGCTACAAAAGACTTGGGAAGCCGGGAGTGGTTTACAGTTGCACACATCTGTTGAGCGTTTATAACAATTTGTCAGGACTGTCAGTAGCTTTGAGGCTGGAATTGTTACGATTTAGGGGCGCTAAGCGGGTTGGGTGGATTCGTATTCTTCAATCACATAACAATGGGTCACTAGTCCGCACTGAGGTAAGAAAGACGAGAAATGAAATCTTTCGACCTGCGTGTGTAGAATTCCAATCACCAAAACTTGAAGAAGAAAGAAGACGAAAAATGCTTCCATGTGGAGCATCTCCTACTCTAGTCAGCAATTCCAGATTTCATCAACCAATTATTCAAAAGCGGAGAATGATGAGATTCATTCGAAGAAGTTATCAAAGGAACTCATTTAGACGGTTGTATTAGGTTACAGCACGGAGAGGCAGACGATGGAGATTGATCACAAGGCAGAAATACATAGCCAGGCAGCGAAGTTTCTCGTTTTTCTCCCTGACCATACTTCAGGCCAATTCCACTCGCAGTTAGCGCTGAGTACCAAGCACAATGGAACCATTTGGGACAACAAATACTCCTCCTTCATTGCCCATTTTTGCGCGGGAGGGGGGGGGGTTCAACTTCCTTTCTCGAGTGGTGCACTGTTGACTCGATGTCCATGATACAATTGCATCCGAAAAAGCTACATCGACCTTAAAGGAGAAGAGGGAAGGAGAAGGAAGAAGAGAGAGAGGAGATGAAGGAGGTGGTGTGCAGCTAAGAAAATAAACATTTCTGAACAGCATTGAAGAGCTTCGATTGTCTGATGGACAGATGAACAATTAGTCGGACTCATCATAACAGCAACACCTGCTTCCCAGAAGAAGCACACCCAATCGCAGCAGTTGTTTAGACACGGCGGTTGCACCCGTCTTGCTCGCTCTCACCACGTGCAATAACTTCCATTTTATAAAATGGCGTCTTCAAAGGTCTTTGATTTACTTGTTGATTCAGCCATACTGTTTCTTCTTCGCTTTGGCTCTCGTGGGTGGCTCATAACACCAATATTTGCTAGATCGCCTCCTCGCAGTGCTTACGAAGATTTCAGACCAAATATACAATCGTAATGTGTTCTTTCGAGAGTCTACCCTGCGTACTTTTCCCTCGGGTGGGTCAAGCTAAATACCAGGCTGTGTGCCGATGTGTTCACGAGTAAAGACCACCGCGGATAGATATGAACCACGTAGATCAGACAATTGTGAGGTTTTAAAAAAATATATATATGAAATTAACTTATTGCAATTGAGGAATTATTCAAATTGATGCTCATGTTGTATTGAAAAATATTTGTAATCTATAAACAAATATCAAGGACATGCTGCAAAAATATATCTATATATATATATACGCATTCACAACACAAACGTGTGCTTCAAAGGGAAAATCCCACATAATCACATGCTACAGGACACTCCATGGCGAAGATTGCTCATCGATGAAATTCTGTTATAAACTTATAATAGAATTACAGTACTTGTTGTCTCATAAATGCAATTTCTAAAATACAAATAGCTTCAAAATTATGCTCTTGAGTCAACGTGCTCGCTCACCCGTCCGACCGACCCTTGATCATCTCAAGCATGTATCGTCCTACCTTGGCAAACTTTACGATGCGTGATTGGTTTGGTTTTGTCCTGGTAGTAGCCCTCCTTGCAATAGTGGCAGTGACGACCAGCCGTGTTGTGTCGGCACTTGAGGCAAACCCCGCCACCCCTTCGCCCCGAGAGCAAGTACAGCTCTTTATTGAAACGGCATCGGCGCGCGTGCAAGTTACACTGGCATGCTGTATACGGAGAGAGAGAGAGAAAGAAAGACTGGATTACATACCTCGACAGACTTTGCGGTGGGTCAGGGGCTTGGCAGGGTCGCGATAATAACCCTGCCTACAGTAGTGGCAGTTGCGGCCTTCGGTATTGTGTCGGCAGTTTACGCAGACGCCACCGTGCTTGCGGCCCGACAGTTTGTACAATTCCATATTGAAGCGACATTGTCGTGCGTGAAGGTTACACGCGCATGCTGTAATTGAATACACACAAACATACACAGTGCAGTAGGATTAGAAAGCCATTTTGGTTGGTTAGTAGTACAACGCATGGTTAGTAGCGACGCCCGGCAAATCTTCTCCGCGGACCACAAGGTGCCACTGCTCCAAGTTCAAATAAAAGCCGTCGGGAATTAAAATTTGTAGAGTTTGTTGTTGTGGAAACAAGCATGGAGTAAAAATTAATGTAAAAACTCACGCATTAGCATAAATTATGATAATTAGCTTCACCATTATTAGCTTCATTAATATTAATCAGCACAACAAAAAGAAATTGGTTAAAATTGCGAAGTTCACACGTCGTGAGTTAAGTTTCTTGTCGGGGAGTTAAATGTAAACTGCACTGTGTTCGCTTGCGTTCATTGACCTTCCGATTCGACCCTTTAATCCTAATCATCAATTGATTAAAGTCGTTATCATAACAATAATTAGATCTACACATGAAAAATATCCCGACCATAACTTAAAAATACTCAAGAAACAAATCGCAACAAATAATTATACTTTAAATTCTAGTATTGCAAATTGATTCATCGAAATCTTTCCCGGGAGTAACGAGAAAATGCATGCAATAATTAAATACAAATAAATTAAAATGTTGATTGTCAAAGGCAGTGTCTTGACTCGCCCTATAAGAGAGAGGGCCTAGAGTTGTAGTAATCTTGTGTTCGTGTGTTATTTACAGTCGCATTCCACTGTTGACTGTTCGTGACGCAGAATTTTGAGCTGGATTTCATTTCATAGAATTCGTCGTTCAATTCAAAGCCCCCTTTCGGATTCATCATGAGGAGTATCACGTATGCGTTACCTTGATATCGGTATTCATTTCCCAGTACTCAAGGTCAGCGCATAGAGAGGTCAGACTGGCTAGCCAGTTGCATCTACAATGAGTTTTTGTACGGAACGAAACCCCACAACGAAAGACCGCGGTTTTGAGAACAGATGACGAAATTAAATTATAATCATGTCCCCAATGAATATTCATTGGTTCGATCTGCATATTAATGTGAGATTTACGGTTAAGACTTCGATGTTTGTGATAATCGGGACCCGAGGCGCTGACCATGTTCGTAACGGACACCTGGTGAAGGAATTTCTCTCTGATCGAGAACACATGCGTGTGATCTGGTCGCATGCACTTTGGCACCACGATGGAGATGCCACGTGAATGTGCGAATAATTTCAGAGTGATCTATTAATATAATGGATCATAAGCGAGTACGATAAAATATACGATGATGTGAAATTATTACTGCACTAATGTTCTTCAAAAATATATAATAATTTTAGCTTAAAATCGTAAGCGTAATATATTGCTCCAAAATACTCGGAGAGATTCGTTGCAAGAAAAAAGGAAAAATGGCAGAAGTCTGTCACATGATGATGTTTCAATCGCAAAGTCGCGAAGTTTATCGCCGTCTGAGATGTTGGAGAGCGTGTTGAGTGCGAATATTGTCGCGCCCCGAGCACGAGAGGAGTACGAGTCTCGGAAGAAGTGCTACGGCAAACACTCGAATGCAACAACACACTCCTTTCAGGACACTTGGAGTGAAATATGACGGCGGTGATTGCTATGCAGTAATAGTATATCTCTATAATTATATAAGTTTATAATTTGTGAAGTTTTAATAGGGGGCAGCCACCTGAATAAATACAATTAATTACAACGGATATGTTGGCTCCGATTGCCCGTTCAGGTGTCAACGCGGAAAATCGGAAACACTCGCGAAAACAAAAAAATCATCATCGGGTTATGCGGGCTGTCGTCAGGAAAGTGATGCAATTTATTGGATGACAGCTTGCCTTTGACAATCTTGTAGCGGTAAAAAAAGGTAAACGAAAAGTATAATAAAGTTTTCGACTTACGAACACACTCGTTGGCCTCCCGCGCTGTGGCCCTGGCCCACGGCCGGTCGTAGTGGAATGGCTTGCATCTCTCGCAATCTTTGCCATCCGTGTTATGCTTGCATTCGCACGACATTTCTCCGTCGCGGTTCTCTACGCAGCGATACGCATGGCCGTTGCATTTACATCGGCCGCCGACTGCGAAATCTGACAGAGCGTAATAGGAACCAGTCGCTTGTTCTCCGTTTCCGATTGCTATGTCATGCAGGTCGTTACTCAGTCGGGCGTCCGGGGCTCTCAGTCTGTTGAAGACAACGCGTACGTCCGTCGCCGTTACCCAGTCTTGCAGGACGGGACTGTTGTCGAAGTCATACGCAGACGGTCTTCCCTCCAGGGTGCTCAGGGCGACACGGGCGCCCTTGTGAGGGTCGATGTTGCTGTAAGCGTCCGTGCAAAGGGCCTCCTGTTCATTAGCCTTGGTGATCAGTCCTCCAGGGCTCTTGTCGTAAACTGCATTGCATTGCGAAGAGTAGAACTGGAAAGGGACCCAGGTCTTGCCGTAATCCATCGACTTGTAGATGGCCATCGAATCTGGTCGAGCCGAGCAGAATTGCAGACTGACGTAGGTGATTTCGTACTTCTTACCCAGACTCAAGGTGAGCGTGACGTTGTCATGGTGCTGTGTGACTGGTTCTGAGATCCAACAGGTCAGGTTATTCGGATTGTTGAGGTCGGTGAGAAAGGAGGAAGGGTGGGCCCATCGCTCGTCGCCATCGTCACAGACGAAACAGCTCGTCTGGCGTTTGCCGTCCTTGTCGGCCGACGTCTCGCACAGCCGCGAGGGAGGCTTGCCACATGTGGAAGATGCAGTGACTTGTCGGTTGAATGCGGCATTGATGAACTCAGGTATGCACTTGCGAGGGTTACCTTGTTCGTCATAACATGGATCAGGCGGCGAATCCAATTCCGAATCAAAGCTGGTGAGAAACGACGCGGATTCAACTGGGGCTGCTGCCCCTAGCACCAAACACGCACACAACGTGGTCAGCAGAGCCATGTCCAAGAAATTCGTCGTATCCTCTGAAGACGTTGCTCACTCCATGCGCTAAGACGCAAGAACGACTCGCTCCCCGCGTCCCAAACCTAAATAGTCAGCGACCACGGAACGCAGCCACGAAGAGCGCAACTCGCTCACTGAACACTCGACACTTGGCAGATGCAGCCGCGATGCGAGAGATTTCGCACCGGATAATTTGTCCTCTTTTTCCTCTTCTCTGATGTCTTCGCCGCGAGAACTTTGGCATCAGTCAACGGGTGAAAATCGCGCTTCAGGAACTATCCAGAATGCCACAATCAGTTCTAATTAAAACCTCGTTGTGAAAGTAGATCCGATATTTGTATGAGAATCCCTGGCCTTCGTTCGAGTTGAAATAAACTCTGTCAAAGTTGCCGGTGAAGGAGTGAATCCTGATTTCCAGAGGGTCAATTTCACATCTGGTTTGGATAAGTTCGGGTGCCGCGGACTATACGCCTACCTCTCTAAGTTAGCTCGCTTGTGATTGGTTGAGAAGTGATATCCCTACACCTAGCCCGGCCCCCTAGACGCATAAATTATCGCCCAGTGAAGCGATTGCTTTCGGCTTAAATTGCTGTCGACACCTGCGAGAAAAGAACCGGTATCTCGTTTAACTAAACTGCTTTGATCGAAGTGGAGGAAGCCGGGGGTAGGGGGTGGGCGGAGAGCGGTTCGCTGGAAGCAAATGCGGGCGATTCTGTTGATTCTGTTATGAGGATTAAAATATTTGGGAAACAAGTTAATGGCCGATGCTACACACTAATTGAAAGCGTGCTACTTTGGCTACAAATGGAGTCTCGCTCCCGCATCACTTTGTTGTAGAAGGGGAACGGGCTCATTTTTATTTCTATTTATTTATCAATTTGTCAAAATAACGGGAAAGTTTTGCTGTGCGTTATTGTGATTGCGAGTGCTGTCTTTGGGATTAAAATTCATCTCTTGCAAATTTGCAACGTTATTTCAGGAAGTTAATTATGCACTCAATGGTAATTGCAATTTTACATGCATTCTTTTAAATATTTTTGTTACGCTTTTTAGTTTAACATAATTATACGTCATAATTATACGTCATAATTATACGTCATATCTTTATTCCGTGAAAATGGCGAAGGAGGGTTTTAAATGTATTGCATTGTACCTGGAATATAAAGCGTCTGTTGAATGCAAATAATTATAATAATTATAATAATTATAGACTGCATGCACTTCAAGAATAAAGATGAACATTATTTCTGCTGCACAGAAATCAGAACAACTGAGAACATAACAAATTTATTTTTAGATGAAGTCATAATGACTACTTTATGAAGTACTGATTAATCGATAACACAGTCACATCTCGAATGTTCATTGTTCATTGCTATGTGCAAACTCTTTAAATTGAGATGACAAATACTGGTGGGAAATTATAACCGTTGTAAGCAAATTACTTCGTTGCATCGCATCTTTAATTGTCGAATATATGTTTTGATATCATTTATTGAATATTCAACGACGATGAAATTTGATCGTTTTGGCTAATTTTATAGACTATAATTATAATGTAGTACTCGAAAATCTTTATGCTGGTTTAAATATTTTAAAATATTTAGTAATTGAGTGCCCTTGATATGGTTAATGTTATGCGGTTTACACGAATATTACTAATTTTAAACAAATAAATTCGGTCATCATATATGTAAATTGCTTCATTCACCATAATTAGTGTGAGAGCAGATCGAAGTGATAATTTCCTTTAATTGTGTTCCAAGTATGTGCGAAGGAGACACCGTTAGCCTAATAATATTAGCATTTAATATGCTTGTTGCCTTGCGGTTACCAGTTAGTGGTTACCACGCAACCATCCGTGAATCTTGCCATGGCAACCAATATGCGCATCATCAATAGACGACCTTTGACCTTGAATGCCTGCCTTTGATTGGCTTCCGCCGCTTTCGCCTCCACTGGTGACCAACAGCATGATGCCACTCGATCGCCGACAAAAATATACTTTATACTTTAATTACAGATAGTTTTACGAGTAGGTGAATCTATTCAATTATGCCTGGCGCATAGCGATACGCGAAATACTGAGTATTGGTGCCAAAGTACAGAGTTCTTTCTGGCCTCTGAAATCAACACCAGATTAATGCTTCCATCGCTATGTACATCGAACTTCTTTGGACACCGAATCATGCCGGAGAATACAGACACAAGAGGCGTTTTAATTGCGTTGCCACGAATTGACAAAGTCAAGTGCTCATCTCTTACTACGAGAACGACGTGGAAACACACGCATTCCAGTTACGATTCAACGAATATTGTGTAAGGCATGCACCGGTTAATTGGCTGACATCCACGGGGGGTCGACCACTTTGATAATTTAGTTTTGTAGACTTCAACGCGGTTGATTACAGAAATCACAACGCACCGAGAAACCCCGGAACACGTTATGATCATGTCTTTTTTCGAACGCAATGGCTCAACAATTAACACGCAATGGCTCAAGGCAGATTGGCTTTGACATGGTGGTGGTTCGAAAAGGACGTAAATCTATCTAATTATGCCAAAATTTGACGTATTTCCCCCAAAACGATTTTTTTAAAATTAAATTTTAGGCCTAGTATGTGAAAGTACATTCATTTCTGGGTCGAATGGTATAAAAATATCTCGTGTTGTAATTATGTCCGGGTTCGAGACGCTTTTAAGTTAGATTTACTGTACTAATCAAAAAAAAAAAAAAAAAAAAAAAAAAATACAGTAATTTAGAATTACCGAATTTACTTCAATAGTTTATTGTTATAAAATATGAGAAAACAACACGTGAAGACAATTCTGATAGAACAGGGTCGAATCAATATAATAATATACAATAAAATAAAAGAACATAACATAATATACACGCATATTACTCAAATATAAAGACGCCAAAGTTAGCAGGTGAATCACAAGACATTCCACTTTCCTTTCTTTCTGTACGCAGTCAGTGCCTTGTGGGCCATGCGCCTAATCTGAGGGTCCTTGTCACGATTGAACTGGTCGAGGGCATCGGCGACGTCTCCTTCCAGATGAGGTGGAGATCCGTCACACATGTTGTGCAGGACTTGCAATCGCACTCGCTGGTCGGGGTCATCCATCATCTCCACGATTCTTGCCCAGAATTCGGGGACGTCGATTTGAACGTGGCACGGACACATTTCTTTCAACGCTTTCTGCCGGACGAGAGGATCTTCGTGCCTAGTCAGATCGACCAGGGTGTCAATGTCCTCAGTCTCTCGCAACAGACGAATGGCTTCTCGGGAATTCAACTTGCTCATTGTGACGGTTGTCTGGTCACAGACTCACAGAGTAGGCTCGTAACGGTAGGGCGGAAAGACGCAAGATCTCGGTGAGTGTCGGTTTGATCGAAGAACAGTAGATTCACAACGATCGGGTACGTTCAGCTTTGTAATTTGCAGATCTTGCTGTCGAGTGCCGTTGAAAACAAGCTTTTATATAAGTTCAACTGCTGACTGACACGGAAATTCAGCATTGCATCCCATTTATGCAATGCCGTTTCAAGGGGTTGTGTAATGTTCTGACAACCAGCACGTGGTTCCATCAATTTGTAAACAAAGGGAGCGGTCATTTTGTTTTTGGATCATAACGTGTTTCATTTTTGATTATCGATTCAACTCTGGTGTGGTGTTAATATACCATTTAATATGATTGGAAAATCACGTTAAATTATGACATTATTATGGCTCAAGTGTAACTTTATAACTCACATATATTTATGGCAATACAGTTCTTTTATGGAAATTAAAGCAAGAGATGATCCCAGTGCGTTATGATTTGGAGATGGAGTCCGAAAAAGGTTAGCATAAGAAGGAATTTGTGGAATTTCGGATCATTTGCTCTGGCGTTCAAAATTAAGCTGATGCAAGATTAGTTACACGAATATTAGAAACAGTTGCATCCCTCAAGGATCTACTCTCGGCACAATTTTTGTCGCTTTACTCCTGTGGAACCATTGGGAGTCTGCTGTAATCGGTAAAATAGTCTGAAGAATTGTACGTTATGATAACCAGCGGAAGAATAACATGTACCCGAATTCTCGGTTGTAGCCACCAAATTACTATAGCTTCCTATAGGTAGGAGCTCCCTATAGTAGTTAAAGCTGTCTTGCTTCCCCATCATCCCCACAGATCATGGCTGCAGAATGCAGCTAGCCTAACTAGGTCTAGCTGTAACTCGGTGGCTACAATCGTGAAATCGGCATTGATTATTGCGGACGTTATGATTCCGTTTTAACCGCGCCTTTCCCTATTGTTTTTCGAGGGTCACCTGTGCTAATTACAAAATTTTATTTTATGTTTTTCAGAGCACAAGCAGCGTATGTACGAGAAGCGACAGAAGCGAAGAACAATTCGGAAGCTTCACGATGCAATCAGATCGAATGATGAGGCCACAGTTAGAGAGAGCATTGATGGAGGGATTGATATCCACTTTCATTACGGTGGGGTCACTGCTCTTCAGCTTGCAATACCAAAAGGCTGCCAAGAAATTTGCAGCCTCCTTCTGGCATGTCCAGGGGACGTTGACCAAAGCAATGTTGACAACATGTCGCTGCTATCTCTAGCAGTGGTCAACAACCAAGAAGAAATAGTCAAAACTCTGCTCAACAAAGGAGCCGATATGGACAAAGCCAACAACAATGATGACACTCCTCTCCACCTGGCTGCTCAGCTGGGATTAAGTGAAATTGCAGCGACCCTGATTTCTGCCGATTGTAATATCAACTTGTACAATGGACTGAGGCAGTCACCGTTGGCGGTGGCTGTAGCTGCCGGACAGACTGCCATTGTAACGCTTCTGATTGATGCGGGTGCTGACCTTGATGCACTGGATGGCGAACGCAGAACACCGTTGATTGTGGCTGCTCAGCTCCAGTATTTAGACATTGTGAAGTTGCTTATAATGGGTGGTGAGTGTAGATGATTTCCATTTTTACATCAGTTATGATTTTTTTTCTTCCCAGGTTGCAATATCAACATACAGGAACAGTACGGGCGGACAGCTGTGTACTTTGCTGCTGTGTCTGGTTTTGTAGAAATCGTTAAAGAGCTAATATCTGCCAAAGCTGATTTGAACCTCCGAGACACAAGAGGTTATTCACCACTATTGGGTAATCATTTGCTCAATGTGCTAGGAAGTTGAAGACTTTTCTACATTTATTTAAACAGATGCCATTTTATTTATTTTCCCCAGATGCCATCAAAGCACAACACTTTGATGTCGTTCACCTCCTCATAGCATCCGGCTGTGACCTCGATATTTATGACAACGAATATCGCCAAACTGCCATTCACTGTGCCATACGCCTGGGTAATTACTGTATTACATAATGATTCCACTGAAGACCTCATTAATTTCTCCCGCAGCCACTCAGTATTTTGGTGAAGCAATAAATCAGTTGTCCGTCGTTCGCGCTCTTGTTGAAGCAAAGTGTTCGTTAAATGTCCGTGATTGGGAAGGATGGACACCTATTTATCAAGCGGCATCTGGACATGAAATAGGTCAGTCAAAGGTCAAAGAGAAGTCCTAGGTTAATATGCGTCTGGTTAATTAGAAGTTGTGCAGTTGCTGCTGAAGCATGGAGTACAGTTTGACCTCGTCACTAAAGAAGGAGATACTCCGCTTCATGGGGCAGTCTTTGGCGGTAACCATGAAATTATGCGCATGTTAATTGCTGCAGGTCGGTTATAAACATAAAGAAATAAAACCGGATAACCTTCCTTTCTTCCGTAGGATGCGATGTGAATAAAACCAATTTTAAGAATGAACTGCCGTTACACAAAGCCATCGCTAATCGGACAGATATCCGAGTAAGAAATGTCACTAGATCTGAACCAAGAATTGAAGTTCATGGGCATGTACTGAAAAGTGAAAACTATTTCTTCAAACAGATAATTGAGCAGCTGGTTGGCGCAGGGACTCGGGTGGATGTCCAGGAGAAAGACAAGGGTGCTACGCCTCTGTTTTCTGCCATTTCCAATGATTATATTCAAGCGGCGGATTTAGTTCTCAAAGCTGGTTTGCAACAGTAATCGCATCATGCTAATTTAATATAATTCTTAACCTGATAGGTTGTGACGTCAATTTGTCAAATTTTGAAGGAGACACTCCGTTATGGGTTGCTTGTGATAAGGGCTCTGAAGACATGGTTTCAACCCTCTTGAAGCACAGAGACATTGACGTCAATGCTGGGCTTTCTCATATCCCACTACATGCAGCTGCTGTGCATGGATTTGAAAGCATAACACAGCTGCTGTTGGCAGCTGGTGCAGATGTTAACAAGGTCCTGCTATGCTAAGAGTGATTTGCATATTTTGTTACTGCTTCCATTTTCAGCTGTCAGACCTTGGTGTCTCGGCATTATACTTGGCTGTCGATTCCAAACATCCGAAGGTTGCTCGGACTCTCGTCTACCACGGAGCTAATCCCACGGCCCCCCACCAGATGTCGCCACTACAGCGCAAGCGATGTTGCCGTGCCTACAGTGATCCCCATCCCCATTTGGAACTGGAGCCCCTGTGCTCAGCAATGCGTAACGACGACTTTGGATGCATGAAGCTGATTCTGTTGGCCACGCCACGCATCTCAGGGCAAACCATACGCACGCTCAGAGACCTCATGTTCCGCACTCAGTACGCGCAAGACGCCAACCTCTCAGACGCGGTCTTAGCGAAACACGCGGCTGTCTTCACGACCGTCTTGTCAACGCCAAGAGGGCTACAGCTGGAGTGCAGAGGGGTCATACGCGAGACTTTAGGGTCACAGCTTCTGGCTAACGTTCAGTTGCTGCCGTTACCATCGCGACTGAAAGATTTTATTCTAATGCATAAGGAGTTGTGCATGGAACCCCTTTGAATGTGTTCTTGTGTTTCAACTTTACCTCTGTGTGCCAATGAATTCACTGCCAGTTAGCGTGTTGACTTTTGACCTTACCAAAAAAAATAGAATCATGTAATCATTTTCATTAATAAAAATAACTGTTTATTTCCCAAATATGTTACTGTTGTCCGTGCCAGTTGTTTGACTGCAGTCGGTAATCCGGAAATCTTGGCTGTTGTCCAAATTGTGATGGTTGGGGAGGACCGTAGCTGGGGGGAAAGTGACGAGGGGCAAAGTGCGACTGGTCGGGGGCATTACTCTGCATGTAACGCACGTCCATGGGAGGGGGTGGGGGAGGGTATGGAGAGGACTGGTAGGGATATCCAGGAGGGGGCTGATTGGGATTGTATCCATGGAAACGAGGGGGTGGGGTGTAGGAGTTTGCCTCTGGCATGATGCCATATGAGTTGGGTTGCGGGGTGTTGTCGCTCCACTGGTGTTGTGCGTCGTTAGGAGGTGGCCACACTTTCAAGAACGGGTTTTCAAACTCAGCACTGGGAAATTTTGGTTTATTGCCTGGAGAAAGAAAAATGAAGTACATTCAAGAAACCATGCTAACACAGTATTCATTACCTCTGTTGTTGTCATGGTGATGACCCCGGTGACTGTTGTCATGCTGACGACCCCCTCGGCCTCGTTTTCGTGGAAAGCGTTTGGGTTTAGCTTCGTTATCTTCCTTCTCCTCTTCGTCTTCTTCATCACTCTTCTCCTGTCGGTTATTTCTGCTCTGTCTCACTCTTTCTCTCTTCGCACTTCTCTCTTGCTCATCATCCGAATAATCCAGATGCTAAAGGCAAAGGAGAAAATGATACAGACAAAAATGGTAAGGGAAATAAGAGAGTTACTTGAGCTGGGGGCTCATTATTATTCTCCCAAGATGCATCTGAACCGTGCATTCTAAAAATAGAAATGAATATTAGCAATCGATCACGACAAAGTTGTGAAATGTGTCACCTCTGAATTTGAGACAAAAATACATAGTGAGTGTATTCTGACATGTCGGCCGCATAAAAAACTGTAGTTCCGGTATGAAGATTCTTCTCCTCAATTTCAGCTGCAGAGTTGAAACGCACAGAATAGAAGGGAGACATAACAGGTCCTAGCGTCTCAAAGACCTAATAATCGTCTTTGGTAATTAACCTGATTAATAAAATGATCAAGAAAACTGACCTGTCCGAGAACTTTGCGATCAGCGTTGAACAATATTGTGCCATCATCCAGTGCTGGAACGCCTTGTTTTGACTTCACAACAACTTTAAATTAGAATTATAAATGTGAGAACAAAAATAATAATAAATAAATATAATAAATAAATAACCCACCAAGAACTCCAACAATAGACATGATTTCACCAAGATGAGTCAGGTTGACATTGTCTCCAATGGTGATTTTCAGTTCACCAATTGGCGGTAAATCCTAAAAAAATATAAATCCCGAATATTCATATAATTATGTAAATACAAATTTCAACTGACGTCTAGCGTTGCCTCTCCTTTGGTACGCACAGAACCAAAAGCTTTGACTTTATCCGGATCATTCCTTGCTTTCTTCTCTTCATGTTCATCATCTGAGCCCGATTTATTCCCTTGAACTGGAAAATCAAAGTCTGACTCTGAACTATCTGAAGATTCCACGAGGTCATTCTCCTCAGGTTTGCGATACTCTGAAAATGTTGTCTCATTCTCAACAGTGTCAGTGGGCACTTGGTCAACACTCGTAGACTCCAGTGTCGCCATTTCTGGGCTTTCGACTCTTTCCTCATTCGATTCTTCTGCATATGGCACCAAACTGACATCCTTAGCAGGTGTCTCTGAGGTCCGATCACCGGGTACTTCAATGGTAGGTTCAGTGGACATCTGTGGAGATGCAGAGATTTCTGTAGGTTCGTTCTGCTGCTCCATTATGAGGTTGGACAATTGCCTGAAAATGGAAATTGCATGATAAGTCACATACCAATCAGCAATGGCGTACGGTCTAAATTATACCATAAAGGAATTATACCATAGAGGAATTATACCATAGAGGAATTATACCATAGAGGAATTATACCATAGAGGAATTATACCATAGAGGAATTATACCATAGAGGAATTATACCATAGAGGAATTATACCATAGAGGAATTATACCATAGAGGAATTATACCATAGAGGAATTATACCATAGAGGAATTATACCATAGAGGAATTATACCATAGAGGAATTATACCATAGAGGAATTATACCATAGAGGAATTATACCATAGAGGAATTATACCATAGAGGAATTATACCATAGAGGAATTATACCATAGAGGAATTATACCATAGAGGAATTATACCATAGAGGAATTATACCATAGAGGAATTATACCATAGAGGAATTATACCATAGAGGAATTATACCATAGAGGAAGAATAATGAAAGTGGTTAAACTAATGGGACGTGAACGCCGGTCTTTCGCACAGCAAGTGAATTTTTCAAATTCTGGGCGACTAGGCTCAAGCGCTAGTCCCCGCTTAATGTTTCCCTATACCTGGCTGAGAAAATGACCAAAAATCGCTCTGAATACAGTCATATCTTTTCATACCCCAAGAGCAAGAGCTCTCTGTCATGTCCACAGAAGGTTTATTGTCTAATTAAAAAACAATTGTTAAGCTTCTTATTAGCAAACTCGTCTCACTGCTTGTTAAAGCAATGATGCAGCTGACTGAGCCTGACTCTTCTTCATAGGGGTCACCGACGATATAACAAGCTCAACTAATTAATGCTTTAATTAATTACACAACAAAAGATTCCTGGACTCGGCATGGAGACAGCTAGCAATCGCTTAAAAAACGACAGGCCGACATCCTATCTTGTTCATAATATTATATTAATCTCGTTCCAAGACTCTATATTGAAAATTAGATCTTGGTCATCATCCCCCAGATTATGGAGCTAATGTCCATATCTCATTATCTGTGTACAGGCCTACCTAGTCACCTAGCATCGTGATCTTCACACTGTGACTGTGGCTAAAGTATGTCAACTAACTTCAACTACTTAGTAACTAAGTGAGACCCATTTTTTGCAGTAGTATCATTATCATAAGCATCAGTTAGTGCTATGGTAACAAGTTGACCTAAAATATGTCCCTTCGTTGTTTCCTCAGTGTTACTGATGATGATCATAATGAGCATAATGATCCTGATTCAGTGTCAATCATGATTCACAGAACAAGCCTTACATACAAGGTAAGGTTAAAGGTAACACTAAGTGACTAACCACTGCTAACAGTTACAGTAACAATATGAATATAAACTAAATATAAAATAATAAAGATAATAGATTTTAATAGTTAAAAGTATAAAGATAAATAGCACAGATTCTCGGGCGAGGTCTGTATACCTCATTGGCCGAATCATTGGGCTCGCTGTAGTATCATTAACTTAGACGCAGAGACGTTTCCCCAGAGAGGGGAATATAACTTAGTATGTCAGCTAAAAGATAAAGGTAATAAAATCAATGTGAATGCCATTTTGAGAGAATCTTGAGTAACGCAAATTTTAAGCTCCCATAGTTCAACACTGGTGTCCACATTTGCAAAAATAACGCCATAAATTAGACAAAATCAGCTCCAAATGGTGATGACTGACCAGAACTCACACAAGAAAATCTCTTTCCAAACACGCTTCTTGTCAAATATGACTTCCGGTGCACTCCCCACGTGCTTCCGTTGTAAACAAAAAGGTCATCTCCGTTCAAGGTCGCTGCGCATGCGCTCTGTCCTTTCACATGCGGCTTCCTGTGATGTAAAGCGGTGGTGCATTACAGCTGAAACAAACGCAGTTTCCAACCTCTCAGATTATCTGTGAATTTAATCGAAGTTAAAGAAACCATGGAGAAACAACCAGGCCTCGGCGGTGGTCTTCTGGGGACCTATACGCCGTCCGATCCATCCATGAATGTGCCGCGTGAGTCCTGCTATCCGTGTCCCTCATTTCTGCAGACAAATCCAAGGACAATGAATGAATGATGAATGAAATTATGGATGCTTGAACTATCATTCTTATTACTTACTATGAAGTATGAACTGAGCTCATGTTTCATTATTATTATATATATATATATGTTTATTCGTTCTTCATTGAACATCAATGTGATTTTAGTGAAAATAATAATAATAATAATTCAGTGAGAATAAAAAAAAAAATAAAAAAAAAATAAAAAAAAATAAAAAAAAAAATAAAAATTCTATGGTCAATCTGAACGGACCGGGGTGCAAAAAGAACAGAAAGAATATAATATTATTCATAATCTGTGAATCATAATAATGATCGCAATCAAAATTAAAATAAAAAACAAATGGTACTCAAGTCAAAGGATAATACATTTTGGTCGTACTCGTAGTCGTAGTATTTTACGCCTAGATGAGTAGATCACTAGATGACTGATCTATTAAAATTATCATAATCATTTAATAATGATAATGGCAATGTTTCCCAAATTCCTGGGAACTCAGTAGGAGGTCAAGGACCTTCTAGTATCTGTATTGGAGAGACACAAACCCAGGACCACAGGGGGTCTTACAGAAAGCGAACAGATGTGGACCAACTCATTGCAGTGAATGCTTACTCTTTGTATATATAATATCAAGGGAAGTCACTGTTTCGTGCCAATCTTAGGACGCTTGCCTCGAAAGCAATCTTCTCCTCAAAAGAGGGAGCCGAAACTTCGGATCTGGCAAGATGACCAGTATATGAAACCATTGACACCAATAATGTCGCACGGCAACGCCTAATGACTAATTAATCGTCCAAAAATACAATCCGTTCCAAAACGACTAGCAATGGGTACGTTGCATCAATTTTATCGGAGCGCAGCAATTTCAGCCTGCAGTGAACTGTACTAAAAGCAGGATCGCTAAATCTTGAAATCAAATCCTTAAAGCCGGAATGGAGCAGCAAGAGTGTAGAGCTAAGGATACATTCTTAATTGAACAGAATGGCTTTAGAATCAAACATCCTGTCTGTAAATGTCTCTTAAAAGCCTCGGCTCTATCCTGTGAGGGGAATGTAGCTTCCGGGGCTTTGTTATTGTTAATCTGAGGAATCAGTGACTTCCCTTGATATTATTAATTTATTATATACTGTCCAGAAGGCTGCATAGGCATTTCATGTAACCAGAGCCTACTGGTAAGACTCCCTGTGCCCAGGGCTAGCGCAAGCCTTGATCATGTCAAAGCCTGAGGCACTCCAAGAGACCTTTATCCCCCACACAACGGTGACAATCATAAGTCAAAGAAGGGCCGTGGGCCAGAGTCCTCGCAGGTCTGATCTGGCTCACGGGCTTACCACTTTCACGCAAATAATTTGGCAAAAATAACATAGGGATAGATGAGCTGTGTGGCAAAACATATGCCGCATGTTCATGTGGCATTAGATAAGCCTTGTGAAGCCCCTGCCTGTCCTTAATTGTTCAACCTTTCATTATTTCATGATTTCATGATTTCATTATTTCATTATTTCATTATTTCATTACAGTGACTGCATCACCAAATGCAGCAATGTCACCATACTTGAATTTTGACCCTGCATACATTATGTCTGTGAGTATCATCAAAACTCTTCCACTCTGAATATTATTTCATAAAATTTCCTCTCACAGAACCCTGAATCACAGTTCATTTTCCCTGAAGGATCAAATCACAAACGAGGTCGTTTTGAGCTGGCATTCTCTCAGATTGGAGGCTCTGTGATGGCCGGAGGAGCAGTTGGAGGAGTGAACGGTTTCTACACTGGCATCCAAGAAACGAAGGCAGCACAGCTCTCTGGCGCCCTCTGGCGTTCACAGTAAGAATTGAAATTCATATTTATCAATTCATGATGTTATTTTTTGACAGAATGTTGAACTTTATCAACAAACAGGGAGCATCTTCCGCACAGGCTCTGGGAGTCATTGGTTGGTGCATTCTAATGAATATTCATGATATGCTAATCACCCCCTTTGTAGCTGTTTTGTACAGCGCTTTTGGCGTTGGATTTTCGAAGCTGCGTGGCGATGTGGACGATGAGATTAACACCGTTTTGGCTGGTACATCAACGGGTCTGCTGTTCAAGAGCACTGGTACGTTCATTTCTAGTTATGAATATTCATGAGGTTATTCTTTGATTCCTGCAGGAGGTCTCCGGGCTTGTATGAAAGGTGGCGCTATCGGACTCACAGTAGCGTCGGTTTATTCTTTGTGGAGCGGTTGGGAACGGATCAGAGGATTTATGGGTCGTGGAGATTAGATAACTTATCTGTTTGATAGTGTGTGCATGAGGGAGTGCCTGTTGTTTTAATAAATGATTGATTTCGATCTGCTCTCTTTTTTTCTTCTTCGTGAAAACTGCAAATTCCTTGAGGTGCAATTATTCCGTGCCACCCACTTTTAATCACAGAACAAAAGTTATTTGTTTTATATAGCGATCACACCTGGTTCATACAAGTCTTTGATAAGCTGCACCCAATTTCCATGGTGATAGGAAGCCCCAAAGGTGAAACGTAGCTGATGACACCCTTCAACGAGCTAAGATCACAAAGCGTTAGTCAACAAGCCTTTTCATGTACATGTATTGATCATGCTGGTAAAAAACAAAACAATTTTATTATAAATGACATACAGCTGTGCATCACACTGCGGCAATTCAAATGAGCTGTCAGCTCGCCATACAGATTTTTAAAACCCCAGTGACCAAACCTATAAGTCACGTGACTGCTCACAATGGGCATGCAGCTTCCCTTTGGTCCTGCGCATCGCGGTCACGTGACTTGTCTCCGGGACATATAATAAATAAAAACGTAAAATAAAGTCTAATTTGCAAGCATTGGACAACCTCTTTTTACAATAAAACGATGAATGTATAAGGGAAAAAATTGAAAGTAAGCAAACCAACCATGACCATAATGATATCAAACTCAAAGACGAATCCACGAACGAGAAGAGTCCAGGCACAACAGACACAGGAAGTGGTATAAGAGACATGAAGGGACGGGTTTATGCAGCAGAATTAGCACATTTCTTTGCATCGTGAAAAGCAGAAATTATCTCAGATCAAGTGCAGTGCGAGCTCGAATGCAAATTTGAATGGTTCCACATATTATATGTTAGGGTAGCTACTTAGTATTTGCTCATTGCGACAACCGTTACCATGGTATCCACAAAATAGGTATGTTATCTGTGATGGTATCCAACTTTTACCCATGGCCGCATCTATTTGTTGTCCATAAATTCAAGTCATGAAATAATGCTATGTCCTGTGAATTACAGAACAAGAACCATGCTTCTGTCCCAATGGTCCCCACACCCTGGGGATCAATGGGACTTTGTATAGGGTACATTGGGACATGGTTTTCCTGTGAAATATACAGCTCAGATTTAACCATATAGTCAGCTTTATTATCAAAACAAAAACACGTGAAAAGAAACATACAAAACAAAACAGATCAGAAAAAAAAAAAAAAAAAAAAAAAAAAAGAAGAGTTTTCGACAGGAACCTACATGAGATATGCCGACAAATCTACATTTTGGAATACAGGCCTTTTTGCAGCCCTAGCTTTCAAAATACGGGCTGTATCCATATATATTTATACATAGATGTGGATAATTATATCGCTCTATTTCAATGATTTGATGATATTCATATTCCCAACATATTGAACATAATACTACAAAATAGCACGTATGTTGTCTAAAATCGATTTTGAATTAGCGAGTAAATCAGGAGTCTGTGGCATTTTGACGAAATGCCGATCCCTCCTTCCCTCAAATTGGCACCAGAGCTGATCACGTGACTTTCTGGGAAATTCACCGATTGCAATTTTCATCTGAAAAGCTAACCTAAATCCAAGCCGAATGTCAGCTTTCTGTGTTCACTCTTTCTATGTTAGGCCGAGAACTTTTCGAACAACCCTCGTATTTTGTCATGTCCTCTCCAGGGTCCAGGGCTCCGTAATATAATGTAGTGCGGAAAAAAGAACTGATATAGTTATGAATGCATGATTATAGCCATGATATGAATTGATTAGAGGCAAACTCTCTAATTGTGTTGCTTGAATGTTAGGCATACAGAGCAATACTTGTTTTAGAAGGATAGGTGTGGGTAAACAAAAGCATTGTGCGTCGGCGTCAACGCACGATGATGAAATGATAGAGCGACTTTTCTTCAAGCTTTGACGCCAACACACAATATTTTCACACATAACTCACACACACCCTTCTCAAAACGAGAATTCAGCCATAATAGTTTCAGAATTTACTGAATAAATAGAGACAAAAACGGGGAAAAAAGCGACCGAATTGTCAATATTTCCGCTATAATGTTATTTTATTCAATCAATCTCATCAATAGGAAATTTGTAGCCTCGGCATGCCACATTCCACACTGGACTGGTATACTCATATTTGACTGAAATATTTGTTGTTTCTTTCAACTCATTGCATTGAGCTGTTGACATCTAAATAAATTTAAATAATCCCACATTTAAATAAATTTTGAGTTTGTTATGCCACGTACGGACCACGGTGTAGATACTAGACAGGGAAAAAGCTAAAAACTGGACTAGGTTACCCATGCCTGGGAATTATCAAGTAGTTTGTATTGATTTCCTCTCCCGACATATTAATTGTGCTCTTGACATGCACACCCTTTTTTAATTGAATAATTTCACAAATCAACAAATTTTGATTTCGACATGCCATGGACCATGGGGGAGAAAAGAACATCGCAATCAATTACTATGTTTGTTTGTTTGTTTGTTTGTTTGTTTGTTTTTTTGTTTTTTTTTTGCGGCAATAATCACATAAGATTAATTCAAGTGTCATTTACACTATGGACTCAGAGAGTCATAAGTCAGCAAGGGCATGCAAGCATTGTGTCAAACTCAAACTTTCAAACAATGTTTCATGAAGCAATTCTCTACGACACTGTTTTTTTTTTTTTTTTTTTTTTTTTTTTCCGTGGGGCTTATTTAACGACACTGTTTCCGTATATCACTGTATTTTACAGTTCTAAAATTAAATTGCCTGCTGTGCTACAAATGTACATTTCACTTATCTTCTTTCGTCAATGTTTCAAAA
>KB298168.1:15802-44350 GCA_000328365.1 Capitella teleta | reverse complement strand
GACGTCGACGGCGGCAGGGTTCTTCTTCAGGGCAGCAACCTCTGCAGGTCATAAGCGCTTACGTTCGACTTGAGCGGATCTCTGGTTTTGATCGGGGGCTTTGTCTCCGGCAATATGAGCTGGTTGTGCTTGGTGAGGTACGATCCTCCTGGCAGCACAAAGCCTCTTTTGTAGGCGTTGGGTTTTACTGAGGCAGGAACGGCGTCGTCACAGAGTGAGTGTCGCTGCACGGTGGCTGGATGGGAGCAGCGACATGCCCAGTCGTGGCACGACACTGCTCCATAGTGACTCATGGAGTCATTCTTAGCATCGCACTGATCAATGCTCTTAGGCATTTTGTCTTGGCCCGGGGTCTTGACGGACAATCCTATGGCGAACAAATACGACTATGCGATACCTGACAATTGTATATACTCACGGTTGGTCGTTCAATTGTCTGCTAGTTGTGTTGAATCCCAAGCAATCACAGAGCAACTAAGGTGTTGTGAGGCAGCTCACCTTCGACCCTAATAAAAATATTGATTGGAATGCTTTGTATCACCGCAGTGAATGGTGTGTGTACAGGCGATTATGCAAACAGCCGCCTCTCGATTGGTTGGGTTTTCTACGACGACTCCTGCTTCTCTCGACTGATCGATTGGAGGATCGCAGAAATCGGATTGTGCAGTACTGTGGACTGAATATCAGTGTATTGCTGTCTCAACACTCAATATACTGTAATACTGAGCCGAACGACTCCGATGAGAAGACAAGGAAGACACCTTGATATAAGTATTCTTACAACAGTACATGGTAATGGAAAACAGGACAATACAGTAAAAAGCTCAATATTACGAAATCGGATAAACAGAAGTTTTGGTTACAAAGATCTTTTTTTTTTTTGTTTTTTTTGTTTTTTTTTGAATCCTAGTCAGAGCCATATCTGTTAATCAACATTGCAGGTTGAGGTTCATCGATTGATATGAACTAACGCACGAACTAACTCCAGATTATGCAACATTCCATTTTTATTTATTTATTTTTTTTTGTGTTGTTGAAAAATAACTAATTAGCAGGTTCCCCGGGAAAAAAATAATTATTTTACTGTGAACTCACATCATGAAAGTTTGTATTGTCTAGCCAAGCAATTGTTGATTATTTATGATCGAGTGGATCATTGAATTGCTTCGATGATCAATAAAACTGTCATTCCTCGCCTATTAGATATCAAAGCAGAAATACCGCCATTCGAATCAGTGCTTTAATGTTTTGTTTCAGCAAAAGGCTCATTAGATAACCAAGCAAGCCGTTAAAGAAATTATATTAAGTTAATTGCGGCATTGAAAAAAATAGGAAGCAAACAAAAATCTGATTATGCACAGGGATATCTTGACAAATTTGATGCAGAAAATTACATTGAGTGGGTTATGGTATTTGATTATATTTAACTGCATATCTGACGACAGCTTCGTATAAAATTTATCTTGGAGTGTGTGCGTTTTTTCGTGGATTTGTGAACTCTGATGTGTTTGTGTTATATGAATGTGTGCAGTGACTGCAGTCGCAGTCCGACCTTTGACCTTTGAAACCACGATAAGCAATGCCTGATGAGTACTAATTCACACCCAATGAGTTGCTCGTTCTCTCGTCTTCCTCTTCACTCTGGCTCTTCTTCCATTGAAGCCAGTACCAGGCTTCAGACTTTCAACTCAAGTCTTCTGTATTTCCACCTCTGGCAAAATACTTCTGACGCTCTCCCCCTTATAGACAGTACTCTACAGCCACCTTTCAAATGTTTCCAACTCCTTCCAGCCCTTCTTGTCGACGTAGCTTCCAGCCTTCGGACAACATATAGGCAACGAAGCAGCACTCCAGACAGATGCCCACGCCATACCATGCAGAATAGGATATAGTGTGCATGTTATCTGTGTGCCATACTGCATTTTAGAAGTGAATTGAGATCTCCTGATTTCCAGATGGCTGTCATGCCGGTGGCAACCGTCTCCGCCATCCCAATTCTACTTTGGGCGTCGCAATTCCTTCTGATTAGCAATTACTTCCCTTGACTCAAGCAGTCGATCCGTGCCACCTACCAAGATATTGTGCGACAGGCACAAACACTTCGAACCCAGACAACTGTGAAATCTACTTGCAAGGCGTCGATGGAAGTTTCTGGATTGCGAGACCATACCCAGATACCACGTGCTTCGATGTGAACGAGTTGGAACGATGCGTTGTGGCCCCTTGCCACTGATTCCCTGCCTGGCCAGTGTAGTACACTGGATTAACAAGTGAAGGATTCACTCTGGAATTAAGTATTAACACCAGGTGAGCTGGAATAATTGTCGCATCGTTTCACTCAATGTTCCATTCGCACACAGGTTTATGTTATGATGTGGAAACTTGCGAAGAGGGCGAGATATTTGCTGATGTTCAGACTGCGAATTTTTCTTCCAATGCATTGGTGGCATACCCATCAGAATGCCCTGCTCAACTGGTTTCGTGTTTGATGTCTTTGAAGTGGACTGCGTGCAGCCTTCGAACAAATTCAACTGCGACTACAGATGCATCACAACTGGACCAACTGATGCTGTAACCACAAGCGTCTGGGAAACGACCGGTTACAACACCCAAGAGAGGACGACTACAGCGCCTCCCTCGCCAGAATCTGTTTACGAAGCAACAGAAGAATCATCAACAACAGCCGACACACAGACGACCGATTTCAGCATTCAGGAGAGCACATCAACGACCAACTCTCACCCATCCCCTTCAACAAACTCCTCGCTTCATCCACCACCCACGACAACGAGAGGCGATGTCATCCTCGTCTTAACTGTCATGCGATGTCGTCTTCATTCAAATTCTCGTCATTTACACACTTTTCGCGATCTGAAATTGATTTATTTGCGCAGTCAATCAATGAACCTTGACCTCTCTCGGAGTATACATGACGATATGACTTTGTCAGCCGATGAAATTCATGGGGATTATCCCCCTACGAATTAGTACTATTCAAAGGCATTCCGACTTTTCGAACAAATAATATGCACTTGCTCTTATGACTGCTCACGGCCTTATGAAGACTGATAACCAGAAGCCATCAAATCTGTCTGCCAAAAAGTTCCCGTTCTAGAAATATGACAGTTCTAAAAAAAAAAAAAAAAAAAAAAAACAGAAAAGAAAAAAGAATAGAAAAAAAAAGACAAAGTCAGCATTGTAGGGTAAGTAGTTTGGCTTTTGTTCCAGTATATGGTTAACTATCTACTCCATAAATTAATAATGATATGCACGTTTTGTTAATTGTGTGGTCTACAATCTGATGTAAGCTGCAAGCCGCTATTTATAGAAAATTTGACAATATGGGCGAAGATATGAGGTCAGAGTTTCAAAACTCAGAACTAGTTTTTCCTCTAGGATTCGAAAAATAGCGAGCAATTACGTGCTATATATATATATATATATACGGGATCAATCCTTGAGAGTAATAGGCCTACCTGTTCAATATTTTGGGCATAATAACAGTGTTAAATATTGGTTCTACCATGTCATAAATGATACCTTTGAGAAACACACTACACCATTTTTTTTACCCCATGACCTGATTTCATACCCAATTTTAGATATTTTCCGCAACGCGAATTTCGTATGTGTTGTGCAGTTTCCAAATTCTGCATCGGGTAGACTTAAGACTAAATATAAATTCTGTTGCACTTTTGTTCGGAACGCCGTTGTTTTGAAGCTTCATTAGCTGGAAAATAATTATATGTCTCGTGGAGTATCATAATTATTATTATTATTATACACAAGCGTGAATTCTAGTAAGAATTAATTAATTAAATAATGTATTAAATAATTAATTCTAGTGCACCCACTTGAGCTGTTTGGGACGTACCTCATGCCGAAAATAAACACGTAAATAAGCGACATGTCTCTCAAGCGAGTTGTTGAGAATCGGATGTGAGATCATAACGTCCTTTTTGAAGTCAATAAGGACGTTATGATGAATATCATAGATTAGTGTTGCAGCAATACTGTGTTGAGATCATGGTTCAGATCTTGTGCAACTAGTGTGCAGTCACGTGGAAAACGTCGTATGCTTGGTTGGTCATCTGTATGTTTAATTTGTTCTTAATTCGTTCTTCCATGCACACGTGCTTTAATTAAATAACTAATTATACTCTGTAACCATGATATAATAAATTAGCAATGATTTTAAACAGGCATTTTCAATAAATAATTTTATTCAAAGAAAAGCCTGGGTGCATTATACTTTAGATGTTCACATCGAAAAGAAGGTCATAAAATATTCCATGTCAAAAGAAAGAAACAAAGATTTATATAATATTCTGTAAAAAAAAAATTGCAAAAAATGCACAAATAACATGAAAACTATTTAATTGCATGAGAACATAGGGGAAAAAAAAACCACAAAAATTTGCATAACATTATGCAGATAATAATATGCGTGACAATGGCATCAGAATTAGCACATAACAAGAGCGAGGAAACGATGTCGGATTGTTTTTCTCACGCACGACAGTTGACACGCTCAGACGATGCATTTCTGAATCCGCTCCTTCAGTCGTTTGCAATTGTCGTCTTTCAGGAGGTAAAAATGTCCACCGTTCAAAGTCATGTGGCTGAATTTACCGCTCGTCAAATCACTGAATTCTGAAAGAAGAAACACAACTCAGAAACACGTTAAAAAAATAAAAAAAAATGCAATGAAACAACTGCATCAAATCAGTTGTGGGTTATGGTTGACCAAGGATATGGTTGACCAGATATACATAGAATTCGTTGATGAAACTCATTTCATCTGTAAGTGGCGTCAATTCTACTAGATAAAATAAAAATTGACCTATATAATAAATGTTGTTTATTACAATTCAGCAGGTGTCCCTCATTGAAATTGTCAAGCGAAGGAAGACAGTGAGGGTAATCATTGAACATGATGCCGTAATTATTCAAAGTCAATTAGCGATCTGCATGATCTATTACGAAATCATTGTGTCAACATGCTTCATTCATAAATTAGTTAACCATTGTGTGGGTATGTCATGACCAGGCTAATTAATCAGCCTTATTAGCTTATCACACACCTTTGGGTCGATGGTCTTCATCTTTGTTGCCCTCGACAACCGTGATAGGACATGAAAGTGGTTTCTTCCCGTTCAGTTCGAGCAATCTACAAAAAATGGCAAAAATGGAAAGGTCGAAAGGTCAAATTTCATGAGATTACAATCCTAATAAAATAGCTCACTTGGTGCCGTTCATCAGTTTTAAATCCGCTCGGTACAACGGCAGGAACATGCGACTCATGAAGTCCTCGTCCTCCAGGAACAGTTTCGGTGTTCCTCCTGAAAAGTAAGCAAAGTATCATGAGCCAGATTTATCGTGAGCCAGATTTATCGTGAGCCAGATTTATCGTGAGCCAGATTTATCGTGAGCAAGATAATCAGATTGGATCCGATAAACTGAGAAGGTTTTTCTCGTGCCAATCAAAAATCTCGAGTGGCGTAAAAAAAAAAGGGGAAGGAATATTCCACCAGCACACAAAAGAGAATACTGACCCATTTTGGCAATGCATTTGGTGAGGTCTTCATTGGAGAGCTCATGAGGAGGTGTGTACTCAGGGTCCTTCACTTGATCCTTAATCTGTTGCGACTGATCAGGAAAAAAAGATATGATTCAGACAACATGTGCAACAGGAAACCACACCCACGCCCTTTGAACTGTTGTTGATGTTATAGGACATTGGCACTATATTATGCTAATTAGACTAATTAAATAGTAAAGTACATGTAATCAAATAGGCATATTAATTTTAATTAATGCCACACCAGATAAGATATGTATGATTTATGTAATCTTCTGTTTCTTATTTTTAATAACAGAAAAATGAGTAATTACTTCATTATGCGAAAGAAAACATTTAGATACCTATAATTAATGCATACTGAGATGTATATCATGTACTCAAGATGTATATAATGAATACAAAATACATAATACTCACATGCGGAGCAAAACTGGATGAGAAAAAGATGTGTTTGGGTTCCTGGTCGAAATGCTCCTGGAGATGTTCGGCGGTCTTGAAGCACAGCGCTGCCCCGATGCTGAAAGCAGAAATTAATCAGCCAGCATATTTGTTGATTAGCAGGTATTGAACGCATTACCTGTGTGCAAAGAATGCAAATGGTTTATCGGAACACAGACGCGCAATTTCCTCAGAGAGAATTTTGACGCAGCGGTCAAACTCCATCAGAAGAAGTTCGCTCTGTCTGCTTTCACGTCCAGGCAGACACAGTCCAATAACTGAAAAATGAAAATTAAGAATTTAATAAATTATTATGAAATGAAAATGAAAATGAAAATTTATTTTATAAAGCGTTTATCAAACAAATAAATTCAAACAAGGTCAGATCCCAATTATAACAGAGCAGTTAAAACATAGGACCAATTGGAATTTGAAGCCAAGCTGCAGGTGGTAAGTATTATAATGCGCTTCCAGGAAATCACCTTCGACATCCTTGGAGAAATCCTTTCCCCATCTGGCGTAGAACTGAGATCCACCTCCACACCAAGGGAAGCAGATGAGGCGACATTTGGCCTCGGGTCTTTGGTGCAGGCAGTTGAACCAAGGAGAAGTGTTGTCTTGCAGGGAGGGCGACATGGCGACAGTGTTGTTGCTGTTCAGATCCACTGGGTGCTTCTATTCAGAGAAAACATATTACGCAATTAGCATCACTCAGTGTCAATTGTGATCGGAGTCAGCAGCGAATCAGATTTCATAGCAAACGGCAATGGAAACACAGCGAGTGAACGCGCACAAAAGGAAATTAATTAATTAATTAATTCTACGCTAAATCCACCAAATCCTCTCGTCCGCATATTACCTTATTCTTGTATATAATGCACGGTACATCCAAATGCTTTAAATTTACCAGACACTATTCAATAATGTTTATGAAAAATCCCCGGTCACGAGTGTGAGCTGTTCCACAAAGCACAAATCCATTCACAATGGGCCCCAATTACAATGAATGTCTAGTACATTGGGTCTGAACTCAGAACAACTCACCATGGTGGCGGTGTGTAAGTGCAAGTGACAGCGTATTCAAGTATCTCGGGTTTTTTTAAAGTACTGCCAGTGCTCAAGACCACACAGTACTCCCCTATCACCTGACAGTACTGATCACTTCTTGTGACAATAACAAAGATACAGATTACACATATAGATAATGGTTATCTCGCATGAAAACCCCCATGAGGATTAGCGCCTTTGGTGTGTGGCCAGTCGGGTTCATTTTTTATTATTTTTATTTTATTTTATTTTTATTTTTTAAGATTGCGATCAAGAGTTTCCGTTGCATAACTGGACGGAATCGGCACCAGATCGGTTCAAGCGGTCGATGCGAGAGTCGGTTGCATTGCGCATGCGCGCAACGACTGACAACAACACATATCATGCGACTGCAATGAGTGCATTCAGTGCTATTAGTGCATCAGCCGACGCAGTTGCCCTGGGAAATATTAAATTCATAGGACACCAGAAAAAAAAAAAAAAAAAAAAAAAAAAAAGGAGAAGAGAAAAGTATGTCAAGCAACCCACTCCCAGAATGCACTGTTTGTTTTATTGTTACGAGGGCGCTGTGACATGGTATATCGCACGCGATCGCACTTCTAAACCAATAAGAACAAGAAATAGAATAAAAACACAAATGGATTGACCGAGAAGCCGAGATCAATCCAATTTAAAGCAAATAAGTGATTGAGAAATGAGTATTTCTGATCTGAAATAAAGCTTAAAACGGTATAATGACAATGAGTGACCGTAATTATTATCATTATTAGTCAGAGTGCTATTACATACTGTATATAAAAATACGAACGAAAGAAATAAGACATTGAGTACGTTAATGAATGAGTACATGTAATCAGTTGCATATACGTGCAGTAGCTAACACGAATGCCGTTACGCCTTGAGCCCTAGACGCGCAAGGCTTCTCAAATCGATATCGAACGACATACCCCCTGGATCACCACTGAACGTAGGGAAAATGAAAAATTAAATATATTATTATGTTATGTCATTATTGCGATGTTACACGCAGAAGTGACGTCAGAATACGCATATAGAATTAGTGCATTAAATTAATATGATTATGTTGGGTTACATGGATGGCTGGTGATTAAATATTATTAATTAATTAGAGCTCGATTCGCAGATTCGTACATCAATTGATTCGGTAATTATTTATTAATGATTTCAGTTGAAGCACAGCTTAGAGAAGTCGTAAGAGATTTAGATTGAGCACTGTACACTTATTGTACACACTGAGTACGTATACTACCTGTAGCTTTCGGTGGCGATCTATAAATGGAATAATTATTACAGCGACTAATTGTGTTTTTGATGCAAGCAGCCAGGCGAAACGCTCATGTCTCACAGGACAAGGTTGCTGCTATATGTGGGTCAGTGTGCGAATTCACAATCACAGGCGAAGGCATGAAAATATTACAATTAACCGTCTTCCTGTAATCGTTAAACGACACAAAGATTTATGTTAGGCTACTAGCTGTCTATTCGATCATTAGTTCATTATTCTATAGCCAAAAGGTTAATAAAATTGAAGAGTTTAAGAATATCTAGTAAATTGTGGATTATGGAATGGAAAGTGAAGTAGAAAAATTTCAAATGTTCAGTCAATTGGCTAATTGCACACAACGACCGATATCAGTCTACAGTTTATACAAGTTTATACTTGCTCACTCGGTACAAGTCGACGGTGAATTAATAAAAATACATAAAATAAATATGGATCATCGGATATCTCCAACGGTTACCGTGTCTAGTGATAAACATACCGACGTCATGCGACAATCAACTGAAGGCCCACGTGGGCCACAAGCAACTCGAAAGCCTCGAAAGGTAAGTTTCTCAGAAGTTCTGAATCATCAGCGGATGTCTGCAGGTCTATGTCCAGGTGCTTCGAAACAACAATCGACAAACAAATTGATTTTTACCATTTTTACATTGACTGATTATAGACTAAATTTAATATGGCAATTCTGGTGAAATAAATAAATCACCCAACCCACGTCGAAATACCTAAGCACATATTTCAAAATAGGAGCCATGGTTCATGGTATAAACTTCCTTTGAGGTTGTAATTCGAATGGATATTTCCTATAGGTATAAACTGGTGAGGATCCCTACACTCAATTAAGAGCCAGGTTGGTGCTCAATGATATTGCAGACACACCTGCCTTATATATTAATCTTAATTACTACCAAATAACACATCATGCTTCAGTATGCACGTATAGTTTATACTGTACAAACATATACGATATCAGTATCATTAAATTTTAGTCTAGTCGACTTACATAAGTTATAAAATGATATAAATAGTATATTGTATAGTCAAGCTAGACGAATAGAGGAAAAATAAGGAAATAATATGATTAAACAATAAATTACATAATAAATGTATCGACCTACAATCAAGTTTGACCCACTTACACATGTTGACAATCACATTATTATCACGATACGGTGACAATCATTACAATGACCGAATGGGACAATCACGATGCCGTAAGCTAACGACTCAATGTTATCGAGTAGACAGTCATATCGCAAGTCAGTAACCCAGACATCATATAACAGATCTGATAAAGTTTCACCAGATAATCAATCCATCCACTCACCAATCGAAACAGAAGTTTATCGTGCAAAAATGTGATTGTCTTGGGATCTCGTCTCTGGGCGGCATCAAAATGTCGTATTTATTATGCCAAAGAAGAATATCCCCGCATTTCAGAATATTGTGAGGGTCAAGCAGTCGGAAGGGAACCCACACTAGCAGGAATTTACCGTGGTATTCACGAATGAAGCGAGGTCACAAGATATTCCTTTATTTCACAGAATACAATCGCATACAAGTCTAAGAGAACAGCAACAGAATTATTCCAATGCGTTTCTCTCAGCTTGGAAGCGACCAGGCGGAGCTAGGCCAAGGAAATAGGAGATCTGCAGACAGCGTTTCTCAACACACATCGGCCCATTTTTAACGACCGGGTTCATTTAGTGCTTTTTGTGTGTCACGAATTTTCCCCAAGTATTACTTGCATTCAGAATGGGTGGATAGATATTTTAATGGAAATACGAAAAGAAATATTTCACACTATCAACAAGACTTTCTAATATTTTGTGTGTGCAATTACGTAGATTATTACGAACATAATATGTGGCATTATTTCTACATTTATTGGAATGTATAGTTGTACACGCTTAAATGAAAATCAAATATACACAAAGACATACTAGCAATGGCTAATGAGCATATAATTATACTCACGCGTATTCAAGTATTTGATTCAAGTAAACAAGTGCATTTAATGCAGCCAGATTAATCATATCTTGGTATAAGAACACGATAAAGTTATATGAGCTACTTAGAGCTGCACTAACTATGCAATGTGTATATCAGAAGTTCAGAACTAGTTCAATTTGTGTGAAATTGTGTAACAGAGTCATGCAGTGGGTTCATTAGTTGTTTCACAGAGCAAATGAACTAATTAAATTTTCGATAAAGTGCAAGTGTTTTAAGTTACACCTGACTCGATCTGCGATAAAGCGATGAAAAGTGAAAAAAAATCAAGGAGTTTGTTTGGCCAATGGTGCTTGACACAAGCCGATATGATGAGGTAAAAATATAAAATAATATCAGATGCATTTGTATCATAGCCACCGTAGGTTGAGAAACGCATAATTACCAGCTCTGCATGCAGAAAGGCCCATAGCATCGGCTGCTGCAGCATCGGTCGATTTTGCCGAGTGCGAGAGCACTGCTCATGTTGTGTTTATTATGTTAATGAGGTGGCGGGTTATTCTTTCAACGCAACCAACAGCATACCCTGGACGATCCATAATTCATGAGTATATGAATATTCATTGAGATTAGCAAAGATCACATTTCCCACGGAGCACGCTGATTGGGTAATTGTACGTCATTGACATTGGTTGGTGGTGAATCTCATGAATATTAAATTATACGAGAAGCGCACGCACGTGGAAAAAAGCATAGACTCACTGCTCCTCATCATTGTCTAACGAGCAGACGACGCCACAGCACCAGTCGGAGCGGCCAACTGAGTGCTACACAATGTGCTCCTCATAACAATGTTACTATTATTTTAGTTCAGCGACGTCAGAATAATCAAGGTAGTCAAATGAAATACAATGTGGAGTAGCACCCTTAAGAGACCCAAAATCCGAGTCAATATAATTTGAGTGTTGCGTGCATGGGAGTTGTACTTGTAGCAGAACTGAAAAATAGTTATGTCAAGCTCAAATTAGGCGAGTAGACATTTGCTTATAGAATACGTAGTACATAGTATCAAAATGATGAAGTCTTGAACCAAATGAGCCCCCTCTTGAAACGCTCTTTGAACCGCTGAGCAAGAGCTCAAGAAGTAACATTTATCATTTCTTCAATCAAAATATATTGTGTATAGGTATTGAGAGTTTGTAGCTTCTTTCTACTGGTGGTACTAGTGGAACATTTGGGATAAGAGGAACGTTATGATTTCTTGTGTGAGACCACTCACAATAATAATATTATGTTCGTACGTTATGATTTCTCGTTGCAAGACTGCTCACAACGATATCATGAATAATGTCCGTTTATATCCAGGTGAATTTTTTAATCTGTAATTAAGCTGCTCTTTGATTTGATTCGTATTCACTCCTGTTATTTCGTTTCTGTAGTAATGCAGTCATTTTCAATTAATAGTCATACTCATTATTTATAACTGCATCATCACCTATTATCAAATCGACCCCGAAGCCAGCCAGTCGATTGATTTGTGGCTGGTTGAGGTCGATCAAACGATTGCGGCAGCTTTACATTTCTCTTTGTAATTGTAAATGGGTTATTTGCGCCGAAAATCTCTCCGATCATCGAGTGGACAAAAGGATGAAATTAGATGTGGTGATTGACTCGATGTCAGGGTAGTGGTTAGTATTTGGCTTCGTCTTGTTAATTGTTGTGATCGACGTACTGCTTTTAAATAAATAAATAAATAAATAAATAAATAAATAAATAAATAAATAAATAAATAAATAAATAAATAAATAAATAAATAAATAAATAAATAAATAAATAAATAAATAAATAAATTTGTATTGTAAATGTATTTCTTTTTTTTAAAAAGTTCCCATTTTAAGATTTAAGACACTTAGATACACACTTACCTGAAGTTTCACATGTAAGGTACTATGTTTCTTTCTCATCCCGTAAATAATCTCATATAATTAATCTTTCGTTTATAGTTGTGTATACACATGATATATGATACACCATAAGCATATAACAGTCAATGTGTACTTTGAAAAGTGGCGGCGACTCCTCTGCACTCCTACAAAGCATTTTCAACTGTCGCCACACAGTCTTTTTTTTCTTTATATTTCTCTTTTTTTTTAATTCTTTTTTTTTTAATTTTTTAATTTTTTTTTTTAAATTCGTGAAAAACACATGAACATGAAGCAGGCAAAGCCTATGAAAAACACATTCAGAGAAAATATATATATTTTTTTGTAATTGTCTCTAATTGTTATAACTGTCTCTGCTGTTTAACATTATCAGCGACATGATATTTTTATTCAACCACCAGGGCTTTTTTTTTGTGGTGTCCCATTTCAATCGCCGTTTTGTATATAGCAGGAAGTTTGTCTCCACATTTACGAATAAGACAACTACGAGGAATGGCTATATGCATAAAATGCGTGTAAAGTATGTATAATTTGATCCCATCTGAATTCGTGCGACTTACGATTGATCTTCATATGTCACTACAATGCCAAGAGTGTGTATGCACAAAAAAAAAAAGAAAAGAAAAAAAAAGGTTAAATGCCGAAATGTTCATCGTATAAGTTATGGAGTTTATACCATAAACTATATTTTAACTGATAAAGGTCCACAAAATGTCACTGGTGCATCGGTATATACATGTATAATTATCAGCAATTGACAGTTTATCATATAATCATGCATCATAATTGTAACAAGCAAAACCCTTTTTTAATGTATGACATATCTTTCGTAAGTATATTCTGAATGCGCTACTGATTTTTTTTTTCTCTCACAAGCCGAACAAATTGCTGCTGACCTATTTCGAAATATGATACAATTATCTCGACTTCATGAATCTCTGGTGAAACCAAACAAACGGCCTTGAACCGGTTTGCCAATGGACCTTCCGAGGTCTCAGCTCTTAAAGCATCGAATCAAAAGAAGAAACACAACTACGCGATACTAATTAATTAATCATATATATCATATGGACACCGAATATGCGCAACCAATCCACCCGTGAATGGCACAATAATAAGAATACATGCATCCACTTGTAGAATTTCGTTAATATTGGATATCAATGCTGAACGAATTTCCTGATATAGATGCACATGATTAGTGCAGATCCAAAGCTCTGCAGTTATGCCGCATATTTCTGTTCGTCAGCTCTACTGCAGATACTCATAAATAATTACATTCCTCTGAAACCGAAGACTCCGTTTCTTAGAGCTCAGAGAGCAACATTATATGCGAGCAGTTGATGCAAAACAACCCACAAAATTGGATTATTATTTGAAGATTGTACCGAGGTCGCATACTGTTTGGCGGCATGTGGTCGTTTATTTGGGCCATTCTCGTCTGTGGCTACGCTGGACTGGATGCCGCAGAGGATTATGAGCCCATGGGTCAGTCTATTTGTACTTGTATTATTACGTAAACTGGGCTCATATCAGCAAAGCATCTTTTCTCCTTCTGTTAATCTATCTATATATAGATAATTGAAGAGAGGAGGAAATGGATATATAAATGGGCCCTTGGCTGGTCAAATGATCAGGGAGTGTGCAACATTCACGTTTTAAAATACGTAAAACAGAGGAAAGTTCAATTGAGCAGAATGTTTCTACGTTCATCTTCATTTTGGCCAAAATCTCTTTGAAAGTTATTCCAAAGTCAGACAGACTATTGCAGGAATGCAGACAGAGCTTAGACAAAACAGGGTTTTCAGACATCAAAGATTTCTTCATAAATTTGCAACACCTAATTAGTATCTGAGACTTCATGTCAGGTTTGGAGCAAATAAAAAGGAGATATGACGATCTGGTCAATGGACTTAATTTACAAACATGTCTAATCGAACGTGGATTTACAAAATGTTCGCTTGCGGGCAAATTTGTATGTGACGTCATTCATGTGTGGCGTCCATAGTGTGTTACGTCATTCATTAAGTTGCTACGGCACTGTAGTGTATTAGTCAGACGTCGTGTGATTTTCTGTTTTGAGAAATATATGAAGCTAACTATTCCTCCCGTAACGTCCTTGGAAATTACACGATTTTTTGGCGCGTAAGATCGAAGCTAATTTCCACCCTAATCGAAATATATAGTTCCGATGAAATAACCCCGTTATTCAAACTGCATGATACCTGTGAATTTGAATGAACACCGGAAGGACTACCGAATGGTGATTTTAGTCGGCGGAATATCACTTGATAAAAATCACAATGAAATAGTAATAATTGTATATTATTATTTCGTATAATACACAGAAATGAACAATACCAAGCTTGGACGATCGACAATTTCCTTTCTCTTATTGACCTCCGGGTTAACAACCGGTTTATTTTGTATAGTTGTCCTCTGGTTCATCAACGCTTGTGTTTGCCATCGGCCCGGACTGATGTGTTGATGATTAATTGTCCTCTGGATGATTGTCCTCTAAGGTCATCTGGTTGCTCATCTTCTGGTTGATTGTCATCTGGTTGATGAATGCTTGTCAGCACCTCAGACTTCGACATCGGACTGATGTGTTGACGATTTCTTCTATTCTCTCCTCTCTTTTTGCCAGGGATAAAGTATGAACGGGGCGACAATTCTTCTTGAACATGGCCTCGTTCCCATGCTGAATGTGGAATTACGGCGATCTATTCCCTCTGCCCAAAACCTGTCTCACGCTGATCTCGAGCTCCTCCAATTGTACTATGCTATTAACTGGCGCAACACAATCCTTCGCAATGGGAAAAATCCTTTTAACATTATGTAACATGTGTTTGGGTTAAGCATTAAGATGGCGTGCGGGAAGAACTGTTTATTTCCGGTTACAATCACAACGCACATTACAATAATAACATTCAATTGTTGCAGATTTGGCCAATCTACCTGAGCATCCAGCCCTGGCTGTCGAACTCTTAGAAGGAGCCCTTAAGGAGGAAACCCGAACGGTAAGCGGGTCGATGAATACGCTGCGAAATATATCTACCTTGGAGAAATGCGTTCCTGTCTCTTGCTCAATTTAGTTTATCTATTATTTTGAGTATTGTAAATCAGTAGTTCTTGTATAGCAACCCCAAAACCGATTCTGGTAACGAGAGAATTAATTAAATCTATATCAACCTGTCAAACAAATAGTGTCGTCTTAGGTTCGGAATTAATCTTTCTGCAGCTCCGGTGATTATCTCCATTGTGTCGGAGATATCCCAGTGGTTGGTTTTTTTTTTTAACTGTCATATTCTGATCGTTTCTTCGTGTTTCAGTTCAATCAAGTGTCCCTAGATTTAGAAGACAGTGCTCTTCGTATCAAGGCTAGTAGATACAACAGTATCTATTTCCTATATTGCAATTAACAATTGACATTCCAGGAGAGACTCGAAGAGTACCAACAGAAAGTAAACGAACTGGATGCAATGCACGATGTGCCTGACATCACTAGAATTCGTATCATGAGATTGAAATTTGAATTGAATACATGCCTGGATTTCTATCACTATAGACAGTAAGTAGGCCTAAGTGACCAAGATTGAGTGAGCATGCATTTAATTGGTTGTTGTTTAACATGCATATATTTTTATATTAACTGATTTCATATGGATTCAAACGGGAGTTCGTGGATGCGTGCTTGTATCGATCTACTCTGTTGTGAATTTGTGGCCTTACCTTACCCCCCCCCCCTTTTTTTCCGATTGTGGCCCCGAAACCTGTATTGCATGCGCAGATGCCACATATTTCACTCATACGCATGTCACGTGACATGCATCATCAATCATGGCCGCAATGCGTGGTAAGTACCACGAAAACATACATTATTAACCCATTACGATAATAAATAATAAATTTCACAGAAATACAAAACAATGGCCATAAAGAACGCTGTTTTGCACCCTAAAAGTGACCATCCTGCGTCTTGACTTGACTTGATGGGTTTAAAAAGTGAGCAGAACTCTTTTTGACCCTTGGTTAGTTGTTGTATGTTATTGGATTAGATGGAGTGTGAGTTTTAGATGTTTGTGTGGTTGAATTTTAGGGTGTGGTGTTTGTAAGTTTTGTTAAGGCGAGATTTGAAGATGTTAATGGTGGGAGAGTTGATGGTGTCTGCTTGGAGGGAGTTCCATGCTGTTATGATGCGGTGTCGTAAGGCAGTCGGGTAAGTAGTTGTGTTTGTCCTCTGTTTGCTCAATTTGTGTCTGTGATGTTGGTCAGTCTGTTGATGATTTTGTATGTCTCAATCAGGTCGGACCGTAGTCGCCTGTAGGTCAGGGTTGGCAGTCCGAGTTTTTTCAGTCGCTGTCGGTTGGACAGGTGACGTAATCTGGGTAGTGTTTTTCACTTTTTGTGGCTCTCATTTGTATTCTTTCGAGTCTTTAATTACTTCATCATGATTCACGAATGACCAGCTAGAAAATAGCTACGTGCTTGTGCATTGTAATGGAACCATACTAACTGAATTGCGTTTAGTTTTGTCAAAGAACTTTGTTGCGATTTTCTGTCAAGTGCGGTTTCCGAGAAGAAGGTAAAAATATACCAATAGGACAATTTTTTCCCCTTCAGCACTCGGCTCACTCGCTCCGCAATTCATATTGAGAATCATTTTTTGAGAGTTTTAACTGGAGCAGCCTTGCGATTCGGCATGTAACACATCAAAATCATGACAATCAGAAGTCTATGCAACGAGCTTTTATGCATGAGGCACATTTTGCCAAGTCAAAGTACAAAGGCACTCCCAGCGTCTGTTCATACTCTTCTGATTGGTTTTCATGAAGTCATAATTTATTACGGGCCTAATAGCTATAGTGGTGACTAAGATTGCAAGATTGTACTGTATACCTCTCTTCGTTTTTCTTGCTGCAGATACTCAATTACAGGTCCTTGGAGCGTTATGAAGAGAATGAGACTTCAATTGGAACCAGCACAAAATATGGAAGAGGCTCTTGAAACTATCAATATCCTCCGTCGATATCCAGCTACGGTGAGAAAGGTATTGCCCCCCGGGCAGTTTTGAAGTGCAGACTTTATAGGTCCAACAAGCCATTGAGCGGATAAGGGAAGCGGTTCGCTCTGGGGTTGTGGTTGACAAGAGCTCTTTCGACGTATGAGTGTCAATTTCATCTCCAGCTTTGTTCATTGCTGTCATTTCCAGGGAAAAAATTCTTGTCTCGACAAAACAAATAAAGATCGGTGTAGGACTGATATCGGGTACCTGTTCCAATCAGTGAAGACTTCGAATGAAGCCGACAGGTTCTCACCAACGTGGCGAGAGGCTGATCTCTTTGACTCCTGTATTTCACATTTCAGACAAAGCCTCATCAATGCTAGTGAACTCGCTGAAGAAGTTGAACATTCTCTTTGCGAGCAAATCTTCGATTACTTTTGCAATGTGAGGTTGACAATTTATTAGTGAACAAACATTATGGCATATTCGCATGCTTTTGATTTCAGGAGTACGCTGTCAATGTCCGTTCTAATGTGTCCATCTCGTCAATGCCTGGAGGAATCGAATACTACCGAGCAATACTGAGGAAATACACCACGACGAGTCTTTCTGCTGAGGAGATCCATGCCATTGGCAGAAGCGAAATAAAACGAATTACTGATGAAATGGAGCGCATAAAAGATGCCGAAGGCTTCGCTGGCACACTTCAAGAGTTCAAGGAAGCAGTGATAAACAACTCTGATTTATACCTCTACGATGAAGTGGAGTAATTAAGTCAGTATTACGCAATTTTGATCCCTGCTTGTTTCAGCAAGAGTTCAAAGATACAGTGACATCACTAGTGGATGATCTGACAGAAAAATCCAGTATAGTATTGAAAATTCCCGAGGAACACCCTTTACCGTTGAGTATTGAAGACGAAATGGTCCGTGACTTGAAATCGTTCCTTTCAACAGCATACACTTCTTCAAAAACGAAAACTCGCCCCTCGCTGGATACAGCCCCGGTAGGCAAGTCGTGTTTAATACGGTGGAATTCTCCAAACTGTAGGTCGACATTGAACTCGGTTTGCTATTTAAAAAAAGACGCACACAGGCGATAGTTCCTCTTATGCTGCACGAGGGAATTCCCGGGCACCACACTATGGTGAGACGCGAAAAAGTGTTCTGCTCACTTTTGTGTGTGTACTGTTCAGTTTATGTACGAAAGCATCATGAAACCTCTGGAATTGGTAAAAAGCCACCAGGGCTGGCCATCGTGGCCCCGTTTCTACGCGTACATAGAGGTGAGTTCTTTAAGCCACTTCTAGATCAAACAAGTTGCCACACTCGTAGTTGAGCTTTTTGAAAATGAAATCACATTGTAGTTGATATTGATAGAGACCACGTGCGGTTTAGATGTATAGTTGAGTAATTAGCATTATGTAATTCTAGGGTTGGGCTCTGTATGCTGAATCACTCGGCCATGAGATGGGATACTACAAAACCAACATGGAGCTGTTGAGTTCAGATATAAGCGCTTTCGTCGTTAACATTTCTTTGTATCGGTTTCAGGTTTGAGAGATATGACTTCGAGATACTTCGAGCCGTGAGACTTGTGTCAGACACTGGCATTCACCATTACGGGTGGGTCAGGCATAAGTGATGAATGTGGAGTTGTGAGTGTTCTTTTCTCAGGTGGTCAGAACAGCAAGCACACGACTTCATTATGCAACACACTACGTTGCCATCTCAAAGAGCTTCAGTCGAGGTCATCAGGGCCCTCCGTATTCCAGGCCAGGTTGGTTATTTCGTCATGGGCTCATGCCCCGTGTTAACACGTCCATTTCGAATATTCTAACCAAGGCAACAGCCTACAAGATTGGAGAACTGAAAATCTGGGAACTCCGCAGAATGGCCGAAGAGCAATTAGGTATGTAGGCCTTATATATGCGATAATCGTAAGGCAAAGATCAGATTGTCCTGACCTCTATGTGTTTCAAGGTGACCGCTTCGACCTCAGAGAGTTCAACCACCAAATTCTGATTGTTAACCAATTACCCCTGGATGCTCTCGAGTATTACATCACCAGGTGGCTAAACGAAACTAACTCGCAATTCCGAAGCGTTTCCAGTACGAATCAGTGCTGCATCGTGGCCATCTTGACGAGTGTCATCCTAGCCATAGCGGCCTCATTGTGATCCACGGCGACAGTGCAATCGAGTACTGATATATCCACAAATGTACGTCATATACATGCATACTATATTTCATTTACATGTTAAAATAAATATCTGATATCTATTTATGACATTTGATGTGAACACATCATTGGCGTTGCTATGAGCGACCGGGATCTGAGGGAAACGGTTAACGTTTCTTCCTTCCAAAGTGATTGACAATAATACAACAATGCGCCTTTAATTCGACCATCATGCAACGCCTGACCTACATTTTAGATCAACTCAAAGTATGCAATCGATCGTGTAACCACTTAATAGAATTGAAAGCTGAACTGGAATGTGTGCCACGGTGGTTAGGAAAGGCTGAAATGCGTTATGAGGAGGAAACGGGGAAGAAGGAGTGGAGCTAGGAGGAGAAAATCATAACAGGTGTTCTTACCTGTTATTGCAATGTGAGATCAATTAAGAACAAAATTCAGGCCACCTAAGACAGGAAATATCGTGAAAGAAGGTTATAATATGGACTGAAACGTGGCTTTGTCACGATGTACCCGATGGCAGTGTGTCACTTGATAATTTTACTCTGTTCAGGCAAGATCGGACCGCTGTTGAAACTGACCAAATCAGGGGAGGCGGTGTATGTGAATAGCCGATGGTGCAATAACATTGCTCTTAAGCATCGTGCAGTGTTGATTTGGTGATGCTCTGCCTCCAATGCTTTTTTCCTTGCCTCGTGAATTCAACTGTGTCATCTTCAATTCTTCATTGTTGTGTATATCTGAATGAATAAAGAACATCTTTTCATCGCTCAGCTAGTTAAGGAACAGGAATCGGTTCATCCTAATGCAGCCAGTCATTCACTTTGAGCAGCGTTTTTGGAAACTGAGACATATTTTTAAAAACTACTCGGAATCGGTCCTAACACCACACATTTCAGCCAAAAGTATAATCACTTTCCAGTGTAGGGTGCGACTGATGTCCGTATTATGGGTTTTACATGCAGTTATACATATCCTGAAATGAAATCTATGGAGCTCACGCTAAACACATTTAGAAATACCTAATATTATACATGTTGTCCATTTGGACACACCTCTACCATGTTCAAAACGACGTGTTTTCTGTCCACAAGCTAGCACTTTGATGCTGCTATCACGCCAAAGCATTAACTAGGGATGTTGAATATTATAATTAAAAATCACCGTCTCGTTTTGCCCGAAATTTGATACATTTTTTTTTTTCGTCCAGCAGACTACATATAGGGACATTGCCTGTTCTCTGAGAGGGCGCACAAGATCATTCCAACCTGCGAGTCGGTTAGAATTCTTAGAAGGCCTGCTTTTCGAAATGCACACAGACGCAGCAGCAGAGAGACATCCGTTCACATTAGAGTTTTGGAATTCGAAATAGTTTCGTAGTGATCGCTGCAGTCTGCCACGCAACAATGAATCGCCCCAAGGTATATTTCAAACGCATTGAAACAACGTTTCCGTAAATTTTCACACTTGTAATCAATGAAACCCTACCGGAAACATATTGGTCTGTTTTATGTAATTTTTGATAATGTCTGATAAAGATCTTCATTTGTATATGCTGGTTACAAGTGTACGAGTAAGGAGTTTAAGTTCAACGTGTTTACATCAGCTCCGTGTTTATCTCGCAATTTTCACGGATTATTGAAGGATCACTGTGGAAATTGGTGCATCAACGGACGCGTCTTGTGATCTGCCGATTGCAGTCACATCGCTTTTATTAAGGGGTTTCCTGATTTGGGGTTTTTCCAAAAACATGCATGGACTTAATTTTCAAATTCAAGGCGAGTAGATCGCGTGTCGATTTCGTTCACTGTTCTCAGTACCCCGGCTTTTTATTGTTACTTTTCAGTTTTCAGTTACCCATATCACAGTTATAAAGCACCCGCTGCTTTCAACAACTGGGTTAGGAATAACCACTGTGGTTATACAGGCAGATTCGTCTGATGCTGGGTTGAAATTCAACTCCCAGCTAAGAATTCAACAACTTGTGTGTCTCAATAACCCAAAACAAAAGAAATCAGTCACACTGCATGGCGTCGTGCAAACATCATGGCATTGGAAATGGAAAAGGCATGACCCGGTGCTGCACCTGCATGCGATGTCAAATGTGTCGAAGATGCGACCACCAAGGATCATGGAACTGCAGTGCCGATCGGTACCCCGTTGCATAATGCAACTTATGACCAGCGTCGAGGACCTTCGCGGCAAACTGATCGATGTCACTGATGCCCTCAACGTTGTGCGTGATGAGTGCAATGTTCTCAAAGTGCAAAACGATCAGCTACAGGCTGAACTGAATCGGACAACAAAAGAAAAATGCAGTGATGTGGTCGTGATTGGAGGATTGCTACTGAAAGATATCGACCCAAAAAAGCTTGTTTACACAAAAAATGTGTCAATCTCAGGTAGACCTCGAAGCTGCCGCCCTGAGCCGTCAGCCAGCCCTGGCTATATGGCTAGCCGCCATGTACATGCGTCACCATCATTCATATACACCGCAAACTGTGTGAAATATATTGTTTACAATAAACGGCAATAGTTAAGAATTGAGATGGGACTCTTTGCACTTGATCATCCAGCATCCCGTCCTCTGCATAATCTCCGTTTCAGTACAGCTGTGATTTTTTTTTGAGTCAGCTCAATCTTGAAACAATATTGACATCCTTTGTCGTCTTTTATTCGGTCATTTGCTCTCGTGCATGTACCAACATCCGTCGCTATTGGCCAAATGCGGCTCAAAAAAAATAAATAAATAAATAAAAAAAATAAAAAAAAAATAAAAAAAATCAACTCATTTTTGAGTCTGTACAAAATACAACAACTAATATATTCATTTAACCATTCATTTCAATGCTTTTTTGTCTCGACAAAGAAGGTTTTATAAACTTTCTTTGATGTTGATTTCTGATATAGCGGCTGCGCATAACGCAGATAATTTTTTCCTCGCTTATACTCGTGGACAAATATTAGACATGCCGATGTATATATATAAATATATTATCTATGCTTTTATTCTTCATACTATGTTTTACTCGGAATGTATTTGATATAAATGAAATACTGTCAAATACAACTGTCAAATGATTTTGGGGGGAAAGCTGCATTGTGGATGCTTGACTATAATGTTCTCCAAACAAATTGGTAGCTATAAAAAGGTTATAAGACAATTTATCTTATAAAGCATAGATGCCATGATATAATCAACTTACATTTTTATTTATATATCAATTTAATTCCTCATAGTTTTGAAATAATACTTATTAAATATTTTTGGAAGGGTGCATGCTGTTGCCTTGCTTTTGGCGCTGAGTGTATATGTTTTAACCTCGCTAATTTTTATTGATTTCTGGAATTAAAAGAGAGAAATTATGTTTGCTCTGAGTCGGCTTGAGTCGTGGTTTTTACTCAGCCGCCGCCGTGAAGAAAGGTCGGCTAAGCCAGTTAGCCGGCTAGCCACCGAATTGATGCTTCAGGCAGCCGTATGTTCACGGCTTGGCGGCTTCGTGGTCTAATCTCAGGTGCACGTGGAAGATGTGACGAAAGAAAAAGCGAATTCTACCTTGCAATGTGAACGCATAGTTGCATGCGTTGGAACCAACAACTGTGGCTGCGAGGATTTTGAGGAGCATGCCTTGTGCAACAGGCACTCGTCTCACAAGCTATGACCAGCGTGGATCATCCATCAAGCATTGATTATATTGATCATTCCTCCTCGAAAAGACTCCGTTGCTTAGCAGAACAACGCCGAGCTCGCAAATGCTTGCGTTTTATCAATGGCTGAGAAAATGAAGATCAAAGTCACCAACCACTTGCTGATCGATCTGTGAATGATGGCTACCTGCATGTAGATGGCCTCCACCTGAGCAAGTGTGAAACTAAAAAGCTAGTGACAAACATGAACCTCACGTTGGAAGGGAGAGCAAAGAGCGATCCAACGATCGAGGAACAAAGTGAAGAAAAAAAACTGCGAAGAATACAGAGAGGGCTCGACGATGCTTTTATGCTGAAAACACATCCTTCAAAAAATATGTACGGCGCACGGTCCATGGTGTGTGAAGGAAACAAGATATGGATTTCTCGACCAAGAGAGTTACGAGTGCTGCAGCCATCGCCGTCCTTGAAGAAGAAATTGACTTTTATGCTTCGCCAATGTTACTATTACCTTGCCTAACATTTTAATTCATATCTGAGCATTCTATGGATGTAAATATTTCGTCTCAGGGTGTTTTAGTGTAGTGGATTTTTCGACCAGGAAGAGGACTGGCTCTTGCCATGGCTTTCCCACATATGAAATGGCACTGTGCACCCATGACTCTCTTAACCGTGTGCATCTTTATTATTATTATTATTATTATTATTATTATTATTATTATTATTATTATTATTATTATTATTATTATTATTATTATTATTATTATTATTATTATTATCAATGTTTGAACGGTAATCTTACCAAATTTCTTTCTCAACTCAATCGACGACACACTGGTGTACACAATGTGAATGAAATCAACCTTCATGACAGTACACGTTAAGAAACACTTTCCAGAAGGTAAAATACCACTGGTCATCGAAGTGAGATCCATCTTGACACAAATGGCTCAACGACGCTGTGATTTCAGCTAAATCAAGGAATGAAGACACTTTCCCATTGATGATGTCAGATTCGAGGATTGAAAGAAGCTCGACATTCAGCTTCCGGATTGCATCGGTTGCCAGCAACCCGTACCAGAGTCTATTTTTATAATCTGTTGCGTGAGCTTTTCGACGTTCCTCGAATTCGGATGTTCCTGGAATGAAGAAGAAATCGGACGTCGGTGGTTTCACTTTCTTGACGAGAGGCAGCAACGTCACCGGGAATTCTCGAACAAAGCGTTCGATGGGCTGCCGTTTGATGTGATTCATTGGCACAAAGAAGATATTCAGATCCGGGAAGGATTTTTGTAGATAAATATCAAATATGAAATGTTCATAAGTTGGTGGAAATGTGCTGTTAATGACTACTAATTTGGTTGTGTTGACATTTTCGGTACTGATGAATTCAATGTTGACAACATCCCTGTTAATGTCCTTTGCTGTGCATGTTATCTGATACGAAGAACAGCCGCTGCAAATATAATCACTACCAGCCACCATTAGTGATCTCAGCGTCTTGTTACCTGCAGCAAAGTAATCCAGATCGATGCGATGGATTGGTTTGCGTTTCTCTTCTTTTTTCTTGTTGCACACAAAACCAATCTTTTTAAGGGTTTCTGCCAATTGGAGTCCGTATCTTCTCGCTTGAGAGGCCCCATACACTGCAATCCTTTGAATGTTTTTCCTCTTCATGCACTGCTCGATATTTTGCGATTGGACGTGACACAGGAGGGGAGAGAAATCCGTATAATTTGCGTTCCATTTGATGGCATCTGGGTAGCGATGGTGTTCCGTGATGAACTTCCTGAAGAACTCATTGGAGCAGACTGGAGATTTTGGTGCCAACATCGATGGATTCATCACACCTGGTGCGTCTGAGAATGTTACGTCATAGGTTGGAAGTGCCAGGAACAGCACCAGACCAAGGGAACACGCGATTCCAAGCGTCGTCAGGGGACGTCTGAAAACAAAAACGCAGCTATAGTATTGAATTTGGTTCAGCTCTGAATGGGAAACACCCCCCCCCCCCCCCCCCAAAAAAAAAAAAAACAAAAACCAAAACAAAAACAAAAAAAATTACGTCCAACTGCAGTTTCGATTTCACTTTTTGAGAGCCTATCAAAATTCTCAGAGGTGTTATGATGGTATGGTGATATTTCTTCGCTGGTCTGAATGATGGTGAATTTTCCAGACGAACGAATCCATGTGTAGCAAATTCATGTATGAATAGTAAAATGAAAACTTGAATCACAAAAATGACCGCTATTCGTATCTATTCGTTTACGAATCTATTCGTACAAAACATCTACATAAAATAATGTGAAGAACAAAGACATTGTTTAATCCGAATTTTATTTTCCTTTTGTTGCACATGTTGTATTGCATCTAAAGTGCTTAGACATTGTTTTATACGTGATGTTTTAGCACTCCAATCGAATAAAAGACGGGTCGCTATGGCAATTTTGTGAATCGATAATAAATCATTGATTCGGTCCAAGCTGCAATCGATTGCGGATTGAAACACAATGATTAGGAGAATGGTGAGAGAGATCTATGCTATTTGTTTATTTATACGCGTTCACTGTGCACTTATTGTGCACTCACGGTTGATTGGCTGGATTGAGTGGTATGGTATCGATTTATAAAAGTTGCCATAGTGACCGGGCCTTCAATCCATTGAAGGGGGTAAATTGGTAATGCTCTCTCACCAGTGAGCTTTCCTTTGGCGATCACCAGAAAGACTAACTTAGATTAGCCCTACATTACTCCATCATCCTCCTCTTTCGATTGCAGATCTATGCCTCTCCATTATTGTGTAATAGACAAAGATTTTCCTAGAACGAAGTTGACAAAGAGAAAGGCCCATTTTGAGAGGAAAATATTCAAATGCACTTTAATTACAGTATAGAACAAGTTCAATATCGCGAATCGAGTCAGCATGGTCATTAAAAACGATTCTGCAATAGAAAGGTTTAATTTTAGATTTAAACATGAGTTAAGATTATAATTTTCGAATTTCAAGATGTGTAGGGGATCCTATACAATCTGTGCTTGAGCAGCTTAGGAACAGAGTTTAATCTAAATATTATTAAGGAATACACAGAGGATGTTGGTTGCAAGAGCGCAGAGGTCGGCTGATGGGGATTTAAAAGTTATGCAATGAAGTTCGTTGAGTAGTGGAGTGGTGCTTTGGATAGCGGTCAGATTTCCCGTAACACACACTCTGGTTTCAATCGAATAGTGTGCGTCTGTATCAGATGGCAAATCGCTCGAAAGTATCGTTCCGTAGGGATGTTTAATCACTACAAATTGCTCGCTTCTATCCCATTCCTTGAATTTCGTCGATACTGCATGACACCAAAATGAGATCCACGTTGCTTTATGGCATTTGACGCCAATTTCTCCTGCTGCCTCCGCTCATCCACTGTGCTCTTGCTTCTATATATTTATTATTTCTATATACATATGTTTGTGATATATTATTCAATGTAAAAAATGGGTTGCAATATATCTCTTCTGTTATTTTTTATTATCAATCTTGAAATTGATCTGATAATGATATAATGATAATGTACTTTGACTTTTGTCAGCGAAACGATGGGTCTGTGTTGTGTAAAGGCAGGTATGCTGATATTAGCCTATATCAACACAGTCAATTGATACATGAAAATAGCAGTTTGCAAATAGAGAAAATTATCAATTGCACAATCTTCCAACAATTAGAGCTACAAATCTGTCTCATGGGGATTCGAACCATCGACCTTCCATTTCGAAGACCTCACAGTCTTATCCATTGTGTCGCAATTAAAGAGATTGTGACATTCAGTACACTTACCTGACACTTCGTGTATGTCCAGAAGATGTCACGCAAGCGGAAACTATTAGAGGCGTCTTCATAGTACTTCGAATCGGTATCAATCCTATGTACGAAAACTACCACAAAGGTCATAGCTAGAACGAATGAAAATCAGCTTCCCATTTCTTTGATACGATGAACTCAAATAGTGTGATGCATGGTGGATTCGACGTACAACAAACTCAGCTCGTTGTTCATGCAAAAAAAAGAAGCTGTGTGCCACGCATCAGCGGATCGATCGAGAGCACAGAAAAAAGGCCCAGAAGTGAGCTTATACTTAAGGGATAAGTCACTGGAAGGAGGTGATTATGCTAGGATTGATCATGTTCAATTGAATGTGGAGCCAAATAACCGAATTCGACTTCGTCTCGTCGGTTATTTGGCTCCACATTCATGAGAACATTATCAATCCTTGCATATAATCATCGACTTTCAAGTGACTTAACCCGATTATACCACGAAAATTACTTTGGAAAACAAACTTTTACTTCGGTAAACTGTTGTGACTGCCTGTTCAGCGATGTTGTCACCGTCTATTCTGACGCATCAGGAAGAAGTATGCACAACTCACAGATAATCATTATTTATGTAATCATAATGCGAGAGATGATAAAAGCGTTATGATTATAATAAGGAACATCAGGGGTCGATTCCCGAAAGAAACTTAAGTGGTAAAACTAAGTTCGGGAGGAGTTAAGTTGACTAAAACGATTCCAGAAACAAACTTAAGTCCTCTAGACCCTACAAAACTTAAGTGACCTCTTAACTTCACCTGACTTAAATCAAACTTAGTGAATTCAAGATGGCGCCGATCAGAAGACGCCGGATTAATGCTATGGTGTCAATACCTAGAAGGAGCCTTCCAGACAGGAGCAATGCTCCAGAAGGCGTTATGAAAAGGAAAAAAAAAAAGAAGAAAAAAAAAAAAAAAAAAAAAAAAAAACGTTATAACTGTAAAGCGGAAAAAGAACACTTGTTGCGTTATGATTGGGAATCAACGACGCTATACACTCGCATTTCGCGTTTGTGATGCTTTCGTTTTCGATAAAGTTTCGGAAAAATCATAAACAATTTATAAAAGTCATGTTGCAAGGTTCGTTTACCACTGATCAATTTCCTGTCATGTCTTATATATATACGTTCATTGGCAGATAGCCAAATCCGATTTACGCTACTTAAGTCCAGTTCAGCAAAAATGCGTTTGTGGAATCGACTTAACTTGAAAACTTAACGCCTGGAGGACTTAACTTAGGTCCCAAAGTTAAGTTTCTTTCGGGAATCAGCCCCAGAAAAAGAAAAAGGAAATGATCGAGTCACAACAGGGTGAAGCTGCATTCTTCAGTTATAATTATATCGCTTTTAACATAATTTCACTCAGAGTGTTTTTGTTTCATTAGCACTAGCTGTGGTTTTTGGTACGTTAAATTTCAACAATGCTTTCAAGTTTAGTCGAAAACTACGTTTTATTTTCATGAGAAAACATCGAAGAATTGAAAATAACAAACACAAACAAAACACACAAAAATAAAAAAAATAAAAAAATAAAAACCCCAAAAAAACCCCGGTAAATTAAAAGACACTTGAGGTGAT
>KB298153.1:0-11159 GCA_000328365.1 Capitella teleta | reverse complement strand
AGACCGTCGGCCGTGTTGGTGGCCTGGTTGAGGAAACCGATGGAGCGAATTCTATCGTACAACGTATTTGCATCGTAAATTGAGTCGAGGTAGAGCTCCAAATTTCCTTCGTCGCCGAAGATCACGACGCCGACCCTTGTGTCATCGCTGCCAATGGTGTAAGTGCTGGCGACGCTGACTACGAAATCCAGCATGCGGCCCCAGTTTCCAGCATCATCCTCATTCACAGATCCAGACGAATCGAGAATGAACGCCAAATCAAGGCGATCGCTGCCGCAGCCTGCGTGCGTATATTTGTTGCATTATTTTAGCTGCAGTCCTCAAATTGTGAAAATAAGTGCTTGCTCGATTATATGAAGTAATTCTCTTATATGCCTATATGTATATATATGTATATATATGCGTATATATGTGTATATATATATATATATATATATAACACATAGGCAACCAGATGCTTACATGCTTACACACGTTACTATCAACTGAGTACCAACTTGCTCCCCATGAGACGTAAATAGTAGTCTAATGGGGATTTTTTTGGGACTTTGACTCATAAAAGAAGGTCGCAATCTTATCCATTATGCCACAAAGCCACGTGGGACATTTCTCACCAATTTTACCATCTAAACGAGAACTCATGTATTTTATCCAGAGACCCGTTGAAATTGAAGGAAAGGATTTTGCGGTGTATCTGAAATGAATTTTAATTCCTGTCTAACCTGTATTCAATTGAAAACTCCATCACGTGCGCAAATTATCGTCATTATAACAATAGGCTCAACTCAACTCACCTTGGCTGTTCGACCCTTGCCATAACGACGCTGCAAATAAAATAATTACATTGTTCAATTTGATGTTCTGTGGTGATTGGCAAGGTGACTTACCTAGCACCAGAAGAACGATGGACAACCTCATATTGGGATGCGCCTGCGTGAAAGCGAACATCAGTAATTTAATTATTATATTGTTTCATTGCAGGAAAAGCTAATAAATTATTTTAACAGATGGACACACTTGAATTTAAGATTTTTTTTTTTTTTTTTTTTTTTTCATATTAAATAATTGCTATATAAAATCTGTGTTCATCTTTGCTATATTAAACATTTTCTCTCGCTGCAGAGAAAGTTGGTTTCTTTTTGTTCTTACATAACTCCAAGCTGCTATAAACTTGAGTACGACGCCAGTGCAAGCGTTCCATAAACAACAGATGTATACGGAATGCTTTCCATGAGTTTATTACATGAAGACTGTTGAAGCGGAGTTCAAAGCACAATTACAGATGTCGGAAGATGAGTTTGGTAAAAAAATTGCATAATAATTATTCACCATAACCGTAGTAAACAAGTAGAGCCATCGACCTTGATTCCTTTGAATTCTGTTTCGTTTATTAAAAAGCCCCGATTCCAAGAAAGATTGAATGGGTTCAGTTGAGCTGCGAAATGAGCAAGACCCGAGAACGACAGTCAATAGCAAACCGTGGAAATCCACTGAAGCGTGTTAGAAAAGTGCCATTCGCAGAATATATCACAGAACATGCTGTTATGCCGGGGTCACTCTGCTGCTGGGATCACTTTACTATTACGAACTACAATGTAATGATTAATACACATAATTTTGTTATTATTTTCGTAATTTTGTTTACACTGAGATCTATATTATAACTATGAGAGTCGCTGTAAAAACGTTTTTTGCAAACAGTTATGCAAAATTAAATGGTAAATAATTGCATTTTGTATAGCGCAATATTCACCGAAGTTCTCAAATTCACTGTCCTTAAATCACGAATATTTCTTTTTTTGATGGGGTTTTACAGCTCCACCCAACCCATTCGGGTGATACGGGCGCCAGAACAGAAGGCCCGGGACCGGGGTTTCCCCCTACTCTTATCGATAAACCCCAAAAGGGTTCTTTATCCTGCATACCACGACAGACAGTAGTACACAGCGCCCGGCCTTGTTACGCAGTTGGGCAGCACTGCAGAGTCACCGAAGAATTACAATTATAACAGATTACAATTATAAATCACAATCATAACGCACGTGGCCTGATCGGGTCTCGAACCCGGGACCTCGACCCCCGCGGTCGGCATAGGATTGCAGACAGCGGTTTAACCCACTGTGCTATTCAGTGCCCCTTCAAATGCATAAATATCTTATACAGAACAAACTATCAAAGTAGGGTCTGCTAGTCGTTCTAGAGAAATGTTCCACTACGAATTATATTACTACCACGTATCCTTAATTATAGGAAAGAAATTGTCACAAAATTTGGAATTTCAGGACGGTTACGAACAGAGAACACCTGGTATTTCATTTACCAATTAAACTATTTCAAGTTGGATATTACATTTTTCTCTTCTCTTCCTCTCCTACCTACCATTCTTTCTTCTTTATTCCTATTCTTCATTCATTCTTCAGTTTTATCATTCCTGAACCATCAATTCGTCTATTAAATGTAATATCGATTTGTTTGGTATATTTTTAACCACAAACTGAAATGCAACTGTATTTATTCACACATGAGGGCCCATGCTACAGCTGTGGTATATGCCCGTTTTGACCAAATAATATTACGTTATCAAAATTTGTATATTCCCATCATAGTGCCAATAATCTTTGAATTAATCCCTCTGATGAAATCCAGCCTTCCTCAATGGTGGGATTAAAAAAGAAACAAGTATTCCATCCATACAAAACCCTTGCATGGCGCATCAACAGTCACCTATACATGCGAGACTACACTACTAGACTACTAGATTCTACATGCGAGAATCTGATCTAATATGCAGGCAGACATGCAGTCACAAGAACTTGCATAGTGTACCTATCACGTACTAGCCAAACTGATTGTCGATGAGACGGAACATTTAATGCAATTTGTATTTCTTTCACGTCGCGTCTTTCACTTGCCCCGCCCTCTCTACCAGACTGGATAATAGATCTCTCGGGCGCAAGGTATCAATCTAATGCTCATGTGACTAATAAACAATGCAATCGGTCACTGATTGCCATAATTAACGAGTCAAATTTCATAATTATCTAGAATGTTCTTTATAATGAAGCCAGAGAACAGTCACTCCATCCCATATAACGAGAGAACATTCAATATAATGAGCGCTCGGTGATGGAAAAGTTAATTTCTAAACACCCCCCCCCCCCAAAAAAAAAAAAAAAAAAAAAAATCATACCTAGTATAGTAATATTATATCAGGCGGAATCATGAGTGCACCGCGAACTCTGGTGGCTTTCGCATGAACCGGGCGATTACATAACGACCGATAAAGCCGGTAGTGAGAGACCCGCCTCTCGACTTCATGCAAGATGATTCTTTTCATAAACCTGCAGAATTAGCCGTCGTTTCTGGGCCAGAAAGACACGTACATATGCAGCCCCACAGAGACATTCTAATCCGTTTATGTAGACAAGGGAGGGAAACGACATGCAACCAAACATCATTTTAATTCAGTACCCCTAATTATTGACCAAATTATTGACCTAATTATTTATTCAATTTGTGTGGCTCGCAATTAAACCTATTTTTTTTAGAGAATTATAAAAACAAGCAAAACCACGAAACCAATAGCATACAAAAGCGGTTCTCCAATTGAAACCAAACTCCAAAGGACTCACCATGCATGTGCTTCGTCACTGGTGCCGTACAACACAGAGCGGTCTCTTCCCCTGGCTACCTAGAGTTCTCAACCCGGAATCCAGTCAAAAAAAGAACAACTGCGATGGTGACCACTGCCTTAAATCTTGGGTCACCGGTCACGGTCAGTGAGCTGTGTCTACGGACTGCCCAGCGCCGAGAATTCTACCCTGGCCGGTTTCTTCAGGCCATACACTGGAAGGGGCGGGGCTGTGCCAGTGCGGCAAAGCATGACATTTCAGCGAATATATTACGTAATCATGTAAGATTGCTTCAACTCTTTGATACGGTTTTGATTCTGAGCAACTTTAATGAACTTTTGAGCACTCAACGGATGAGCTCATCAGCAAAACAGAAACCAATAATATCGATTTCTCGCGGCCACTGGTCGCAACTATTGCTATCAGGGGTTAAATTAACAGAATGGAAAGCTTGACCTATGACATGTTTGGTTTCTGATCATACTACTAAGTAAGTATAGTAATACACTGAAGGGGCAAACCAGGAAAACGAATCGTCCATACAAGGGAATATTATTAAGGATTATTAAGGTGCATTGTCTGGCCATAATATGTAGAAAGTGAACTGTTTGCACCATTGCATGCAACACGTATCTGTGACATAATTCGAGTCCATTCAGGGTTTCCAGGTCACGCATGAGTACGCTCCACTCGGGCATCAGCTGTCAACGCAATTGAAGACCATGCATGCATTAAAATACAGGACAAAAGCAATAATACACACGCTAACAACATATAGATCGGTTTGAATTCCCAACAGAGGGTATACAATCACGCTTGGTAACACTTTCGGTTCGCGTGTATAGTTCTATTCAAAATGTAGTCCCTGGACCACTATTCCTGTGAATTTACCTGGCAATTGATAGTAGTTCAAGGAAGTATGCCTGTCTTAGCTATATAAACTGGAAGCCAAAAAAAAGTACTCCTTTTAGTTAGGGTATTAATCATACTTATAAGTCAAGTAATCATGAATGATTTGGAAGGCTATTGTCTGAGGTTGCAAACACACGAATAGGCTAACATGAAAACGATAAAAAATACTCACCCCCCACCTGAGGTAACCTGTTTTGGGGTAAAAAATGTAAATTTCTTTTAGCTGCCTTACAAGCAATAAAAATGCTCAAACTAATGTGGGATGCAAAAGAAAAAAAAAAAAAAAAAAAAAAAAAAAAAAAGAGAAAGAAAGACAATACGATGATTAAGGCATTGTGATACCGAAACTGGTCGATTGGAGGACCGACCTCGGTCTGCAGGGCCCTCTGTGACATCCAGAAGGCAAGATAGGTACATGATCCTGGCACATCTCCGGAACCGCGGTTCCACCCTGCATCCCGCACCGCTGCGGTTACAATCGGTCTAGATAGATAAATGTTTATTTCGCCGAAACAACATGACAAAGTGAGTGGTGTAAAAGTGAATCAAAAAGATATTAAAGGTAATTATAAACAACGTTAAATCCAAAGTTAAGAATAATGTCAATGTTATCAATATTAAAGAAATCTGGCAGAAGGATGATCCGGGGCCGATTCCCTGAAGAAACTTAAGTGGTAAAACTAAGTTCGGGAGGAGTTCAGTTGACTAAAACGATTCCAGAAACAAACTTAAGTCCTCTAGACTCTACAAAACTTAAGTGACCTCTCGACCTAACTTAAATCAAACTTAGTGAATTCAAGATGGCGCAGATCAGAAGACGCCGAATTAATGCAATGGTGTCAACACGTAGAAGGAGCCTTCCAGACAGGAGAAATGCAGATGGGATTTTTTAAAGTTTTTTTGTGCCTCTTTTTCGTGCTCACACTTTGACTCATGACTGACGAAAGTGGCGATGCAACAGCTACACTGAAAGTCGTCTGCCTTTGGCACATTGACCCGAAAACTTTATGACTGTAAAGCGGGAAAATAGCACTTGTTGCGTTATGATTAGGCATCAACGATACTATACACTCGCATTTCGCGTTTGTGATGCTTTCGTTTTCGATAAAGTTTTGGAAAAATCATAAACAGTTCATAAAAGTCATGTTGTAAGGTACGTTTACCACTTATCAAATTTCTCGCCATGTCTTATACATCCCTTGCCCTTGGCAGATAGCCAAATCAGATTTACACTACTTAAGTTAAGTTTAGCAAAAATGCGTTTGTGGAATCGACTTAACTTGAAAACTTAACTTAACGCCTGGAGGACTCAACTTAAGTCCCAAAGTTAAGTTTCTTTCTGGAATCGGCCCTAGTTCTTAAACTATTAAAACGAGGGCACACACTGAAGACATATTCCTCGTTTTGAATGGCATTCAGGTCACAGTCCGTGCACGGTCGTTCATGGCGTGGCGTTCGAGACCATCGTTTTCGTTCGATGGCCAAATTGTGAGGAAATAGACGGAATTTTGTCAGGGCGCGTCTCTTAAACTCGCAGACGGTTGGATTGGTGTACGTACATTGGATGTGAGCTCAGCACACGTTCTCTGGTAGCGTCTATTATTTCAGCATCCGTGTTATCCAGGAGGGCTTTTGCGTTCTTGAAGACCGGTGTCCCTGCGTCCTGCGTGATGCACCATACATCCACATCGTTTGCTCTCTCAAGGGTCAGCTTCTTGATGCATCTTCTCTGTGCATCTCTCACGTGCTCTTGGAGAGAAGGCACATTGACGTCTACATTTACGTCCAATCAGCCCACAAACCGTCCACAGTCGACTTAAACAATCGGTCTCATCCCGCAGGCGTCCACCCAAAGGCCAAATTCTGACCGTCCAAATTTGAAAACGGAGGCTGACATAGGCCCTGCAACATCAGAGATGGACCTTGGAACAATGGTGAAGGGTCCGTTTGACGGATGAATCAGGCTTTTTAACGCAGACGGAAAAGGAAGAGAGTGGAGGAGATAAGCTTGCACCAAACGGTGTGCGAGAGTTCGATTGCTGGGGTGGGGCCAATGTGATGGTGTGAGTAGGGATATTGCGTTGGACCAAGACTCTACTCATCCTTACCAATGGGAGTCTCACTGCCCAACGGGTGGTCAAATCCCGCGTTGATTATTGTTTTGAATAAAGATTTTGATGTGTAAATGAAAGTGTTACTTTTGATTTTGATCCCTGCTTCACAAATTAAGATCCAGAAGGATCCAAATTCTACGAAATTCTTAACGGTTTTACTGAAAAGTGTAAACTGGTTGTTCTATTTGAAGAGACATTGAGGCAGCATAAGTATATATGTTATCTATATTTCTGAGACGGGTACGTTCTTTTGGCTTGCAGTTTATTATATAGATGCTATATGTGGTAGAAGCTCGGTATATATCTACTTGCAGTGGCTAAAAGTATATAACCTTAACGACAACTTTAGCTAGGTCTCGATGTATTTGCAATATTAATCACCCTTTTCTAAAGACTTGTCTAACGCGACCAGTGACCAACATTTTTCGGTCTAGTCTAGAACCTTGACTCTGTGTAAGACGATCACTGCTTAGCCATCCTCAATTGACTCGAATCCGTGACCAGGCTTCACTTTCGTTCAAGGGGCATCACAGAGATGAGCACGCACACTTGAGATCAAAACAAGAAAGCAATCACCCGTTTCTGCTAATTGCAATTGAAGGTGATGCGGATATCAATCGGCGCATCCACGATGAATGTGCATGTCTAGATCACACAGAATTAAGTGCTCTCAACTCCATGTTGGTTTCAACTTTATCTCTGTTCTCAAGCATCCATTTAGATCAAACAATCAAAATGAGATCAATAATCATACAAGAAATGCAACTCTCTGGTTATGCCAAAACATGAACCCCATTAAATTGGTGCAATTTAATTTAATTGCATTATTTAATTAATTTAATTTAATTGCATTATTTAATTAATTTAATTTAATTGCATTATTTAATTAATTTAATTTAATGCATTGCATGGGCATGAATTTTCGTGTGTAGTACGTTGAACCACCTGCGCACATATTCCTGAAATTTCTCATAAATTTCTGTTAAAAGTCTTTGTTATAAAGGAGAAAATGAAGACATGGTCAGAACCGAGAATTGCGTCTACTTCAATCTCGCACCGCACAAGCCATGACATCATGGTCGACATTTTCTTCGGAAAATTACACTTTTTTGCCATGGTGGATAGAATAAACATGTTCTGCAACACACACAATAACCTGTTTCGAATCGTCTTTAGTAGGTCACTTTTCCATATGTCGTTTACAGCGACGTCTCCTTTGGCTCATTTCCAAGCATATTTGACGTCAGTAGGCATATGACGTCACACTGACCCGACGTCATTATTGCGCACTATGCGGGTGTTATTGTTATTATTTTTGACTTAATTATAATGAGCAAATAACATTATACGGTTCATGCATCTGGCAGAGAAAATTTCTCGAACAATTCATATCTTGAAGTTCTTTATGTCTTTACCAAAATACATTCGAATCAATTTCAATCTCCTTTGTTTTACCTCATTACGGCCATGGTATTACATGCAGTTCAGTGAATAATCTCTGGTTAGAATCTATATAGTCCATCATTTATTACCGTGGCGTTCGCTGAATAATGTTCATTTCAAAATATCTTGAGATTCTTGACAGGGTTCGCTCGTCGGGCGATTCGAGGGAGGTAACTTCAGCGTCATTCCACATCCGCATCCTTTCTATCCCTTCCTGGGACCTCGGTTGCTTTCTCGGGTAGTTACGCATTTTATAAAATATAAAAAAAACTGTTAGAAGTATGACATTGAAGTTCAACACAATCAACACTTAATTTGACTTTATTTGCATTCTACACCCATATTAATAATAATGTTCACGTTAATTTATTATAATGAACATAAACGTGGGCTTAACTAATAGCATGTATCATACAGTTAGTACACTGACGTATAAGCAAATATAGGTAGATATTATTATTACATAATATCTGGTGCAAACCGGTGATAAGTTTTCACTTTGAGGACGGAAAAAACAAGACGATATTGTAATGTAAGAAAACACGAATTTTCTATTTAACAAAATAATTTTAAGAAGTGATCAACAAGGGTTTTTTTTTTTTTAAGAAAAAGAAAAAAAAAACGAGAGAGAAAAAATGATATACATGCAATAGAGGCAGAAAGACGAAAATGAACAAAATGAAGGAAATATTTGAGATCATAATGAAAATCATAACGACTGTTATTGTCATATATCATGTAAAATATTAATCTGACACCAAATATGTCAATTATTTAAATACATCTATGCATTGATGTTATTTCATTCAAACAATAATTAATCAGCACGAAGCAAGATATGCTGAATTTGTTTTAACAATAATTATTTGGACATACATCAATTTTCATAATATTATATTCGGAAATCAAAAATACGATGCAATGAAATAAAGTTATAGATTAACTAAACACTAAGGGCAATGCTTTATCCAAAATTATGTATAATAAATTATATCGGAATATTCATACATTGATGTAATTTGATTTGAACAATCATCATCATCAAGCAAGATAATTATATGCTAAATTAGATTATGCATGCCCATGATTAATCAGTGATACGGAGAAATATAGGACAAAAAAAAAAAAAAAAAAAAAATCGAACACGACAGAAACACATACAAACAAACAAACCAATATTAATTTTTTTTTAATCTTTAAATCTTTAAATCTTTATAATTTTATAACTATAGGCATCACTGCGTAGCAGGGGCAACAGATTGGATTTTACAGCCAAGTATTTTTCTGAAGGCCTGTTTGTAAACGGGAATTCTGGCAGCGTAGATAATAGGATTGATAAAGGAGTTGAATATTCCCAAGAGCAGTGCCCATACACTTACCTGAAAGGTTAGGCCAGGATTCTGGTAACGGTCAGGACTATACACCACGTAAGCCATGGAAAGTATTGTAGGCATCCAACCACCGACGAACGGTACGAAGATCATCGTGATGGTCTTCAACATACGCAATTCATGCTTCATTCTTTTGTTGCGATTGACAGTTTCATCATTGACCTCAACTTCCATTTCCTGGATCAATCGAAACTGTTTGAAAGCAATATTTAAAATGGGAACATACATGAAAGCAACTGCGGCAAATATGCATAATAACATAGGAATAAGTACATATGCAATATACTCTCTCTTAAGGATATACATAGTTAAGCAAACTTTAAATGGTGTGTCCTTTAAATCGTTATGCAGGACCATTGGCAAGAGGAAACACAGAATACACGGAGCGAGCCACACGAATAGAGAACTTTCAACGTATAATCGGGTCGTCATATCGGGGATGTAGTTCAACGACCTCGTCAGAGATTGCCAACGATCAAAAGTAATTGCCAGAGTGCAGCACGCTGAAGACATCACCATTCCCAACGTGAGAGTTGTTTCCAGGACGCAAAACCAAGTATTCACAGCCAGAACAGGAAACAGCAGAGTCAGGATGTTGATGGGCAGGACGAAACCAACACCCACATCAGCGATCGCCAATTGCAGCAGATAGAAGTTTGCTTTGGTCCGAGGGATGTGCTTGCCGGCAAACGCCAGAATGACGAGCGAATTGGCGCCGATGATGATCAGCATTAAAGCGAGAAGAAAAACAATGTACACGATGAATACAAGGGGAAAACCCTGCTCCTCTTGGTCGGATTCTGGAGAAATCGCAGTTGTGGCGTCCAATGAGGTGTCATAACTGTTCTCCATTGACGGTTCGCCGGTGAGATCGACGGTGGCTGTTGGCATGCTGGAAGCGCTCAACCCGAGAGTGGAAGCCCAAGCCCATTGCACTCGGGTTAAATAGAGATTCGTTTGTGGTCGGAGAGGCGCTTGCATGGGCATGAATGTACGATAATGAGCGAAATATCAAACTGGAAATGACCAAGAACTCGAGAATCAGTTCCTATAAATGAATAAAATAAATAATAAATAATTGTATCCATGTCCACGCATGTTTGATATATATATATATATATATATATATATATATATATATATATATATATATATATATATATGTATGTATAATTGTTATTGACTCTAATCCAATGTAGCGGACTATCCATCATAGTACGTATAGTTCCACTTGGAGTATTAATCCTAATGGTAGGACTATATGCCATAGGAATAGCAGTCTGCCTGACTACTATTCCTAGAACATGAAGTCCTAGGACGATACAAACCGTCCGCCGTACTACCTTTTCTATGGACTATATAGACTGTTACACAGGTGCTTCTATCCAGTAGAGCCAGGGACCAGTGAATAGGCCTTTAATAGTGGTTAATACAGGATTTTCGTTCTTGTAAAACAACATTTGAATTCACACAGCTTTCGTAAAAGTTGGATATTTCTCTTCTTGTAATAATTATCTTAAGAATGGAGAGTTCGAAGTGCGTTGCAACAACTTAGCAATCAAAAGGTGGTCTCACAAACAACGGAATCATAACGCTAACCTGCAAACCGGGTCGTGATGTCAGAACGCGAACTGAGGCGACGTCACATTTCATGACGCTCTTGCGTT
>KB298149.1:0-11279 GCA_000328365.1 Capitella teleta | reverse complement strand
TCAAATTGGAGTGGACAAGATCTGGATAAGAGACGCGATCGTTGCCAGGAGAGAAGCTTTTATCATACTTGTTGGCAATGGTGCACTTGAATGACTCTCCAAGCACTGTACACTTCTGATGCCAGAAAAGGATTTTGGCAATCCGCTTTTTGGCCATCATAATGGGTGATAGAAAAACCATTACCAACACTGAGACCGCGAGGGGAACGTAGACACTGGTGAGGAGAAATATCTGTTGATAATCAACCCAATATATGTCGTAGCTATCTGTATCTTTGAATATAGTCTTGAGGATGGACTTCTGGTACCACAGGAAGGAGTACTGAAAGACGGAGTTGTAATACACATAGGTGATGGTCATAAGTAGTCCATCCAGGGACCAACACATGAACACCGCCAGAAATCGAAGACTAATGATGACACAACGTCGCCGTGAGTGCAAACATGTTCGGTTGATAATCTTCCAAATTGATGAAGAGAGCCAGTGAACTGGATCAACGTCCAGATACACCCACTTCTGGTTCTTCATCAGCTCCAGATCATCTGCGTCCATCACTTCAACATCTGCGCCCTCGTCTTTCTGGTGAGATTCCTTGGCTCGCTCAATTTCTACCGCCACTGGTGAACTGATGGAGAAATATGGCATTATAAAAAGGTTAGTTGGTATTGGAGGACTAACCTGTCAAATCGACGTCCGTGTGGAAGGCATTTGACCATCAGAAGTGTGACTGCGTTGGACAGGAAACTGCGCATCCACTCTGGATTATGACACACGATGTTGAAATGGAATTCACCAATCTGCCATGGCTTAGAGTGACAGCATGAATGCAGTCTCAGTGGAGTGTCTCTGAAGTCCATTCGGTCGAAGGTGCACAATTGCTGTGTTTCCGATATTGTCGTGAGTGGGAGAAGAACAGTGCTCATCAGAATATTTTGAAGCTGGTCCATTTCTGAGTGTTTACTGTGGGCAAAAGTAACTGGGTTGCAGCTCTCTGTTATCTCAATGTTCACTGTAACTATGTCTGCTGAGTAGTATTCTTCATTTGCATTTTGAATCCTGCTTAGTTCACCTAAGTATGATATGTGATAAAGGTCGTCGGCAACATATGGAAGGTACTTGTGATTCTTCTCTGAGGCGGATTCCATTGTGATTAAATCATTTACGGAACCATTCAACCCAATGAAATTGACTCTGATGATCACGACCTGGCTCTTCTCTCTGGCCTCTCTCGTCTGCATCAAGAGTGAGGTGACATTGTCAATGTACATGCTACACAGCTGACCATCGTCCAGATTGACATCAGTTCCAAATGCGATCAATTCCTGTCCGTCATTTGTGGTGAAATTAACATTAATTACAACACCCTCAATGTAAACATTGACGTAATCAGCACCAACCAGTGATGCCCCCAGGAGAAAGGCAACCAACAGAACACTACCCAACTGCAGCATAGTTCCGTTTGTGTATTTTCTTATAACTGCGTTATTCCCGTGCCTCTCTTGCTGACTATGACGGGTAAAAGAACGAGGAGAATATGGTTGAGCTAAACCTAAGAGAAAAATACGCTAATAAACTTGCCTTCACCATAAAACAGGCTGAACATGTGCGATGGTTTCACTCTGTGTATTCACATAGATGCAACAGAAGGAAAAAATGTCTGCTCAAAATAAACTTTATTAAACTCTCCTGGTTTCGTTCACTATAGGTTTTAAAAGGTGAACAGTTATTAGTAGGTCTCATAGACTTTATCGATTCTTAAGCAGGTAAAAACGATCGGATGCATTCCTTCAACACTATTGCAGCTGCTTGTCTGTAATGAATTATTTCTGATGAGAGAAAAGGTCAATGCTGTATCGGCGTTCATATGTTTGTATGTTATTTAATGCGCATTATGTTTCAACAAAAAGGTGCGGGTTTCAATATACATTGCGATCTCTTTATTTTAGATGATCTTGTTCGATTTTCTTGTTAGAATGTAGACTTATCCAGATGACGGAGAAAACAGAAAGCGATTCATCACACAATACATAACCTGGTGTTTGCCGACTGAGGTAATCTCAAGGTGTGCAAAGCATCCTAATATCACTGAGTGTCAGGAAAAAAATATTAGCTCCAAAGCTGAATGATGAAATGCTCAGTTTCATCTGCTGCATTCAAAGCCATACCTTGACAAAACCCCACGGTAAATCATCCTTGACAGTCAGGCTTTTTATCGAAACGAAGTTTATACAGGTAAACAAATTCAAGCAATTTCAACGATACACTGACTGACTGATGAGGTTTACAGCTAGTAACCATTCGGATGAAACGGGCGCCAGAACAGAAGGCCCGGGACCGGCTTTTCTTCCTACTCTTATCGATAAATGCCAAGGGTTCTTTATCCTTGCTATCTTGTCCTTGAATGACCTTTTTCGGTGGAAATAGATTCGACCATCAACAGACGAAGCGAAAACGGAATATTTCTTAGGAGACGCTCCATGTTTACAAATGGCTTCAAACAGATAATTACGGGATTCGGTTTCCAAGGGCAACCATCGGCTGAAAGTACGAGAGGATGACAGACATGAAAGTCGGAACAGGAAGTCGTAAATTGGCATCAGAAGTGATTAACACGTCTCGAGGGGACATGTTTTGCTTTCAGATATTTATCGTAACATGGCTGTGTTGACAAACATGTCACACGTTCCGACATCATATTAATTATATAACTAGATGTATCGTGTCTTTGTTTACGACACACACACACAAACACCGCTGCCCAACTACGAAACGAAGCCGGGTGATGTGTACCACTGCCTATGGTGGTATACTGGATAAAGAACCCTTTTTCGATAAGAGTAGGGGAATCCCCGGTTCCGGGCCTTTTTTTCCTGTATCCGTATCACCCGAATGAGTTGGGTTGAGCCGTAAAATCCCCCATACCTCATGCATCATGCACACACACACCTTCACACAATAAAGAAATAACAATGAAGCGAACAATAATAATAGAGTCGAATTCGATTATAATTATATGAACTTCAGACGCCGCCCTCTAAAAGAGCCACCCATGCAATCGCTCAGCCTTCTAAAAACCCGATGTCAAAGGTTGCTAGGGTTATCAAGGTCATGAGGTGCAAGTGGGTGGCCGGGACAGGTACAGTCATCGAATTTGTAAATGGAGGAATTTACAGTGTACATTGATCAATCGTTATTTCGTAATGAGGACCTTTGTTCATTTCGAAAAGTTTTTAGACCCTTTCTATGTGCTTTTGTGAGTGACTGGAGACAAATTTGGAATTGTTGTACCAACTTTAAATGATATTCAAGACAAATTATTATATGAATTTCCTGCTCAGACAAAATAGTTGGACGCGAGATGAGTGTGAGATTCATTTTATGAGAACTTAACTCGACGGCTCTCATTGTTAACAATAGGACAATAATTATTTTCGTCACGTCACTATAGTCTAAAATCAAACGCCAGAAGTGAGTAAGTGATTGGGGTTTAACGGCTCCACCCAAACCAATCGGATGATACGGGCGCCAGAACAGAAGGCCCGGAACTGGGGTTTCCCCTACTCTTATCGATAAATCCCAAGGGTTCTTTATCCTGCATACCACCATAGACAGTAGTACACAGCGCCAGGCCTTGTTACGCAGTTGGGCGACACTGCAGAGTTACCGAAGAATTACAATTATAACAATCATAATTCACAATCATAACGCCAGTGGTCTGATCGGGTCTCGAACCAAGGGCCTCGACCCTCACGGTTGGCATTGGATTGTAGTCAGCGGTTTAACCCACTGAGCTATCCGGTGCCCTCCTTCGATGTCTTGTTCGTATATCGGAGGACGTTCTCAAACGACGAGTTGGACGATGTACGCTGATCAATTCGTCAATGCACGCAGTACAATGTAACCCTGATAACTGGAACTCGAAAGAACCAGCAAAAGTACTAACTGATACATTATTATTATTATTATCATTATTATTATTATTATTATTATTATTATTATTATTATTATTATTATTATTATTATTATTATTATTATTATTATTATTATTATTATTATTATTATTATTATTATTATTATTATTATTATTATTATTATTATTATTATTATTATTATTATTATTATTATTATTATTATTATTATTATTATTATCATCATCATCGTTATTTTTTTTTTCGATCAAGCGTTATAATGATGGACAAATTGTGTGTCTTGTTCATGTGTCCGCCCTATTAAAACGTCTGAGATCTTTGCTATCTGTAACCGACTTCTAGCATGTATTATACTTTTAAATGCTATCGTATTAATATAATTTATGTTCGAGGTTTCAAATTATCGCTGTTTCACTGTATTATGGCGGAGACGTGATATGCTCATGATATATTATTAGCTCTATAACTACTCATCTCTCCGCATAAAAGACGGGAGCTTTTAGAATAAAGATTCATTAGTGGCAATTCGTCTCAGAGTGATTTCTGCTCGCCAAACGTGGTGACCCTTACGTTCTACACCATGAAGGGCGAAGTACTCGCCGTGGCAGTGAAATTGCCGACCTTCTGGATGACGAACCTACGTGCTTGGTTCGTGCAGGCGGACGCTCAGTTCGGCATCCGGGGCGTTACAGAGGACCAAACAAAGTACTATTACGTTGTTGCAGCACTGGATTAAGATACTGCCACACGGTGTGCGGCGGTACTGGAACGCCCCCCAGCCTCAGAGAAGTACAGACATCTCAAGGAATTCCTCACCCAGCGCTTCGAGTTGTCGCCAGAGGAGCGCGGGGATCGTTTGTTGGGAGATCCGTGCGTTAGGTGACAGACGTCCATCTGATCAATGGACGGCATTTTACAACTGAACGGGAGTGCAGGTGAACATTTCATCCTTCGTTCCATTTTCATGCGGGCGTTGCCGCCGGCATTGAGGAATGCCTTGGCAACATCAACCACCGGACATATGCGCGACCTAGCACGAGAGGCCGACCGAGCACTCGCATCCACGATGTCTTCCGGAGCGTCTCTGTGCAGCATGGAAGAAGTCTCCAGTGACTGGGAAGCATCAGTCAACGCTATGGGTGATTTCAGCTATGAAAGTACCACGCGAAATTCGGTGTGCGGGCCCGTCGCTGTGTGCCTCCTTGTGATTGGAAGCCTTATCCACCTGGAAAGGGGTCGGGAAACGGCCGAGGGGGCCCCCGCCCTTAGTGTTGTCTCCCTTTCATCCTCGTCGCCGCTTTTGTGTTGGAAATTATCCTTCTTCGTCGATACCGGTGCACAGGTGTCTGTGGTGCCGGCAACGGATTCTGATCGGGCATGCATGTCTTTGAGAAAAATGAATAAAAGCCCCCAGTTGCAGGCTGCAAATGGGTCAAGCATCAAATCTTACGGCACCGTGTCACGTGTTGTATGTTTTGGTGGTCGCAGATATCGCGGAGATTTTGTGCTTGCGGACGTGAAAAGACGTTTGCTCGGCGCAGACTTCCTTTTGAAACATGAACTGTTGGTGGATATTCATCAGCGACGACTGATAAATCCTGAGGATTTGACGACTACGGCCTCTTCCGTCGACGTATCACCGCACTAGTCTAAGCATGGAATTTCTGTGACGCATCCTGATGATATCTACGGTCAACTTTTGCGGCGTTTCACGAAACTCACTCTACCTAATTTCGCGCTCTCGAAACTCCAGCACGGAATAGAGCACCACATACCAACAACTGGCCCCCCGGTCTGGGCACGCCCTCGCCGCCTCGAGGCAACCAAGCTTCGTGCAGCAAAAGCGGAGTTAATCTTTTGGCGCTCGGCATCGTCAGACCCTCTAGAAGTTGTTGGTCGTCAGCACTCCACATGGTGCAAGAACCGAATGGGGAGTGGCGCCCATGTGGCGACTATTGTCGCCTTAACACGATATCTACACCGGATCGCTATCCAGTACCGCATGTGCAAGATTTTGTGGGTAACCTGCATGGCGCGACAATATTCAGTTCCTTGGATTTAGTTCGCGGATACCCTTAGATACCCGTGAGTGAACAGGACATACCAAAAACAGCCATAACGACCCCCTTTGGTCTATGGGAATTCGTACGGATGCCATTCGGTCTTCGAAACGCTGGTCAGACTTTCCAACGTGTGATGGATGCAGTGCTTCATGGGATACAAGGTGTATTCGTGTACATAGATGACATCTTGGTGGCATCATCAACGACAGAACAACACATCAAGGACTTGGAAATGGTTTTCCAGCGTTTGAGTGAACATGGTTTGCTTCTGCGGCGTGACAAGTGCAAGTTTGGTGTTTCATCGAGCAAGTTTCTTGGTCATCACGTCGACGCTTCTGGCACCCGACCTCTCCCTGAAAAGGTCAAGGCAGTCAAATAGTTCCCCCAACCGAAAACTCCCAGCGAGTTGCGTACTTATCTGGGCATGATTCATTTCTACCACAGATTTGTACCAGGAGCTGCATCTTTGCTTCAACCGTTACATGAGCTGGCCAATCGCAAACCTGCACACGGTCGGAGGACAACTTGGAAACTTTTTCTAACTCTACAGTCGCGTTAGCATTGACTGCAACGCTGTTGCATCCAGTTGAGGACGCCCCCCTTGCCCTCTTCACAGACGCCTCTGACGTGGGCATCGGCGCCTGCTTACAACAATGCAAAGATGGCGGCTGGATGCCCCTTTCTTCAGCCGGCATTTGCGTCCACCTGAGAAGAAATACAGTACCTTCGATCGTGAGCTTCTGGCAGCTCATCTGGCTATCAGACATTATCGTCACCTCATAGAAGAACGTGAGTGTGTGTTGTGCACTGACCATTTCCCTCTCACTCAGCCTGGGATAAGACTCGGGACCTCTGCTGCATCGCATGCCAGACATCCAAGGTACAGGCTCACGTCAAATCGGAGGTCAAACACATCCCCATCCCAGAAGCACCATTCCGTGTGGTTCACGTGGACATCGTAGGACCGCTCCCCGTATCTGGGGGATTCACTCATCTATTGACAGTGATGGACCGGTACTCCAGGTGGCCGGAGGTTTTTTCCCCTGCAGAGTACAACAGCTGCGGAATGAGCCCAGCAATTCCTGATTGGTTGGGTAGCGCGCTATGATTTGCCGGTAAACATCACAAGCGACAGAGGTCCCCAATTTACATCCACTTTGTGGGAACATATGGCAGTGACCTTGGGCGCCGACATCAGACGCACCACGACATACAATCCTGAGGCCAACGGCATGCTTGAGAGGTGGCACCGTTCGCTAAAAGACTCGTTACATGCTCGCCTGAACACCCCCGCCTGGATAAAGCAGCTCCCATGTGTGATGTTAGGACCACGCCAAAAGACGATTTTCCCGTCTCGCCAGCCGACCTGGTTTTTCGGTCGCGTCTTCGCCTGCCGTGTGATGCTGTGCCACCCCAGAAGTTGGAGCGGTGACTGCACATCATGGCAAACGGAAAGTGCATGTCCCGAAGCAACTTTGGACCTGTCCATACGTCTTTGTGCGAGTTGACGCACACCGGCGGCCATTCGATCGACCCTACAGGGTAATAGCACGCGCAGAAAAGCACTTCAAGCTGGATCTGGGGAGTCGTACGGACAACGTCTCGATTGACATGTTGAAGGCTGCCACTGTAACCCGCAGTGGGCGTACAAGTATTCCTACAGAACTCCTAGGGGGGAGTCATATGGCGGAAACGTGATATGCTCATGATATATTATTAGCTCTATAACTACTCATCTCTCCGCATAAAAGACGGGAGCTTTTAGAATAAAGATTTATTAGTGGCAATTCGTCTCAGAGTGATTTCTGCTCGCCACAGTATAAACTTTGTTTACATAACTGAGTAAAGATTACACGAAAATACATTCATTTATGTTAATTGATAAATATCAAATGACCTATAGCATTAAAAGCTTTTCATTCACACCAATAAAAAGAGAGCCTTGCAAACATACACTCAAATCGATAATTCACATACCAAAATAGCAAGTTCATCAACTGTGAAATAGATATCAAAAGCCATTATGAATTATGCAATAGATTTGCAATGCAAATCATCGGTATACATTATCAAACACTGATCCCAAGAGCCAATAACAATTGGAACTGTATAACAACACACTGTTGCTATGTTAAATATGTAAGTGTATGCTGAGCCGGTTTCTGGCGGTCACGTGGAATCAGCAAAGATGTTGAATGTTGGGCAGAGGTCGATATGCAAAATCACACTTGGAATTTTATTTAAATAAAATGCATAAAAATTGTCATCGATTAATGAGTGTGGCCCCTCAATGCCTCGTTACAGGCCGTGCACCTTTAGCGCATGCTGCGGATGACCGTTCTGATCCTCTCCTGAGCCAGTGCAGCCCATTCCTCCAAAGGTCCATCGAAAGTGCTGCAGCGCCCTTCATAGGCGATTGCACCGTTTGCACTGTGCTTCAATCGGGATAAATGGGGACCTCTGAAAGGGCGCCTCGCGTTTCAAAGTCATCGTCGAACTGTTTGCCCACTTATTGGGGGTCCGTGGGATCCGACGATATCGTCTGCTATCCTGTGGATGGACGGAAACGGTCTCGGAGGTGACTCAAAGAGATTGCAGGATTCTGCCTCCTGGTCGTAACCCGAGGTCTCTCAGACCTGAGTCGATTTTCCAATGTCCCTATGGTAGTGAAGCGTAGACGGAGGGTGAGCATTGTAGCCAGGGAAGAGTTCAAATTAGTTTGGGCCCGTGATACAATAAATATAATACTGTATAGTTTTATTTGATGCTCAACATAATATTGAGGCAGTATACCTTGAAATGTAGTGACATACACTTCTGATTGCTTTTTTTTTTTTTTTTTTTTTTTGCGGTTGTCATACAATGATATTGATTGGTAATGGGAAATAGATGGATGGCCAATTCTGCGTTCGTGACGAGTGCTACTCGGTGTAGCTTCGTGATGGGTAATGCCAGCAATCTCTCATCTCACTCAATGCACTTCTCATTTTGCCATCGTGCATTACTCAGAGCAGCTGATGGCGTTTTCAATCATCATTTGAGCAATGTCTCAAATTCCCCTCGTTCCCATGCAGAGTTGAACTCCCTTTCCCAAAATGAACCCTTGAAAACCGAATGCCATGCTGTCGAAATGAGGGCGCACATTTCATCACCCAATCTGCAAAGATAAACAAAGCGTGAGAGTTTGTTTGATCCGCTCTTAAGCGTGAAACGCCTGCTGCATCAGAAGAGATTAGAAACACCACGAGCCTCAGAGCAGATAAATTCTAGGAATTGACGGGCATTTGGAGTTGGGTTGTTGTTATGTGTATAATGCAATCGCCTTTGTTTTTACCAATTTGTCACCTCCGACATATCTATGGTAACCTCTTCCTTACAGTAAAATTGGAAGTTGCCTCTACGGAAGCTATTGTCTTTTCACAAAAGACATGGAAAAAAAAAGAAAAAAAAAAGAGAAGAAAGCTGTGCTGCTTTCAAGCAAGTGGGCAGAGAGGCCGTGGACAAAAAACTGTTTCATGCATGGCACTTTTAGTATGTTTTTTCCCATTGCTAAGCCCTGGTCGTGAATACTAATTTGTATAATGATAATGCCACTTTTAATTATTTCCTGTTTCATTGTCATGGCGGTGCTTTTATATCCAAGTAATGAGACAGGCACCTGCAATTCATGTGATTCCAATGAAATATGCAGGATTAATTGCGGATGCCCTTTGAACAAGAAATGCCTTCTATTATCAGTTCACATTGCTTTCACTTCCTCAAAAGTATGCTCTTTGCAGTGAGATCGCGTTGTGGTTCTGACGTTTGGTTGACGTATTATTTATTATTTCGATCTTTTTATGTCACTTAATTAAGGATGATTCATATTGCAGGGTAAAGACAAACAGCATGTAAACTAAGGAACACCATGCTATCCAATTGTACGAAAAAAAAAAAAAAGAAGTACGAAACTTTGAATGTAAAATTCACGCATTAATTAAAACCAATTTGATGCATCGTTTGACAGAAGAGAACAACGTTTCTTTGATTTGTGATTACCATAGGGCTACAAAAACGTCTGCTTTTGAGGTCAATAACTTAATACATATAATATGTAAACGTTTTCAGAATGCTATGCTTACACTCAAATGACTCCGTCATGGTAAAACATCGAATAATAAATTATATCGCCCTTTAGTTTCGGAACACCTCCCCCCCGCCTTGGTTTTGTCGTTGCACATACAATTTATTGGTAATCACACAAGCATTAAGTCCATTGAATTAAGTGCACTCCGTTCAGGAGATCAAAGGAAATCATTTGTAATCCACGCAGAAGCCCAACTGAAGCCCTTGAAGCAGATCAAAGCAGATGAACTGATCCTGCGCACGATCTGTGGATTGAAATCATTTCAGTGCCTCACTTTCATGTGACTCACTTCCACGTCACGCGACCATGCCGAAGCCAACCGCGATTTAGGAACGAGTGCACGTGCACTATAGAGAATAAGCAATCTCACTAATGAAATATGAATTGGAGTGACGTCACATGGTATCATACGACACTTGGTAGAATTCCTGGAATTGCTTAATCGCCCAAGAAATTATACTGTGAAGAGTCTGTCATTCCGTTGCTTACTGAAATACCGAAATGTTCTTGAGACCCGCCATGCAGCACACACAGCGGTTCAGTGAGATAGATAAGGTTTATTCATCAACAGAATCAAAATGAAGGTAAAAAATGAAGAATAAACAAAATAATGATGAATGAAATGGGGCTGATCCAGGGGTGGATATATGCCCCGATTTAAGATTACACGAATGAATAACCTATAACTAACGGTGTCAACTGTGCCAATAAAATTTTTATAAATATTTTTTTTTTTTGATAAATTAAAAATAAAATAAAATAAGAAATGTGCAACAAACATGATGATACAATAAAATCGTTAGAATGATAAGAGAGCATATGATAATAATAAAAAAAAACCAAACAAACAAACAAACAAACAAACCAACATTCCTGCACTCCGCCTCATGATGTCTACCGACCAGCTTCGTGTATACCGACCAGCTTCGTATAAACTGTGTTAGTATTAAGACATCGTTAATGATGATGACTCACTTAATCCATCAATTAAAACAATTCCTCTCACTTTCGTCTGAAAACTAATATAGAGGTAGCTTTGCTAATTAAATAATAATAATGAAAACAATCCTCCATGGGAATTAGCGTAAATATTGCTCAATGGGCAATCGAGATAGATTGGCACTATCAACACCACTAGTTTTCGTTTCATTCATTGAGAG
>KB298127.1:2145-12498 GCA_000328365.1 Capitella teleta | reverse complement strand
TTGTGTATTTAATGTAGACCTAACATTAATCAATTGAATACAATAACATACATGTATGTACGCATTGTGTAACAACCAGTTGACCTCTTCGGCCAAACAATTGCCGTCGTAAGTCACAACGATATTAGTATTTATGGTAACGCAGCAGTGGGTGGATCGAATTTGTTAATGATCCCTTTGAAAATGTAGCATCATAACTCTCAGTCTTCCAAGATCCGAGCGCTCGGCGGTTGTCACTCGTGTATACAGCGATCAGGCTCCATCCAGGTAATTAGGTATAAGGTTGATAGCCAAGTAAACGGAAAATGATGCGCATTGTGGCTCAACGACAGAAAAAACCCAGGGGCCTATAATAATAATAATAATAATAATAATAATGTTTTATTTCATGAGATATATGCACAAGTGGTATGCAAGTACAAAATATTCATATAGGAAAGAACGAGAAAAAAATAAAAAATAAATATATAAATGAAAACCAATAAACAATCAAACAATCAAACTCACAAAAAGACACTCAGTCCGACATGTCATCAAGTGATGAGCAACTCTAGTATAAAACTCTGCTCGCAACATAATAAATTTAAGAAAGAGTTGACCTCCTCCCTCGTCCACCCATTAGTGATATATCCGCTGCTATGTCGCAGGCGGATAAGATCCCTTAATAAGCCAGCCACCTATTCGTTGGGTGGCGTCATCAATAGAAAAATTTGAACGGAAAGAGAAATCCTAACTAAGGAGTCGGTGCTTTGGTATACCGAGCTTTGTGCATAAATGAACAATATTAGAACTCAGGACGGAGAAACTCCCACTGATCGCTGAGTAAAAACAAGTGCGTGTACATAAATTTTCGGTCTTAAAGGGATGGGGAACTAAATTTTAAGTGATGTTCTATTGACTCATAGCACCAATTGATAGCATTCCGTGCCAAGAACACCATGCCAGCGTAAGGAAATAATGCATTCCGAATATCGGGGTTAGCATTGCGCCTATGGGAGAATTGCTTCCATTGGAAAGTATAGGAGGCAAACGTCAGCTGAGGGCTTGCCGTGATTGGTCCCCGTTCCCCTCGTGAAGCTATCGATTTCAGCCAATCAGAGCAGATCATCTTCGCCATAAAAGGACATCTTTGCTGTTTACGAAACGAAAGCGTCAGTATTGCGCATGCGTGGTGCACTCTGGCTGACCTTTTTACTTTTTCAGGATGAGAAACCATGGTAGGTGTCCTAGAACATCGCTTGTTAAAATAAGAAAAATAGCGAAAAATATTTTTTTCGCACCTGACTGGTGGCAAAATGATTATTCTATCTATTTCCGAAAATAAAATAAAAATATATCCAGGGGTTTAGTCGCAGGACACGCTGATATAACGAGGCCCATTATAAAAGATGGGGAATTCGGTGTTTCATGACAGCCTGAGCCTCTGACGGCACGCCTAATTAGCAATATATCTCCCGCGAAATCGTTAGCGATGATATTCCTTGTGTGGGCCAGGCATATGAATCATTTTTGGTGCATCAAATAACGACTCAAAGTCCATTTTTAACCAGTTCTCCCTCCCTTTAAGTATAGTGCATAGAAACTTCCCAAAACGATTAAGTATTTGATCACTAAAAGGTGCATCGTGGCATATTACATTAAGAAGATGACAATGTGTGCGTTTAGGTAAATTTATAAGCTGTCGAAGTCACTTCCTCCAACACAAGTGAATAGCTTCAACATTGATACTATTAAGCCGCCATAGTTGGCAGCCATACAGTGGCATACAATACGTCTTAAATAAGCGATATTTAACATCCAAACAAGACATGGAAATAAAATGCATAACGAATTACACTGCATGACCATATCCCTGATGCTTCTCTTAACACGAAGACCATCAGCGTCTACATGTACCAACAGGGTTACCGAGATGAACGGCATGGTGCACGGAATCAATAGCTAGTCCCATGCAAGAGATAGAACCATGGATATGGCCATGTCTATCATATGCGACCAATTGACTCTTGGAGGCATTAAACTCTATATCGAGCTTGCGGGCAACAATTTCAATTTCCTTGAGCATAAGCCGCAGAGCATATTTTGTTGGCGAAAGCAGGGTTAAGTCGTCTGCGAAGCTAACTGCTCCACAGATGTAACCCTTTAACCGACAGTCTATGTTTTTCCTCTTTAAAGGGAGGGAGAACTGGTTAAAAATTGACTTTGAGTCGTTATTTGATGCGCCATAAATGATTACTATGCCTGGCCCACACAAGGAATATCATCGCTAACGATTTCGCGGGCGATATATTGCTAACTAGGCGTGACGTCAGCAGCTGTGATGAAACACCGAGTTCCCCATCTCTTATAATGGGCCTCGTCATATCAGCGTGTCCTGCGACTAAACCCTTGGATATTTTTTTATTTTCTTTTCGGAAATAGATAGAATAATCATTTTGCCACCAGTCAGGCGCGAAAAAAAATATTTTTCGCTATTTTTCTTATTTTAACAAGCGATTTTCTAGGACACCTACCATGTTTCTCATCCTGAAACAGTAAAAAGGTCAGCCAGAGTGCACCACGCATGCGCTTTCGTTTCGTAAACAACAAAGATGTCCTTTTATGGCGAAGATGCTCTGCTCTGATTGGCTGAAATCGATAGCTTCACGAGGGGAACGGAACCAATCAGCCATCAGCCAAACCAAGCCATCAGCTGACGTTTGCCTCCTATACTTCGCAATGGAAGCCATTCTCCCATAGGCGCAATACTAACCCCGATATTCGGAATGCATTATTTCCTTACGCTTGCATCCAGGCATGGTGTTTTTGGCACTGAATGCTATCAATTGGTGCTATGAGTCAATAGAACATCACTTAAAATTTAGTTCCCCATCCCTTTAAGCGATCCAGAAAACAATCAACATATACATTGAAAGGGGTTGGCGACAGCACTCTGCCCTGCTTTACTCCGTTTGTAACAGTAAACGGTTTAGAAATACATTAAGACCACTTGACCCGTATCTTTTGCTTGGGTATATGAGAAGGCAAGAAATCTACATATCAAAGGACATATCCCTCTGTCTCTAAGGGTCCGGAATAACCTGACACAATTCACCCTATCAAAAGCCTGAGAGGCATCTAATTTTACCATGGTTACTTACATAATGCTTAGACACTTCATCAATAATAAGTGTACATTGAGCCGTTGAATGGGATTTCTTAAAACCATAATAATATAAATGTTCATAATAATTCTATCAAAAATTTGACCTAAGATACTACTAAGAGTAATACCACGGTAATTGGAACTATTATTAATTGATTTTCTAGCGTTTTTAACAATTGGTGACAAGTTGCCTAGCAGGAAGGAATCCGGGGCAAAGCCATGAGTGACCATAACAGAAAATAGCTATGATAACTTTCTAAATAAGAATAAGTACCGTTGATAAAATGATGCGATAGAAAATTTGGTCCATCGGATTTACTTCATTCATTCACAGCCTTCGAAATGTCAACCGTTGAGAAATGGTAATTCGAGGCAGTCAAATCATTGAGTAATTCCCGATTAATATCATTGAGGTATCGAGCCATATCGGACGAGTTATATGTGACACTGTTATAAAACGTGCTGTATTTGTCACGACATTTCACATAATTATTTCCGCCCGGGTGTTACAGTTATAGACTATAGATGCGCAGAGTCTTTAACTCGTTTTACCTCACGCCAGAAATGATTAAAGTCAAGATCACTCATGTATTTCGCGAGTGATGTATCGCGTAATACTTGCTCTTGTTTTTTGATAAAGCGCACAGCATTATGATACCGGGCTCTGGTCAATTTTCGAATTTCATATAACGGACCATGGTCAGGTCTGCCTCTCTCTTTCCACACACGGTGCCATTTAAGTGCTTCAATGCGAATGGGTTTCATACATGTATAACGTGACCAACCTAGCTCCAGATCCCCGAACAGAAGTGCCAATTGATGAAACAGAAGCAACATTGAATGATATCGTTATGGAACTTACTGGTCACGATGATCGGTACAGAATACATCAGACATGAGACAACAAGTCATTCAGCATGACTTTATAACCCATGTTGCCCTTGCATGACTCCTAATCACCGGATCTGGACTATAAGCCCTTGCATGGTGTTATTGAGCTTGAGCTATCTGTTATACATGTAAATGACTACATAATGCATCCACAAATATTTGCCTTCAAGCAATACACAAAGTTGACCATCAACGAGTGGCCTTCAAATATGTTTCGGACAATCAGAGTCATAGAAATAAAAACGGAATTGTAGAAATAAAATGATTATTTTTATTCAGATCATCTTTCATTATTCATTTCTTCCTTTTCATCTTCTCTGACTTGGTAAATCTGGAAAAAGAAAACAGAAATCAAGAGTAATTCTCCCGCCTAATTAAGCTAAATTAACACTAATTACAAGACAGGTAGCAAATCACAAGTAAGGATACTCAGATGTCCGATATAATAAGTGATCGCTTGACCAGTAACACAAGCGGCATTTCTCACCTGTACGTATGACTCGGTGAGGGTGATCATCTGAGGCAGGATGTCTACCACATGCAGGTCCTGCAGCTCATACCATTTTCCACTGCCCTGGATCACAAAATATGCAAATAAAGAGGCCCCTGGATGGGAGGTCACTGACCTTATGCAACAAGTGGCACTTGTACGAACCAGTGCCTCCGCCCGGTTTGCCCTCATGCACAATGTTCGCGACAAGGTCATAGGTTGTTGACTTGTGTTTAGCTCGATCCTTTGGGTCCAGCAATTCCCCGAAATCAATGCCCCTGTTGAAAAAATTAATGAATTAAAACAACTGAATCCTCGCACGACTCACTTTACAGGGAAGTTGACGATGGTAGGATTCTTCTCCAGAATAAACGTATTCTTTGTAAATCTCTGAAATAGTGAAAAAGAAAAACTTGATTCCACGTTAATAAACAGTGAAAAGATAACCTTGAAGTAGAGAATGATGAATGGGGGCAGCCGGGTGATCACGAATCGCCTCATGGTCGAGTCCTTGTGTGTCTTGTACTCCTTCTCTGAAATTCCATTGAACTTGTTGAGGACGTTGTAGATGGGGATCTGGGGAATGATGTTCTCCTGCAGTCCGTCTGGGTAGAGGGGGGGAGGGGGGAGGTCACAGGTCAAGTAGAGGAACGGCGTCTCCGCACACGTCTCCTGGTACTCCTCCGTCTCCAACAGCTTCAACTTCTCATCCTCTCGCTGGAAAAAAAAAAAATTAGAAAATGAAATCACTTCAAAACTAAATTAAATATTTCGCTGACCAGTTCCAGAGCTGGGATCTTCCTCGAGTAAACTCGCATTGAACCACGGAAGGTCTTAGAAACGATGGAACTGTTGACCTTCTTGTTGCCACCGAGGCACTGATGAAGGGAGTTCAGGAACCAGGAGAGGAATTCAACGCTGTCACCTAGGGGGGAAAAATAAAGTAAACTCATCTTTTGAGAGGGATGACCGTTCTTCACAAACCTTGTTTTGTGATCTGGAAATGCTTCTTACTGCACAGCACGACCGCCTGCAGCATCTCATGTGGACTGACGTGAGCCTTGAAGTTACGAGGGTTCCACAGCTTGCGTAGGAGCTCCCCAAAACGCCTCGCCAGAAGGAACATTTGGTCCCCAGGCGGTCGTTTGATTGTGTTGTAGTTTTCTTCTTGTAGGAAGTAATTCCGAAGTGGAGCAACGTGCGACAGAGCCTTTTAATCATCATAAATTTAAATATTGACTCTTTCGTGATCTAAATACCTGTAAAATTACGTTGCAATAATCATTAGCTTTGATGTTATTCATGCCAACAATCCCTGCAAAAACATTTAAAAAATTAAATGAGCAAACTCAAAATATTAAAATCATACCTGGTAGATATGTGGTTCCGTCATAAGCACGCGACATCTTAGCACTGATCTCAAACTGCTTAATGACGTCAGAGTCAAATGTTGGATTGAGGACGTACTAAGAGAAAGAGAGGAGTCAGAAGAGAGAGATTGGTAGGAGAGAAACAAACTGTGATATCTTCCAACGATTGATCAATGATCTGGTAGTTGTCAGGAAGGCAGTAGAACTTCTGCGTTTCCAAGTTGAGGAACACATGGTGACCCTGCTGCACGCTGTGGGTGTATGCGTGCGATTTGAGACCACGCCCTGCAACAGAGTGTTTTATCTTTGAGGCAACAGTCGTTGGCTGGCTTACCTTGGAAGTATTTGCCACATACAAGGCATGCGTAGCAGTTAAGATGAGACAGAGACACCGAACACAACTTCTCAAAATCAAAATCAAGAAGAGTTCTGAGAATGAATGGTTATTATGGATACAATACAGGGTCACCTTCAACTGACCTGTTGATTGTGTCCAGGTAAGGGCAGTTTCTGCTTCTCTTGTCTTCTTTCAGATTCACAGGTTCTGGGGAGTAGAACAACAAGTTAATAACAAAGAANATTAGAATAGAAATGAAAATCCTTCTACAGAATCGCTCTTAACTCTTGGGGACTGAATATGAACAGAGGAAGACAAAGCAATAGTAGGAGGCATTCCATCCCAGAACCTCGGCAGCTGTGCATAGCCAGAGCATGCTTCCACTGAGATGCAATGGGGGAAGGCGACCCTCAACCAAGAGGTGCAGATGTGGACTGGGCCCCCACAGCCCCCCTCAGATTGGTGCATCAGCCGCCTGCTTCCACGGAACCCCACTTTCTCGAGCAGCTGTGCCTCTGGATGCCCAACCAAATGGACAAAACTACGCACTAATTGTCATGTACAGTATTGTCCTGCGATTAATTGTGATAATTCAAGAGCAAAGAATCTTGAATTGTTATTCTTCCAATTCCCAAATCCCGGAAAGAATGCTAAAAACGCTACAAAACAACTTAACAGGTGAACGATGTTATTGTTATGGTGTTTTTCTTCCTATTGTGCAATCAATGAAAGATCTGTGGTCATATTTAATCATGAATCCGCTATAATTTTGTGTTCCCCAAACGAATATTTAATCATTTTAATGTTCATTTATGTTATTAAGAATATGGTTAGCCATCAGTTAATGTCATATCGTCGTTATGCATACATGTCATATCAAAATCTAAAATGGGCCGAAGTCAATGGGCCGAACTTAGGAGTGGCCGAATTCGTGTATATCCGGACATTGATTACAACATGGAATGCGATTGAATTGAAACCATGAGGCGGCAATGCAGAAGCATATTCAGGTTCTTAATACTCCCAATTTAACGCTGTTTTTACTAGCAATTATTTGTTTTGTGCCGTTGATTATGTAATGACTGTAATCCCTCTGATCCATTAGGTCTACTAGTGCATGAAATTAATATGATGAAAGAGTTGATCATTAGTTTTAATGGCCAAAATGTGGCAGCTTTGGCTATCATGGGGGATGAGGTACATCTATGTAAATACTAGTAGTTCACCAGTGAGTGGCAGTGGCAGTGCATGAACTGCTTATGAAGTTAATAACTTAATAGGGAGCACTAACATAACATGGATTGTTCTATAACATGAGATTCTAATAAGAAAAAAGTGTGATTGTAAAAATAAAAAAATAAATTTACATAATGAGAACGCAACTATTCGGGTTCAGCAAATAGTAACCACCCGAATACAGTCAGACCCTGTTAATCCGTCCTCCTCTGTTCCCAAGGAAACAGGCGGATTAACGAAAATGTCAAATTACATGTCAGACCACAAATTGATGAAAATTTGATGCCACACAAAAACCCCTGCACCATATACAGTGAGTGGCATGTACCATTAGGTTACAAACAGGTGGTAGAAAAAAACCCCGATCAAATGAAGTGGGCAATGTAAAGAGTGGAGACAATAACTGAAGGATGGTCATTGTGGGCTCTCATTTTATGCATGTGTACATGGATCAGCTCCGAGTCTTGATTCCATGATCTCCACTCACAACTCCCGTCGTTCTTTCTGCTCCTGAACATCGCCTAACAGAGCGACCAATTAAATTGAAAGTAAGCCAGCCATGTAGACATAAAGGAATCGACACGGCGACAATACCCGCATTTGATTCCTTTGTTTAATTAACCTCTTAAATGTTGAATAAGCAGAGGGGTGCACTTTTTTGTTTAACTGACCTGACTTGAAAGAAATTGCCAACAATTGATATGTCGTGTCTTATGTTTGTTTACACTACGATATTTCGAAGGGCGGATTACATATGTAATTTATAATGGCACAGTGTAGATTTGGTCCTTAGAATCATGGTCGGAGGCGAATTAACAAAAAGGGCGAATTACACGACACAATTAACATTACAAACGATTTGTCCCTGGCATTTTTGGGTGGATTACGAAAAAAGGCAGATTACATGACGGCAAATTAACAGGGTCTGACTGTATTCGTTATTCGGGTTATTTCACTATTCGGCCAGACCTAATACTTAAGTTTCAACATTGCACCTCTTACGAACAATTTACCCGAGCGATTGCGGCTACAAATAATGATACGGTCATACCTTTTAGCAATCCAAAAGGAAACCACACTGTAAGTTACAACAAAATACAAATAAACCATGAAAATGTGACGCTCAAGCTCATCGGCAACCATCTTGAATCTCGTAACCGCAAGGAAGACTGGAAGAATGCTCTCTTCTCGCAATTCCGACTTCCGAGTTGTCGAGACCGAAAGAAAGCACCACAATTCCACAGTTACAGTCTGGCATTTTCGCCATAACAGCGGACATTGTGGTTTATTTTTGAGCGGGGATCGCCGAATCGTATGACCCGAGATGGCCGAAATACGTACAAATTATGTGTTATCAACTTATTAATATTAATACATAATGCATATAACAAGAGTTCAAGTTTTTTAATTATGATTTGATTCACAAAGTTGGAAATAATAACATCGCCGGCCGAGAGCGATCGGTTTGTGAATTTTCGGTGTTGTGAGCATGTGCAGAAGATGTTAACAAGAGTATGTTTCTTGGGCACCTGACGTTATGACCATAGATATCGTAAACGTTATGACCGTTATGATTCTGGATGAAGCTGAACATGCTGCATGTTCTCGTTTGTTTTCACCGTCATCTACTTCACAATCGGCGACAGGCATATTAAATAAGATAGCGCTGAATTGGTATCTCTCACCGTTACCTTGAAAGTTAACATTAAACTCTGGTGACAACGATTTAACATGCTTGCAAACGTATTTCATTGTCGATAAACAAACACATGTGTGACCAGGTGCCGTTGTTGTTGAAGAAAGTCACATGACATGATCATGGGATGTAAACACAAAATGGTAAACTAGCCAAAGCATCGACCTTTCGATAAAATTCGATGTTTGGCCGGTCTAATGCTAACTGAGAGAGAGGGACACATCAAGACGGGCCAGTGCTGGTACTTGATGCTGGATAAACGACAAATTTACACGAAACTTCTGGATGAACTATGCTGAATTTGACGAACTTATGGGAGTGTTGTGGACTTCCGAAGAAAGACAATTACATTTATCCCGTGGAGTGAGCCCAGAGCAAAAGACTCTTATTATGTTTGTATGGTATGTCGCCAATTAGAATTGCTTCCGAGAGATTGCTGATAAGTTGAACATCACCAAAAGCAAAGGTCATAAGTGTGTTCTTGATGTTCTCGATAAAGTGTGTGACATGACACGAAGATATATCAAGTGGCCATCCGAGCAAGAAATGACTGCCAGCTCTCTTGCCTTTGGAAGAACAGCAAGATGTCCTCGTGCTATTGGTGCTATTGATGGCTGTCACATAAGGATTCAAAGACCCCACCACCACTCTGCAGGAAGTTATTTAAATCGTAAAGGGTATTATTCTATTCTATTACAAGGAATATGTAATGAAAGTGGAAAATTTCTAGATGTTTTAATTGGTTTTCCAGGGCGTGTTCATGATTCTCGTATGTTACGATTATCTGACTTTTTTTAAGATTATGTTGATAGAATGCGAGACCATACTTTACTTGGTGATAGTGCTTACATTGGTCGGTCCTACCAGACGTTTATTCAAACTCCTACCCGCGACAATGGTCGCCTTACTACTGTAGAAAATTCTAACAATGCTGCCCTGAGTGCTGGTTATTATCGAGAATGCTTTTGGCAAAAAATGTTACTCAAATGTAAATTTCGTAGACTTCGTGATTTGCAGAATACTCGATTGGATATTTGTGTAAAGTTAATTCTAGCGTCTTGCACTTTGTATAATTTTTGTATTATTAATGACTTTGAATGTCACTACGAGGATCACCCAAACTGTGAGTGCCTTAGAGAAAATGATGATAATGATGATTAGTCGGTTTCTGTATAATACTTTGTTTTA
>KB298124.1:278297-288803 GCA_000328365.1 Capitella teleta | reverse complement strand
CCCTTTGGACTCACCAATGCACCTGCTATTTTTCAGCGAGCAATGAATAAGGTTTTGTCAGGTCTTATTGGGCGATGCTGTATGGTATATTTAGACGATATAGTGATATTTTCCCGAAATCCCAAGGAACATGCTCAGCATTTGGAACAAGTCTTTAAGCATCTTCGAGAATCAGGATTGCAGCTTAAACCATCTAAGTGTCATTTCGGCTTATCACAAATCGATTTATTGGGACATTCTGTTAGCGCTGACGGAATTAAACCCCTATCCGATCGAGTAGAGGCTATTAAGACGCTTGGTCCTCCGAAGGATCTCACATCAGTTCGGTCATTCTTAGGCATGGCAGGTTATTATCGGCAATTCATCCCAGGTTTCGCGACCCTGGCTGCGCCTCTAACTGACTTGACCAAGTCTCGAGAACCGTTCAGGTGGGGATCTGAACAACAGGAGGCCTTTGATGCACTTAAAACCGCTCTGACGCAATCTCCAATACTTGTCCATCCTGATGTTTCCAAGCCTTATATTCTTTACACTGATGCCTCAAACAAAGCTGTGGGTGCTATCCTGGTCCAAAAAGATAACAAAGGTGTTGAACGAGTCATTAGCTATCTATCTCACAAATTATCTGGAGCACAGTTGAATTGGACGACCATTGAAAAAGAAGCCTATGCTATCATTTATGCATTAAAGAAATTCCATGCTTATCTATGGGGTGCCAAGTTCGAAATCCATACAGACCATAAACCCCTACGAAGTCTCTTTCAGTCCGAGATTAGATCATCCAAAATTTCTCGTTGGTCGCAACAAATACAAGAGTTTCAGGCCCCAATTTTGTACCACCCTGGAAAATTAAATATCCGTGCTGATATGTTATCTCGAATAGCCGCCATTGAACCCTTCACTCCAACACCTGTCGTGCCAGCAGACATTCCCGATGTTTGGGTTACGGATAGAATTGATCTCCATGATCTTGCACGCCGTCAAAAAGAGCAATTTTGTGATGCTTACGTGGAAGCATCTCAGGAAACGGACGAGTCTCCATATATTGTGCAAGGTAGTCTCCTCTTTACTATGGCCGAACCAAGTCGCAATGCAGGCCGATACCTGCGTTTGTTACTGCCTCAGCAGTTTCGTCAGCAAGTGATTGATCGCTGTCATGCAGAAGTAGGTCATGCTGCTTTTCTCAAGACCTTAGCTAGGGTACAGGAACATTATGTTTGGCCCGGTATGCGACAACATATCAAAGACTACATAAGACATTGTGTACTATGTAACAGCTTATCGCCAAACCATCCTGCACATCCTCGTGGTACTGTTCCTGTCCCGCCTGCTCCGTTCCATACATGGGGAATTGACTTAGTAGGCCCTTTCCCTCGAGATCGCAGAGGTAGACAATATCTTTTAACGTGTGTGGATCACCTTTCGGGGTGGTGAAGGCAGATACTGTTCGGGAGGCGTTCATAGACAACATTGTTGCTCGTTATGGAGTTCCACGTTATCTCATTAGTGACAATGGAGGAGAAATGACAAGTTCTAATTTCGAGAATTGGTTGAGAGAGTTTGGCATATCTCACAGACTAACGTCCCCGTATCATCCCCAATGCAACGGCATGACAGAACGATTCAATGGTACTATTCAGAAGCTGTTGTTAAAATTGACTGGTGGTAATCCCCGGAAGTGGACCGAATATCTAGCCTCCGCATTATATGCTTATCGCATTACTCAGGGTCAAGCAGGAATTAGCCCTTATCAAGCAGTCTTTGGTCAAAAACCTAGGTTGCCACGTGCCAATCCCTCTTGCCAGGAAGAAGGAGAGAGATTACAGGCCATTCGATTAGCTGAACGAATACTTCGTGAATACCGCTCTAAGCAAAAAGAAACTTATAGGGAAAATGAACCCAGTAGAGCCAAACCCCAACCACCAAGGACTTTTGTATCTGTACGTATCTTAAATCCAAAAAAGGGTGAGACTCGTTGGCAGCCAGGATATCAGGTGATATCATCACATGATGGTGCCCTCCGTGTTATCGAGTTAGATACTGGCAACGTAGTCCGTATAAATCAAAGAAATGTGCGAGAAATTCCAGAGAGTAAACCTTATGATGAGATAAACCCCCTTCCGCCGCTGAAAAACCAAACAACTTTTGATTATGTCAGTTCTGAATCCCAATCCCCGTTGTTGAAGAATCCTACCTGCCCACGCGTATACCTAGAGGTCCTAAGAGACCAAGTAATGATCAACCGAATCTTACTACGCCTAGTGTGCCAGTTCCCGCCGTATCAGCAGCCCTTGCTCCTTCGATTGTATTTCCTTCTGATGACTGGTCCTCTTGGTGCGATTTTGTTTTCCACTTCACTCATTAGACTCCTGTTGTTGCAAGTTGGTCCTACCGATCGCCGGCAGTCAAACAATTACTCCATTAATGCCACTTTAAAAGGAAAACAAGAACCAGTTGAGCCAAAAACTGCCACCAGTGACTGTTTCCGTACTCGAGTTCTTAATGAAATGTAAACCGATGAGATCGTGATGAGATTGACCTCATTCCAACGCTGAGAAATGATAGTGATTTAAATTTACCTCGGACACAAAACCGAGCCATACCTCTGCAGGTCATTGACCCTGCAGGCAATGATAGCACTTGTAACCTCAAAAGGGGAGTGTCTCTTCAGGTCAGCATGCCTGAGTTTCATGACAAATGATATGCATCTTGTCTTCAGTTAGATGATAGAATGTACTGCATCATATGATACTTTCTGTAGTAAGCACATAACCATGCTATACATTATAGACGCTTGCCGATATATTTACTCTATACTCCTCGTATTTTATCTTATTCCTAATAATTACATGCATACACATAATCGTATAATCCTATAATTGCATAACCGTAGTAATTTGCATTGGACGTATCCCACGGGCGATTCATGTCAGTCTCTATAACAACGAATGTTGATAGAGCTAATAACCATACTTAGAGTAGCCGAATATTTGGCGCATGATATAGAAACCATAGCGTGATGATTTAGGTAGAGATTAGATTTAGATCAGGTAATGAATTGATATGCACTTCAAATGAGGCCTTTTAGATCCAGCATAATATGTTCCTAAGATGGGAAGGTTAAAATGATAAACCCAACGCGCGGAGTCCGTGATTGATTGATTGGTTGATGGTTACTGTTGGTATGTGTGAGAAGCGGATACTAGCTGCACTTGGAACCCTGGAGCCCATCTTTGCTGTTGATACCTACTCCCCTGAATGACTACCCAAGAACAGCCTTCAACCAAGGCTGTACAAGAACGCCAGATGAAACACAGATGAAAACGAACAGAGGGCCAAGGATACAGTATCACACAGAAAATATGACTGGAAGTGTTGGCAAAGAAGATGACCAAAGATGACCAGAAAAGCTCAGCCAGAGCCAAACCACGAGCCAAGTCGCTCGACCAAGTTATGAAGACCAAACCGTGATGTCTGAGAAGATAACCCTGATGACCAGGATGACCCTGATGGCCATGATTACTGTGATGGCAGTGATGACACTGATGGCCATACTTACCGTGAAGACCATGATGACGTTGATGACTATGATGACCCTAATGGCTATGATAACCCTGATGACCAGGATGTCCCTGATGACCATGATGACCACGATGACCCTGATGACCCTGATGGCCATACTGACCGTAACGACCATGATGACTCCAGAGATGACAGTCTTGACAAGGAACCTGGTTGCGCCAATATATTGCTAATTCAATTGATGTCGTTTGAATGTATTCTATGTGTTTTACTGAAGGGATCCAACACACCCTACTCACCCTACTCACACCCTACTCACCAACATATACAAATAACCCAATGCACCATTACAACCATACTTGAATACATACGTATAACACATATTTCAATAGCCCGTAATGTAAGTGGGCCAAGGCAATCATGATAAGCATCATTTTGCAACTTAATGCGAAGTAAAAAAGTTAGTTGGAGCACTAAATATTTTAACTTAAATATGGGAGGTATGTTAAGATTACGTGGATGCTTCTAACTACTTTACATGATGTTGCATTATACCATATGTAATTATGATTATATAAACTCTGCCTATGCATATAGACCTTCGGGCAGCGCGTGCACGAGATTGCTTCCATCTCCCAAGAGGCAATCAGCGAATACTGAGAGGTCAGAAGGCCAACGTGCAATTAGCGAATACTGGCGGTCAGAAGTTCGCCGAGAACAAAGAACCGGAGAGCAAGCGCATCCATCATTGTCAGATAGCAACTACTTGGAAGGCACCGATCCTCTGCATTATCTATTAGAAACACAGGCTGCCCCACATCCATGCTTCTAGCATATAAGACACGGATATTTTCCATGAACACTGATTCCTCTACGCCTTCACACCACACATCTCTCGATCTCTCTCACATGCTTCTACAAAGACCACTTACTTGGAACCTTTTTATTTTGAGTACTTTAGACTATTTTATTGAAGGTAAATCAAAGCCAATATGAAGTGATTGGTTGAGTCTTCATTATTACGAGCTTGGAGCTTACCATCCAACTAGTGCATAAATGACGTAGCCCTGGAGTCACTACGTCAATGCGTAAGAGATAAATTAAAAGACATCATTAAAGGGAGGGAGAACTGGTTGAAAATGGACTTTGAGTCGTTATTTGATGCACCAAAGATGATTCTTATGCCTGGCCCACAAAAGGAATATCATCGCTAACGATTTCGCGGGAGATATAATGCTAATTAGGTGTGACGTCAGTCGCTGTGATGAAACACAGAGTTGCCCATCTTTTACAATGGGCCTCGTCATATCAGCGTGTCCTGCGACTAAACCCCTTGATAAATTTTTTTTTCTTTTCGGAAATAGATAGAATGATCATTTTGCCACCAGTCAGGCGCAAACAAAAAATATTTTTCGCTATTTTTCTTATTTTAACAAGCGATTTTCTAGGACACCTACCACGTTTCTCATCCTGAAACAGTAAAAAGGTCAGCCAAAGTGCACCACGCATGCGCTTTCGTTTCGTAAACAACAAAGATGTCCTTTTATGGCGAAGATGCTCTGCTCTGATTGGCTGAAATCGATAGCTTCACGAGGGGAACGGGACCAATCAGCCATCAGCCAAACCAAGCCATCAGCTGACGTTTGCCTCCTATACTTCGCAATGGAAGCCATTCTCCCATAGGCGCAATGCTCACCCCGATATTCGGAATGCATTATTTCCTTACGCTTGCATCCAGGCAGGGTGTTCTTGGCACGGAATGCTATCAATTGGTGCTATGAGTCAATAGAACATCACTTAAAATTTAGTTCCCCATCCCTTTAATAAAACATGTATTTGTGAGGGAGCATAAAATAATGAGGTGTTCTGCAGAGAGACCATCGTTAGCTGCTGCTTTCCCTCTCTTCATTTTTGCTATACTTTTCTCCACCTCTCTTGGGCTGAAGAGCGAGTTATTCAATGATCCTTCACTGACGGCGCTCTCATAAGCTGCATGTAACTCTTTAATTACTCGTTTTCGGCTTCTGTCCGTATCGCTCGCATTGAGAATCTCGCCGTAGTGTTTTGCCCACATGTTGGCGATGGCGTCCTCACCAGATGTACCGTTTACTGACGCCACCAAAGGAGTACTCCTCAGCGATTGGCGATCTTTCCAGATTGCGGTATTGTCCAGGGGAAGGAATGATTCGGCCAGCTTGTCCGCCTTAATTTGTGCTTCATCGCGCTTACAACGGCGAAGAGCAAACTTAAAGCGAGCTCGATCCCGTGACATCTGTTCGTGCAGTGACCCCTGGCGCGGCTTTCCAGCACTAACCCACAGGGTAAATGAAAGTCTCGCTGCTGTAAATGTTCCTTTACAAACTCGTTCCACCCAGGCACCGGTTTGTGTCTTTGTTGACGTTTGGTCGGAATACTTGCAGCTGATGACGTCAGCATGGCATTCGTTATATCTCTGTATAATTTGCTGATGGCCTCTCTATGGCTGATGTTGTCGCACTGGGCATCAGACCACAGGAGAGCCACATGCGGGATCGCAATGGACGAGAGCAAAGGCGAGCATCGTCGATGATATACCTCGATGTCCGACTTAGTGGCACGTTCCCAGGAAGCGGTATTGTCACGAATTGTGGTGCTCCGCACAGGCTCAGGCACAGCTCACTGGTTGGCAGCTCAAAGGACATCGCAAGCGGGAAGTGGTCTGAGGATAACACATCATATGCAATGTTAATGTCTGTAATTGACAAGTGTGCCTGGAGCGTGCTCACACAGTCTTCCAGCCAAGACGTTGATTGATGTACTTCACTATAAAAAGTGAAAGAGTCCGGTGGTAACAGCTAACATCACTTAACAGCAGGCCATTGTCATCGCACATCAGTCGAATTTCCTTTCCGAATAAAGTGTTTTTTGTCGTACAAGCGTTGAAGTCACCAATGATACAGGCGTTCAAGGTTGGACAAGTGCCAATGATACCAATCGCTTTGCCAATCACAGCCATGAATTCGTGGTAGTTGTCGTCGTTGTCTGAGCCGGTGAAGTAGGGGGAGATAAGAGATGACGAAAAGGGGGTGTTCTATTAATTCACTCGACCTCTTATTCTATATAATCCGTGGCATAAGTTTGTACAATGTCATGTACTTTTGCAATGTTGAAATTAATAACAATAAATTGAACAATAATTGTAATTATAATGATACCTGTTCTAATACGACTAATTGAAGTCAGTGATCACCAAAGGGTCCCGAATCAACTGCGCTGAGCCGAGTGCTCAACGCCCTTTTATTGCAACTCTGAGCAGATAGCATTAACTCAACATGTCACATAGCATTAACTCAACATGTCACATGTTCTCCCTTCTAACAATGCATTGATAGAACAAAATCAATGTTGATCGGGTTTTGGTTTTTTGTTTTTGTTTTTTTTTGTTTTTTTATTTTTTTTTTTACAATAACACAACAATTCTCTGAGTCAATGGTACTCCAGGCAGTCGGGCGCCCTCCGCACCCTGGTTCCACGGCGCACAGCGGGAGAATCATCTGGTGGAGACCCGTCCGCAGATTCATCAGGTGCCGGTGGAGACGCAGCAGCGGAGGCAGGCTTCTCAGGTGGCGGCTTGGAAGCATCACACATGACACTTGGCTTTAGGTGCTGGCGGTTCCGGCGAAGCACAGCACCATCACTGGTCGTTACCTCGTAGCTACGAGGACCAACTTGGTCAGTCACATAGGGTGCCCCAACCCTTGCTGCTTTGGTCTTGTACTCGGACAGGGGATCCAACTGGTAACTCATTGAGCTCCCTGGTGTGATGGTTGTATGCTGCTTGTTGGCTTTCACGGTCTGCAATCTTTGCGTTGACGTCTGCGTCGTGGTCCTCGTCTGTCAGGGCTGACGGATGCAGCAGCAGCGGCTCACTGAGGCGTCGACCCATGAGGAACTGCGCCGGGGACTTGGAGGATGCCGTCAGCGGGGTGTTTCGGTAGGCCAGTAGTCCCTTGTACAAGTCCTGATTTGCCTCCTGTGTTTTCTTAAGGAGCTGCTTGATCACTTTGACGGCTGACTCAGCCATGCCATTGGACCTTGGGGTGTAGAGGCTTGATGTAACATGGGAGAATCCCCAATCACGAGCAAAATTTTTCATTTCGGCGTTCACGAATTGCGGCCCGTTGTCAGAGTAGAGGATGGACGGTATACCAAATCGTGCGAACGTTTGCTTCAGTACATGGATCACAGATCTGGCAGTGGTGCACGCCATGAGAAATATTTCAGGGTAGCAGGAGAAGTAGTCCACAATGATGAGATAGTTCTTGGAGTCAAGGGTGCACAGGTCCATCCCAACTTTCTGGAATGGTCTCGTCGGCACATGATGGGGCTTGAGGGGCTCTCTGGGCTGGAAGGCGCTGTACTTGAGGCATTCGTTGGAGCTCTTCACCATGACCTCGACGTCAGCGTTCATATTCGGCCAGTAGACCGCCTGGCGCGCCCTCCTCCTACACTTCTCGATTCCCATATGGCCCTCGTGGCTTTTCGTCAAGAATCTCGGCCTCAGCTCCTTGGGAATGATGACTCGCGTGCCTCTGAACACCAGTCCGCTTGCAGTGGACAGCTCCTGGCTTATGCTCCATGGCGCTGCGAACAGGCCTATTCTAGGCCGGGCAGCATGCGAACGCCTTGGATTGGTTCAGCGAGTGCATTCGGTGCAGAACGCAAGCGAGAAAATCTTCAGCGACTACAAAGACCTCTTTAATATATAAATCCGTTGGAGATTTAGGTATATATATATATATATAATTATTACATAAATTATATATAAAGTTATTTACAAATGAAGGTTTTAGGAACGAACGAAAGCTAAACATTAAGTTCTTCGTTTGCTTGCTGCTTTGAAAAGCGCGGAAATTTCTCCTTCAAAACGTGGCTGCATGGAGGAAGATCCTATTAATTACTAGCATTGAATTTACCGTTGCAAGAGTACATGACATTGTACAAATTTATGCCACGGACCATATAGAATTAGAGCTCGAGTGAATTAAAGGGAGGGATAACTGGTTAAAAATGGACTTTAAGTCGTTATTTGATGCACCAAAAATGATTCCTATGCCTGGCCCACACAAGGAATATCATCCCTAACGATTTCGCGGGAGATATATTGCTAATTAGGCGTGACGTCAGGAGGTGTGATGAAACACCGAGTTCCCCATCTTTTACAATGGGCCTCGTCATATCAGCGTGTCCTGCGACTAAACCCCTGGATATTTTTTTATTTTATTTTCGGAAATAGATAGAATCATCATTTTGCCACCAGTCAGGCACGAAAAAAAAAATATTTTTCGCTATTTTTCTTATTTTAACAAGCGATTTTCTAGGACACCTACCATGTTTCTCATCCTGAAACAGTAAAAAGGTCAGCCAAAGTGCACCACGCATGCGCTTTCGTTTCGTAAACAACAGAGATGTCCTTTTATGGCAAAGATGATCTGCTCTGATTGGCTGAAATCGATAGCTTCACGAGAGCAACGGGACCAATCACGGCAGGCCATCAGCTGACGTTTGCCTCCTATACTTCGCAATGGAAGCCATTCTCCCATAGGCCCAATGCTAACCCCGATATTCGGAATGCATTATTTCCTTACGCTTGCATCCAGACATGGTGTTTTTGGCACGGAATGCTATCAATTGGTGCTATGAGTCAATAGAACATCACTTAAAATTCAGTTCCCCATCCCTTATGAAAACATTGGTATCATTATAATTACAATTATTGTTCAATTTATTGTTATTAATTTGCAGGTTTTCAACATTTCAAGCTCCCATTGTCTTTAGACAGCCGATCAGAAGGAGAGGCCACTCCAGGCTCTCATTTTGCCTAGTGGCCGTCCCCCCACGACGCCATGTACATATGCAAGTTGCGGCATATGCATAGATGCTGGTAGGCTGTCAAAGGAATTTTTCCGTCTTGTGTCCAAAGAGCTGGCTGAATCCTCACTGTTCTGGGGAACTTGACTGATGTAGATTTCTCTCAATTGATTCCAATCTGGAAAGAAAATTTATTAAATAATAATGTAAATAAACACAAAAACATGTCCACTTTTCAATCTGATGATTCTGATCAAATTCCCTCCTGCATTCCATGAACCAAGAGGGTTTTTTTCCTATGCGATGATTGAATAAAATGAATTTCACGACTTTCAGACGCTCTTATCTTTTCCTTACTGTGATGACACGCGCTCGGTTTCCGCAACCATAGTGCATCAAACTCGTATTAATTTCCAATATGCCCAACTATAGTCTATAGCTATCAAAATGCTCTCAAGTTAAAATAAATTTCAGAATACCATGATTAATTTCAGTTGTACTGTACGTACTACTGCACACTGTAGATCAATTATATATGCCGGTAAAGAACACTTAGCTTGAATTAACCAAGTTCCCTTTCAGCTTTCTTTCACAATAACCTTTATCGAATTCCCAATTATAATTGAAATCTGCTTCCATTTCTCATTTTATGTTGTTACCACAGAACACAAGTTCGACGAAACTTTGCCACTTTGTGGAAACATATATAGTACATTACCGATTAACACAATATTTATACAATGATACATGTATAAGACGTACACCAACAACACTCACCTCTGAATCACATTATGCACTTCGTTTCCGGCGGATAGCAAGTTGAGGCAGTGCAAAATCCTATTCTTATAAAGTCGATAAATGGACCAACATGGCGGTTAGACTGAGTTGCCGCCATGACAAACGCATGCTTACTACTCTTTCCACACAAAACCAATCGATTTGAAAATACATGTATTCAGTTTGTATTAAGGTCTGTGATTGGTCAATTAGAGTCGCGACTTGAAGTTAAGTCGCGACATGAATTTAAAGTCGCGACTCGAAAACTGGTCTCCTATTGGACCAGAGTATCACGCGGCTCATTAACATAGAGTCGCGACCCAACTGGGACTTGTGGCGCGGATCGCCAACCATAGT
>KB298124.1:246187-277930 GCA_000328365.1 Capitella teleta | reverse complement strand
TTGTCTTTTGCTTGAGCGCAGAAATGTACAAGTAATAGAAGCATGAAATTCAACAAGTCAGTGTGTTGATAAAAATAAAATAGATAAATCATTGAATAAAGGCCATGCCCTGTAGTACAAGCAAGATCAAAGCAAGATAAGTAATTCACACGATGCGTGCATTCTTCTCGGTTTCGTATGCCCTGTGCAGTGGTCCTAACTAACTATCAATTTTCTTTATTATTTCTCAAGTAGTAGACTTAAAACTCACAGATATGTTAAGCAAGAGTGATCAACACCATTATCTCTCATTAACTAGCTGCTGTGCTTGAGCAATTTATATTTTAGCCAGTCTTCAAAATCACTCTCCATAGCATCCCTACATAAGTTTACGGGAGCGATAAACTGCTCCCGTGCTATTTTCAAACGGCAAGGACTGCAGTTGCATCTATTGATGCCTGCTATATTAATTATATGTACACATTTTTAAGTTTTGCGACATTTCGTTAATCATCATCATCATCATCATCATCAATATTCTTTGGGTCATCTCCATTACTATTCCTGGCAATGAATGGTAGCCATTCCCTGCAGCAGACTCTTTCTGGCCAAAATTCCTCGTCAAGGACTCGCTCCAATATATATCAAATATCCCAAGACTCTAGTCGAATATCGTATACTATATGATATGATATTCGACTAGAGTCTTAGGATATTTGTAATGAGTAATAACCTACATTACTATATCTCGAAGGCTCTATACGTCGAAGTCAATTCCACGGTCCATCTCAATCACTTTGACACATCGAGATTATACTAGAATAAGTTGCTTTGCATTTTGGGTCTTGTTCACACTCAGCTTTCTTAGATATGACAAATTCATGTCATTCTGTATCTAGTTAGATGTCTCAGTCCAAGTTTAAAAAAAGCTTACAAACGATGCATATCTTGTCAGAAATAGAGCTTCTCAGGTTGTGATCATATTTGCATAATCAAAATAAATTGTCCATGCACCTCTGATATTTTGGAGCCTTTATTGCTGTGATGCAAAGGATTAAAGCTGGGATTGCTGACAATTAATCAGGTGATGGCATTGTCTAACGAGCAGATGACCGCCACACCACCAGTGTTCGGTCGGAGCGGCCAACTGGGTATTACACAATAAGGCGATGGTGTAATCTTGGTGGGTGAGTTGGTTTTATATTAAACATTTATGGTCCCTTTCAAATCTCAAATTCTCAGGTTGAAAATAAACAGTCAATAAATAAATAAGGTTGCATGAACATCAAATAAAGACTTGACAAACCTAACAATCGCAAAACAACACTTCAAAATATTTTTATTGACAAAAAGTCTAATATACAATTTTAACCCAAATATAGTACAAACATAATTAAGAAAACAGATACTGGGATATATTATATGAAAGTGATCATATTATTATAATTATCCTTAGGCCAGAATTTAAAACGCTATTGAACTGTAAAAATAAAAAGCAAAACTTTAAGTACTTTAAATATTGTAAAGCCTACCCCTACCCCCTCCCTCCTCAACAAGAGTTAGTCGATGACAATTGTACACAGGAACAGTCAATAACCTAATAAAATTTCAAGCCTTTCACAAAGAAATCAAAACTGTCGATTATTGTTCCTCCTCCGTCCTCTGAATCCTCCACCTCGAGTTCGACCTTGGGGCCTCCCATATCCCCCACGACTTCTTCCTTGGGAATTTGTATAACCTCCAGCTCGAGACGCATCTCTCTCAAAATGTCTGTCTTCTGGATTCGGTGGCAGAACCAAACTTCGTCGGGTTATTTCTTGCAAAGAGTATTTCAGCACCGTTGAACAGTCCGGACATTGATGAAACCGTAATGCTGGGTCGCTCAACCAAATGTGACCTATAACAAAGAGGTTATTTATCATCAAGGGTGACACGAAAGTTATCGACTGACCTTCAGAACATTTGATCCAAATGGATGACTTCTTCGGCACATCATTTTCTCCCCTAATGTGTTTGAGAACTTCTTTCCAAATGTCAACTTGACCAGCGCTGATGTGGTACAAACGCCCAATCCGCTCGTCCAAAGATCGTCGATTCCCTCTCAGAGATTGCAGATCTCGGTAATTTGGTCTGATCACGTCCAGATCTTCAACACGCTTATCGAGGTAGTCGTCAACAAGCGTTTTCAACACCTCCTGTCTTCCATCATACAGGCTTGGTTCAAAATTGAGTAGCTGCTTTTTAATGTGGCCATCATCTTAATTCTGTTTAAGTCAAGGGCTGCTTGCTTAATGATTGTATTGTATCGATTGCAAACTTTAACTGCTCGTTTGCAAGCAGGGCATGATGGTATCTGAACTTGTTGGTGGCCACCAGGGAGTTTCTTTATCTCGAAGTGTGCATCCAACTGCGATACTGGGAAGACGTGACGGCATGGATTCAGAATAATCAACATTTCCTGTCTTCCCTTTGTGATCCGCTTGTACAAGTCCAAATGACAAGTCTTGCACACAAGTGGACATTCTTCTCCACACAGACCTGGGCACTGGTGGCCACAACTGAGGGACTTTGGGCATGGATAGTTGCATGGAAGTCGTTGGCATGGATCCCAACATGGGAGACCACACCTCAGATGTTGGCAACTCCAATCGCAAGGCTTCTGGCACCAAAAACATGGGATCCCACAAGATTCATTACAAGAACTGTGGCTGCAACCACCTTGGCATTTAAATGTACAAAGCAGGCATGGCTGACTGCATTTGCCTGCGCACTGGTGACCGCACAGTAGATTCTGAGTGCACCTTCTGCGACAAGCTGAATGCTCATCTACTTTACAGTCACCACATTTCCCAGGACACCTGTGTCCACATTGTAAGACATGCTCGCATGGCTGAGTGCACTTCTGGTCTCCTCCACAAGTAGTAGAGTAGCTGTGTTTATCAACTTTAGTGCACTGTACATTGATAGTTGTCTGACACTGCTCAGTTTCAGGATCGTCTGAACAGCGAACGTTCTTTATGTGGCCACAAGATCGTGTCTTCACCACTTGTACACTACATGTTGTATTGAACGAGTTCTGCCAACAAGGCAGTGAAAGCTTGTGTCCACATGGCCATGATCGATTTGGGATAACTGCCATGCACTTAATTGGGCAAGGGTCAGAGCAAAGCATTGGGCAAGGGTGACCACAGGCCTTCTCTTTTCCACATGGTGAAGTGCATTTAACTTTCTTGATTTCATCAGAGCATAGAACTTTCTGCTCGTGACCACAGCTCGGCAGAGTCTTCAGAACAGGCTGTTGGCATGGTAAGCACGGGTCCCCACAACTCTTTTTGCAGATATGGCCACATGGCTTCTCGCGGTTACAAATAACTTTGCAGAGAAATTGTGCAGGATCCAGGTAGCATGGAACCATTTGTTCATGCCCACATTCTGGAATAACTTTTGCCATCAGTTTCTTACATGGTGGACAATCTTTGTAACACGGAGACGTGCATGGATGCCCATTGAGACAGGATTTGGTGCATGGTTTCTTGCACTTATACTCATCATGTTTCTTATCGAAAGGGTGGCACAGCCATTGACAAGTGTGGCCGCACTCGAGTCTGAAGGAACAAGGAAGACGACACCCCCCAAGTGGAGCTTGATCAAAATCTGCAGGAAATCTAGCAACAAATTTGGAGTCAGAATGGTTTTGACAAACACATGGGATTCCATCAACAACATTCTCGTCTTTGTCGAGTTCGCTACATATATTTTCCCAAAGAGGGCTTTTCTTTCTCAGTAAAGAGATATTCCCTATGCAATAGAAGCCCTTCCGGGCCCGAGACAGAGCAACACAGACGCGGTTGGACACGTTCAAGAAACCAATTTTGTCATCAGCATTGCTTCGAACGCAAGAGAGTAGAATTATTTCGTTCTCTTCACCTTGGAAGTTATCAACTGGGGTGACTCTCACCATATCATCCTTCGCAAAATCAGCCATTTTCTTCTTGATAAGGAACATTTGACCCAGATACATGGTCAAGACAGTAATTTGGCTTGCTTCATAGCCCTGGTGAAGAAGATAACGAATCAGCTTAATGATGAAGAGAGCTTCATGCTCGTTGGATTTGCTCATCGTGTCCTCCACTGTGCTTTCCATTTCTTGGTGATCAACAAATAAGATATTTCCAGATATCCCTAGTATGTTGTCTCGATCAAATACGGATGGGTGGTTGTACAATTGCTTGTAAATGTGTGGTGTGATCAGCTGAGCAATCTCAGGCCGCATGCGGTGCTGCATGTCCAACTGAGAGCAGCACATACCGTTCTTCACCATCCTCTCAAACAAGCTTACATCTAAATTGTACTTTTTGGCCAGTGTGTAAACAGCAGGGTTTGGTCTGAGTTGCTGGTGATCCCCAATGAGGATGAGGTGCTCACAATGGACTGACAACAAAGTGGAAATGTGAGCCTCCAGGACTTCAGCCGCCTCTTCAATGATTGTAATGGTTGGCTTCAGCTGACTCATCATAGCAGTATGTTTAGCTGCCCCAGTCGTAGTCAGGCCGACAACCAAAGCTCCTTCAAGAATGTCGCTATCTTGGATGGAATACGCTTCTTGAATCCTGTCAGCTAAGGCATTGTATTTTGTACATTTGTGTTTCAGGTCCATGCCCACAGTGCTGAACAGTCGGTCGAGCCATGAGCGGTACAATCTAAAACGACCTTGTTGATCCAAACTCCACACATCAGTCACTCTATTGGCTTCCTCATAATCCATGCTGGTGTGTTCTTTTGCGAGGGCTTTCAACAACGATTTAATTTTCCTAATTCGCTTCTTGTTAACCTGCTGCTGAAATCCGTCGTGGACATCATCTGGAGGATTTCTCATGATCGCTTGCTCAATAGCCTTTTGGACACGCATGTCTTGCATATGTGCAACCTGGTACAAATCTGGTTCCTCGTCATTATCAGTCAAAGTTTGCACTGGTTGCATTGTAGCTTTGAACTCTGGAACTTCCATGTTGGAATCATTGGGAGTAATGTCTGTCAATACCTTACGTTGTGTGGAATTGTTTTTATCGTCCATTAGCAACCAATAAGTGATAACACATACTTGGTATTGAGAGCATGTCATCATGGAGGCAAATTGCTGCGACGTCATCACAAATTCGAGTTCTTGGATCGGTTGAAGGGAGGTTTTAGAAACAGCTAGATTCCGGTGCAGTGATGCTATTTCATCTTTGAGCATATCTTGCTGCTCCCTCATTGCAGCAATATTTCTCCCTACGGACCTATTTCTCTCAACAACTTTTCGACGAGAAGCAATGTTGAACTTCTGCAACTCTTCGGATTTACTTTTGCCTCCAATTCTGACCAATTGACCTGGTTCCAAAGCAGATTGGCTGATGATGCCTTCTAAGAACTGATCAAGTGCATGATTTGTGTAGCAAACAATCAATATGCAGCCCTCGCCTTGCTTTCGCCATGTTGTCTTGTTCTTCAAAAGTGTCTCCATGACCTTCAACCCAAGATACGTCTTTCCTGTCCCAGGAGGCCCTTGGATGATTGCAAATTCTTTGGTCAGTGCATTCTGAAATGCACTGAACTGGGATTCATTCAATTCCAATGCTTCTTTTTCTGGCCATCTGGACAATTTCAAAGCCGGGTAACGTCTTCTTGATAGAACCAAAGTAGCATCTGGCTCTCTGAGGTACTTCGGAGCCCTGACATCGTCAACATCTGCATTGAGTAAGTACTCTTGAAATGGGAGCTCTTCAATCTCTTGTATGCGTTTCAGATTGTGTTTGTACGCCTCGAAGTATGTCGTGCTCTCCACCATTTCATACTCTGCAGTATGGTCGATTTCAACCATGTGGTCATCCAGTTCGATGAGAATATGTCCACGGCTTAGTTCATTCGCATCTCTCTCGCAAACAACTGCAAATACGATTGTTTTGAAGTTATCAGCTGACAGACAGAGCAGACAGCCTGTGATCAGACGTTTTGAGTGTTCCCAGTTGACCCTCTTCAGCGTGGTTACATCAAACGTCAGCCTGTAGACGATGCCATATCTTCCACAAAGTGGCATATCGATGTACACACCCTTGTAAAGCCTGATGTCACCTTGGTAGTTTAACTTGGTCTGCTTGCTCAATTCCTTTGACTTGAGCAACTCTTGTATTCCATTCCTCAATGGACAGATGAAGTCTTCGCGTAAGAGACGAAACTGCACATCTAGGTAATGCTCAACGGACCGGTATCCTCCAGTTGCTTTATTCTTGCGCAGAAAAGGTAATTCATCAGTCATGAGATCAGACAGAGTGGGAGTGATTGGCAGTGATCTGAAATCCTCTTGTGGATCTAGATCGTCCTCAAAGTCATACGAAGCTGCGTTATTTGCAGGTTTTTTGCCCCTGACCAGACGTGTCTTCATTTCCTCTACTTCGCGGAGCTTCTCAACAAGATCTTGATTAAATGGGAAGTCTCTCGTAACAACAGCATTCACCTGAGAAAGCAGAGCAGTTGTCTTTGGAACAGAATGCCCTGGGATGTATTGCAGACTGCTCTGGCAGATCTCGATCACATTGAGGAGATCTGCTGCATTTTGGAACGACCCCAGAACAAAAGAAATCATCGAATTTATGAAGACGTCACTATGTAGAACCATGGACAACAGCGAAATACAACTCTGATGCATCCTGGACTGGAGACAATGCACAAGAAGTTTCAGCAACAATTTCATGATATCATTTGGAAGTTCCTGTAGATTGAAACACTCCTGTAACCCAAAGTTTGGTGCAACAATATCCATCAAGGCAATACGAGAATCTCTTTGCAGTTCCTCAGTTAAAGTCGTGAAAGAAGCCGGACGTACACTGGTTTGAGCACCTCGACCAGCGTGAGACCCTGACCTTCCTCTGCCTCGACCTCTCTGTGATTGTGGACCAAAGTGAGATACAGCATGCCCATCAGTTTGAGCTTCTCTAGCACCTTCATTCGGCCCACGACCTCTTGATGAGTTCCTTCTTGCTCTGGAAGAAGGCAACCCTAACGATTGCACCTGTGAATTTCCACGAGAGGATTGACCAGGTCTCCGTGTTTCTCTGCCTGTCTGGTCATCATGTCCTCTCCCTGCAAAACAGGAAACAAAAATGTTGCGCATAATTAGAATTGCACTGTAGCAAATCAACATGCATTATTAGTTTTATTCCAATCTAACCATACAACTCCACCATTTCCCAACCAATCACTGATATCATGTAACACGTACAACCACGCATACAAATTTCAATCAGTCGTTCAGAGTATGCGAGTATCAAATCTGTGTTTATAATGCTACACTTAACATGGCAGAGATGAGACTGATTTGCAGATTGGACTCTTGGCCCAAATTAGATCCACATGACGAACCGAGAATCATGATGAATCCTCATAACATATTATTCACTCAATTGACGAAAACAATAGTTGTCATGTGCTCTGACTCTAGAAGACTGAGCGATATTATTCTCGTTCCAATATATTGGTAAGCCATAGTGAGGATAAACTTTACCTTGAAAACAGCTTCATTGCCATTCCCAATCATAATTAATCATAACTATAATTCGTACGAGCAATGTAGAGCACAATTGTAATAGGGTAAGTGCCGATAACCCGGAAGTAAAACCCGCACATGTTCAGAGCAAAGTTATAGAGCAGATGCAGTTAACTTACGAAGGTTGTTCGTAAAAATCTCGTCCTAACATAGATCGCGTTATCAAGGAAGGATTAATTTCACTTTATAGTTTGGCTTTTCTGATGAAAATTGCAAGCTTCTGAATTTCCCAGACAGTCACGTGAACATCTCTATCGCCAATTTGAGTGAAGCTGGGGTCGGCATTTCGTCAAAATGCGGGAAACTCCTGATTTATGCGCATATTAAAAATCGATATTAGACCATTAACCATGAACGGATATCTCTTATATTTTCCTCAGACGCATCAGAGCAATGAAAAATAAATATGTTCATAACATTTCGATGAAATTCTTATAAAAGGACTAAATGAGGCCCAGAGCAGAGCACTATTACTGGCGTAAAAGTATGTTCCTTCTGGTTATTATTGACTACTAATAAAAGGAAGAGATTAAGTTAATTGTATTTGTTAAACACATGTTCATGTTAATTGGCACTTATGTGCCAAGTTTTATTGAAATTAATGAATCCTAACAATGTGTAACGGTCCAGAAAAAGCACACCCAACTTCCCAAAAGGGCATCATTTATTCTTTTGGTGAGATATTGTAGTATCATGTTAGGAATACAAATGTTATCAGATCGAGGCCTATTTATACGGATTTGTGCATAAATATGAGTACAGTAAATAGTTTGTCCCTCTAAAATATTCATTCGGATACATATGTATAAAGTGGCATATAACAAGCTAAATTATCAGTAAGGTAAAAATTAAAGGCAACAACAGCCCCCTTAGGTAAATATGTTTTCCACATATTACAAATACTTAACATATGTGGTGAAATGATTATTTTCAATGGCTGAGTGGCCATTGGATCAAATGATGGAAATGGGCGTGTATTTTTAATGCGTTTTTAATGCGAATTATATTTGATTTGTATCACAGCAAAGCCAACAGATAAGCAGTGTACTCAATTAAAACAGGATATTATTATTACATAGAGGCACCGAATAACTCAGTGGGTTAAACCGGCTGACTGCAATCCTATGGCGACCGTGGGGGTCGAGGTCCCGAGTTCGAGACCCGATCAGGCCACGGGCATTATGATTGTGAATTATAATTGTAATCCGATATAATTATAATTCTTCAGTGACTCTGCAATGCTGCCCAACTGCGTAACAAGGCCGGGCGCTGTGTACTACTGTCTATGGTGGTATGCAGGATAAAGAACCCTTGAGATTTATCGATAAGAGTAGGGGAAAACCCCGGTCCCAGGCCTTTTGTTCTGGCGCCAGTATAATCCGATTGATTTTGGTGGAGCCATAAAACACCATCACGCACGCATCACGCATGCACGCATTTTTACAGGATATTAGCTGAGTCATTATTGTAAAGGAATTCGAACATTGAGAACGATAGCAAGGTGACCTTTCTGCACTCTAGTGTATTTGAGAAAATTCAAGGTTTAGTTATTACTATTAATTATAGGATATAATTATAATTATATAAATTATGATCATTATTTAACACGGCAGGCAGTAATATTCACACTATGGGTAATTGTGATTTGGCTTACTGATTACATATTAGTCATTATACGGTACTATGAGCCAATCAGAAAATGACTCTAAATTTGCCTGTGCTGCCTATGCAGTGCACTTTCAATGAATACTTACATGTACAAGGAATACGCAACGAACTGTGGTCACACCATGGTTAGCTCAAATCAGCCACAGTTCGTAGCCGTGACTCGTGAGGAGGAGGCCCCCGCATCCATTAACCTCGAAATTCTGTCTTTTAAGCGCATATTTCGCATAACGAAATTCTAGATATAAATTTGATGGCTATGTCACGATATGTTTTAATTGTTATATGTTTAATTAGTTTCGGTAATTAGGCAATTAACATTAGCCTACCTGGTATATATTCGATATTCACTAATAAGAACAATGTTGTGATACTTAGTTACTAGGGGTAACTAACTCTGGAGTATGTAGCTGACATACTCCAGAGAGGCCCCATAAGTCATTTATATTATATGTACCGATTCTTATCATGTGCTTGTGCTAGTCGAGGGGCGTTCATTACTTATAAATGACTTGCGTGGTAATTAAGCCACATGATCAAAAACGTTCCTATAGGAGGCCAGTCTAATCACTCGAATTCATCTACTATAAGAATCAAATCATTCACCATTCGTCAAAACCCAATATCACACTAGCACAATCTGAGCATGGCTTGGCCTGCGCCCAAGAGAAAAAATAAAGCAAAGAAAAACAGTACTCGCTACCGGCTTCAGTATAGCTCACTAAAACCGTAGCGTAGTGTATGCACTACTGCTCCGCTACCCTTGCGGAGCTAGTTTCAGTAATACTAGTATATATCGGCCAAGAATGTAGTAACATATATAGGAGGAATAACATGATGATGAGACTAACCTGAAGTGAACATCATGAATTAATTCATCCCGATGACTACTCGGCGATCGGTGATCTGTATTGGAATGAAGAGCCGTGTTCACTCGGCTGTCTTTTCCATTCAATGACTGACCGAAACTGCGGAGATTTTCGCTTTCGGTGGCTACTTTCGGTTTCGCGATAGGGAATTTCCCAGGTTTTCGGTGCACCAGCATAAGCCTTCTTGTGATCATCGATCGTTATTCAGAGTGCAATGTGTAGGGTGGGTCTAAAACAAGTGTATGTATAGGGTGTTCCATATTAAATATATTAAATTGACCATGTTAAAGGTCATAATGTCTTTATATTATAAGATGCATAAAGATGAGTAGGCAGCGTTCCATGTGTTAGCATGTGTTAGCATGTGTTATTTATTTATTTATTTATTTATTTATTTTTTATATTTATTTATTTATTTATTTATTTATTTATTTATTTATTTATTTATTTATTTATTTATTTATTTATTTATTTATTTATTTATTTATTTTTTATTTATTTATTTATTTATTTATTTATTTATTTATTTATTTATTTATTTATTTATTTGTTGCCATTACGGAAAGCGGGCAGGCAAGATGTCCACGTGACCAGACATTGATACATGCATGTATATATCATTGGCATGTTATACAAAGGACGCACAACAATTGATGTCACAACACCAGTGAAGCCCCACTGACCACGTAACGACCAAAACGGCCAATAACTAACTATTTTCTTTAAACTGTGCTAGTTGATTTCCATTAGTTTTTTTAGGCTCACGTGCAATTATGCTTATTTTGGTTAGTTTAACTATAAAGTGTGAGCCTCATTTAAATACATGTACATTTGTATTCATTATCTCGTAAACAGACGCTGACATCCTTGTTAATACAATAATCAAATGACTTCGTGCATGATCAGCAGTAACCAATGTTTACGTTTTGTGAATATTTCGACTGCTATAAAAGCAGCGAGAATGTGAAGATATAAAAAAAATTAAATGCCATATGTAATCGGTATCGAGGCACGGGATTAGCGATAGGATATAGATCTAGAATTTGAGAACGTAGATATAGGTCAATAGTTCACGTTCGGTTTAGTCTTATTGTACCAGTACGGTTTCCGGGCGATATAGCGTGATATAACCCACACTTTTGCGGACATTATGGCAGGTTTGACCAGAGCAATGAGAGCATCTGATTGGTCCACAGACACATGTCAGGGCACACTGCATAATTGAACAGAAAAAGCGAAAATGTGAATCAAATTGATTTATCTCCAAGGCGGCACAATAATGTATACTATGTACATTAAATACGTAATAATGGTATTTATATATTATGACCGAGATTTAATGCATATGCAAGTATAACTACAAATATTAAGTAATTACAAAAGCATGTTAATTTGCAAGCAGAACAGTGGCCTTCCGATTTATCCCAATCAATGATTAATTTTATATTTGCTGGTTGTAAATTAACAACAAAAAATATATATTTCATAATTGGGAGTCTGGTCCAGTTGGATTTATAAATAAATCGATGACTAAAAAGTTTTAGTGTGCTTCGTGCTTCATGGCTCAATCAGTGATACAGCTGAGAGTGGTCGTCTTAGACATGTAGGTTGTCCACTTGTCGTCTTACATCTGACCTGGTTATAAATTAAAGTATCCTCATTTTCAGGGTGCTTATAATTATGATTTCGTCATAGTGCCTCATGTATATTCGTACCTTGTTGTATCGGGACATGCATCCAGGGTTCTCCGTGGCATATATTACTTGCGATTGTTGATCTCAGCTTGATTGTTTGATCTCATATTCGATGTTTGAGAACAGAGGCAAAGCTGGAACCAACACAAAGCCTTGAGGTGTTAACAGCACTTGTTTGATCAACACAGCAACGTGAAAGCGTCGATTGGTATACGCATCACTTTGACGTCGACAGAATTCAATTGCAATTAACAGAAGATTAATTAGTCCGTCAACTTCACAAATGATGGCGTTCATGCTTTGATCTTAATTGAATATAACAGTTAACTTGAGCGAAAGCACAAAAGCTGTGTGTGCTCTTCTCTTTGATAAGCCTAATGTGAAGCATGAAATCGAGACGATTGAGCAGCTTAATGACAATTTGGAAGCAATGTGCAAACGATTGCATGTGTTGTGCACAGCGTAATCTCAGTCGATGTACAATTGTATCTTTGCGAACTTTACTGTCACAAGAATTGCAGGCACTCGAAGCGGGACAAGTGTTTGGCAATCGCGATTAGATTTGATATATCATCCAGTTATGGCGGTAAATTATCTTCGCATAACGAGCACTTATGTAACGACTATTAATAGATCGATATAATTAAAAATGTTAGGTCGAGTGATTTCGCAAATTGCTAATTTCAGTCAGGTGACTGTATCTTTCTTCATCTGTGAAACTAATATATTGCGAACGAATGCCTAGAGCGTTTGTGATAATAATATATGTGAAATTCACTACGTGTACGTAAATCCCTTTCGTGAGAGGGCAATTATGGGTTATGCATGGTATACGCTATCGATTATTTTGAGTTATTGACGCATCACCCATGCAGGAATCTGTATCTGTAATCTGTACTTTGCGTGTATTGAAGGTGATTAGCATGTAAACAAAGCGCACATGACAGCTAATTATAAAAAAAAATAAAAAAAAAATCAAATTCCTACATGCAGGTGACTACAGGTTCGTCGCCAAATAGTTGCCAGAAATGAACAGCGGATCAATCAATCATTGTGTCAGTCTTAGTGCAAAAATATAAATTGACAATTATAAGCAGTCGGTCAACGTATTTCTGGCCTCCAAGCGTCGCTTCAAAGTGACACCTAATGAGTAACTGGTTAAAATTTAACTTTTGTCGATGAAATCGCACAATACTTCATGGCTACGTCGATTGTTACTTCACGGTCTGGCGTGTGTTGTTAGCTAGGAAGTTAACACAAGGCTGGGATAATGTATTAATTGGCCAAATGGAATTGGCAATTTGCGATTTATCCAGTAAACACCTGTATGAATTGCACCGTAGCATCGCACGGGGGAGATAATATCCAAGTCTTTGTCTTGTATAAGGTACTTGCATCGTAAAAGGTACGTCCATCGTCTTTAAGCTCGGAAATTTCCTGCACGTGTAAGCCACGGCACACGTGACTGCACGTCATTTAATCAAGGAAAAAGCATTGTGGCAGCGATGTGGTCGAGGCAGTCCTATATAGGTCGACCTAATTCCTGCATGCAGACTTCAGATTAGAAAATTGAAACATTTCTGACATACCAGTACAAGGCATAAGATCAAAGAAACAAGATACTGGCACCGATGAAGCGGAATGAAGGTAGAATCTCCTTGGTCCATTTCTTCCATTTGACGAAACCCGTCTCTCGCTTATAAATCACGATACGACACGACATTCAGAAGTACCTGTACAAGTGCCAGACACCATGCACGCGGACGGTCACATAATTATTACATAATGTCCGGTCATGACGTTATTAATATCGTTGCAATCGTCAAAACAAGACAAACATGCATGGCCCATAACACTGACTGCACCCATTCAAACAATAGTTCCTCTTTTGGTTTATTTATTATTATTATATTTTAATTTTTTATTTTTACTTATGTTTTTAATTACCAGTACACCTGATGGCATTTGACTTGCAATGGGAAGCACGATTGATTGCGTAATCGCCCATGGAGGCAGCACTTTGTGCATCGCACCTTGACAGATCGAGGCAGGTGGAGGAGGATGCAGCTCAGGGCGTGGCGCAGAACGGTTTCAATTTCTCCGTCGTGCGCATCATGGCTCATTCCCAGTCACACCGTTGTCCCGGGAGATTCATCCTCTGCCTTCTTGCGCCAGTGCGACGGAAATACCAAATGATGGAACTCTCTCGCAAGGTACGTCTTCGGGCCCTCTTTGGAACTCTTGTCCCTGTATAGGCGCTCCTTAATCAAAAGTGCAAAGCACTCTTGGCTACCCAGGGTGTAGAGCTATGGTATATGCAGGTGTTGGTGTTATAAAGCATGCAACCGGTTAGTCCAGAATGTGTCTGCAATCTGCTTCCAAGTTTGGGTGTACATTTGCACTATGAATTAGGTGAAATGTTCATTTTTGATGCTAATTTTGAAATTATGTCGTTTTTGCTACTTGAACAGACCCACCCTTGAAAGCGAGCTATGTGTGCTTGGTAACTTGATAGTGTATTATATGCATCCTCTACTAATTGGTGGGCGTTTTTACTTTGCGTGGGATTTCTCAGCGGTGATAAGATCAGATCTCCGGATCCGCTAAACTAACTAATCCTACTAAACTATAATAAACTACTAGAAAGTCTAATAATCCATGTCGTTATACGTCATCGCCCGGAGAGGTTATTCTTGAAGTTTGTGTTCCTCTACATCAGGGCATGATGGAATATTCCAAAACGTCACCATTTTCCGCTCTCTGAGGTTTTGAGAAATGATTGCTGCAATTAAACAGAAATTAATCGCGTATCGAAACAAACACTGCCGTTGTAACCGCCTCCATAGTCCCTTTATAATAGATAGTTCTGGCTTCTATACGAATGTATATATAGTTTTATGAGAGATAGCCCTACCATGACTTCCTTTTAATCCCAGGTAAATTGCTAGAAATCCTATTGTCGTAGGAATAGTCCTTTCAGTAGCTTGGACTATACACGCTTTTACGCCGTCATTCACAAAAATTTTACAATTTATATAAAAAAATTTCGTGGACAGATATCATTTTGTAGTATTGGAATAATTGTATTGGGATAATCAAGATCAATCCACTATGGCTACTGTTGTCGCATAATTAGGATATCTCACTCAACCTCTTCCCTATGATTGTAAATTTCGAGACAGAGAACAATATGTCTGTCCTTTGTCCATTTCATCTCAATAATAAGCCAGCACTGTCAATCATGCTGTGTCGTCCTCATACTGAAATTGAAAGTCAAAAAACGGAGACATAATATGCAATTCATGTTGCATGTGTCTAATGTGTTGACGTACGTTTTAGATATTGTGACGTAATGTCGACACCCTATTTCCGTGTTTGGTGAGATAGTGAATCATTTTATTAAAGTAGTTACATAATCTTGTTCCATCGACAATTAAAAAATGCCGTGGAATTGTGAAATGTCAATTTCACGTCGATCGACACCGGGTTGTAACATTCAACAATGATGACACTAGTATCAGAGGGTGAATCATTCATTAATATGTTACAATGAGTGGTGAAATCGATTTTATTTTCCCTCGCAGTATAACGATCCAGCCAGATGCAGAAATCTCACACGCGAAGAGATCGAAGGTGAGCGGACACCGATCTTGCTGGCTGTGTGTTCAATTCGGCGTCGTGTTCATTCGCAGAATTCCGCGAATCATTCAACCTGTTTGACAGAGACCAGAATGGACAAATAACAACGCAGGAACTCGGTGCAGTGATGAACAATCTTGGCCAAAGTCCAAGCGACACGGAGCTGCGCGATATGATCAGAGAACTGGACGCGGATGGTTTGAGTTGCATGCACAAGTGAAATGTCTGGAGCAACGCTTCTTCCTGTTTCAGGAAGCGGAACAGTCGACTTCAAAGAGTTTTTAACAATGTACGCTAGAAAGAAGAAAGACGTCGCTAGTGAGGAGGAGGAGATGAGAGCTGCCTTCAAGGTGAGTTTTACTTCAGGTTAGATCTTTACAAAGTAAGAGTCAATTTCAGACTTTTGATCGAAACGGCGACGGTTACATAAGTGCAGCTGAGCTACGTCACGTGATGATGTGTCTGGGTGAGAAACTGTCGGATGAAGAGGTGAAAGAGATGATAAGAGCCGCGGATACCGACGGAAATGGAAAGATTGATTATCAAGGTCAGATTGTACTCCAGAGACAACAAAGAATGACCTCAGTTTAAATATTATTTCAGAGTTTGCCAAAGTGCTCTTCAAGAAATGAAATTTATTCACCCCTGGTGCATATGCCTTTACCTGTTGTATTAAAACACTATTGTGTCATTGATTGTTGAATATATTTAATGTTTTAATCTTTAACCTATTTGATATACATATATCATGGGTATCACAGAGATGCCTTAACCTGAACTTTGCCCTTTCGCCTTTCTGACCTCTCACTGTTGTATGAGAACCCTCACGAAAACTCCTTTTGTTCTTCGTGCAGTTACATACTTGCATTTCACAATACCTGTGTGCACATGAAGCAGGCCACTAGTATGTAGTATACATACTCCTGCAGATGTTTTGTGCAATGTTATCTATTTTTCTATTGAACATTTTTTTAATCAGCGTCTCATGTCTCTGCGTCATTCTGTGAATTCTTTTCGAGTTGTTTTTTGTCAAAATAAAGATAACGTTCGTCTTCAGATTTCAGCTTCAGTAGATGATAATTTTTTTTTCAAGGTGTGGTACCTATCTTCATGTTACCCTTCATCAGTTAAGCAGGAAAGAGGAAGTAGGGTGATCAGTCAGGCAGGTGATGTTTGGGTCATGCGCGAAATTGTTCAAACCTGTACGAGTCTAGAGTTTGATTGAAGCTTCTGATCCAGGAAAACACTCAGCTTCGGTGACCTTTCATCGGTTGGGCGTAATTAGCAACCCATGCAAATGTTCAAAGAGGTTTTAAATGATATTTCAGAGAATGGAGCTGATGATACCTAAGTGCGGGCTGCCAGTACAGTGTGACGTAGGCGTGGCTTGATGTCTATTGTGTACATGATGGAATTATGCAACAAAATCGGTGATGTTAAAGATGGCGATTAGCAATCTCTGCCATTATGGTGCCAGTGACCATAAAACGCATTGACATCAATGGTATGATGATTGGACAAATTATTGATATGAAAAGTTTGATTCTGCCGTGGCTGGATTACGATGCTCATCAGATGCAAGTATTCGCAGCTCTTCTGTCTTGTTACATGAACTCCTGATGCTTCCGTGCTTCATGTGTGCAGGGTGGCAGAGAAACACGTGTAATATAGACCCAGATATAGATCTCCTGACTAATTGAATAATTATTGGTTTCACAGTAAATGCTCCAATCACCTCTCCATTACCATAGCATAGAGAGCACAACTGATCGATGCTTTTGCAGCGGCATCTGTTTTTGCTACTAATTTGCATATCATTTGCATATGCATTCATCCATAACGTTGGCAGATGGCAGATTTTATATTCTTGTGGTTTTTATATAAGCAGAATCACTGTCATGATTCGACATGTTCGCTCCACAGATCAGGTCGTACTGGATGGATTAAGGGTCTGTTTCAGGTGCTCGACATCCGTCATGAAAGATATCACCAAAACCGGAAGTAGGGGATTCGCCTGCGTGCGCCTCATTCTGCTGATGGCCATCGCTGGATTCGTCTACCTCATTCTCACAGAAACCTCAGGTATGCTGGTTCATATTCAGACTCTCAAGTTGTTACGTAATGGGGTTGTGCGTCGTCACATTAAAGTTCAAACAGGTTGACATCTGAGCCTGTTGTATTAAGAGCACGAGTGAGCATGGTTCATTGTTCATTTCACATGCAATGCTGTTTGTTGGAGGGTAATGTGGGTGTGGCAGTCGTAGGTAATAGAGTCATCGTAAAGTCACGCGATGTCCACGACTGCATCTATGGTCATTAATCAATTTAAAGAGGACCTCTGTTCATTTGGGAACCTTTTTTGATCGATTCTATGGACTTTTGTGAGTGACTTGAGACAAATGCTGGAAATTCAGTCAGCTATGAATAATATTCAAGACGAATTAAAATACTACTTACTACATTACTCAAGCAGAATAGCTTGAAAAGAGATGAGTGGAAGATTTCTTTTGTGAGAACTGTTGAAAGATTTGCTCACTCGATGGCTCTTATTGTTAATAATTAATAAGACGGTATGAAATCGAGCGCGAAAAAAGATCGAGATTATAAACCTTTCAAATTCGATGTATCAAGGAATTAGCCCACAGCCAGAATAATATCTAAAAATGTGCCAGCCAAAAGGCGTATTCATCTTTCGGGATGCATACTCTATCATCCGTCACTAGTTCAGAACAATCAAATAATAATAATAATAATTTATTCGTATAAATAAATATACAGGATTATAGTAGGTGAAAGAAAATCAAACAAACGAACAAACAAATCAAAACTGCAACATAAAGGTAGCTTAATCAAATTGTAAAATGATTAAATGCACATAGTAAATTCTTCACTAGTAATTTCAAAGTTTAAAAACATCAGGGCATCTCATAAATAACAAAGGTCTTTTAGGGCTAATGATTCAGCAATCGTCGCTTCATCATACATGCCTCTTTGTATTATACTTTTTACATTTTCGAAATCATCAAATATAAAACGTAACGGAACAGAACTTAAAACAGAACATAAATGTACATTTTCACTAATGACAGAGTACAAATAGAGTATCACCTCCATGGATAACATGATTGGACATAAAATTATCCTTACAATCGGATTTGTCCGTCTTCAACTTACAGCCGATCGAACACCGTGAGCTGTGAGTGATGAGAGCTATAACATGAACTTTGGTCACAAACATTTTGTACAGATATCTTGAAAAGAACGATCAATTCATTCATTGAATCACGATTATAATCAACACAATTATACAATTCATGTATTTTATTTGCAAATAACTCACAAATATTGTTAGTATCTTTTACATCATCCATTTTTTTCTGTGCTATTACTTTTCTTGTTTCTAATTCTTTTTATCTAGTCCTAATGTCAACACGAGTGGCTCAATGGCTCATAAAAGTAGTTTTAATGTCACCACGAGTGGCTCAATGGCTTATAAATGTAGTCCTAATGTCATTACGAGTGGCTCAATGGCGCATACAAATAGTCCTAATGTCACCACGAGCGGCTCAATGGCTTATAAATGTAGTCCTAATGTCATTACGAGTGGCTCAATGGCGCATACAAATAGTCCTAATGTCACCACGAGCGGCTCAATGGCTCATAACTGGACTTTCTTTATCAATTAATTGTTGATGTTGGCAAAAAAAAATTGACTTATGTGACAGCTCGATACTTTATAATTCATTGAATAATCTCTAGATCACAAATGATAGAGGATTTTTATGTCCACATAAACAAAAGGAAAAATCGTGGCTTCCATCGAAATGAATGGGCACATGTTCTCTGCTAGCCTATGCCATGCTAAGTCATCCTAGCATCTAGGATAATTGTGTTGAAATATTACCCTTATTATGTTAATTAATGCACTAGCTAATTATGTTGTCTTGGATGAGCAGCAGACAGTTACATGTGTTTTACCTTGGATGGTGAAATCTGCATGTTCTGCTTGTGTGTCAGTGATAATTCAGTCTGCTTCAAAATAAATTAGCATTTACATGCTTTATTGTGAAATTATAAAGGTATGTGAATGCATCGAGAAATAAAATATTCAGCTTACTGAAAAGCGATCAGAATTCAAAAAAAAAACCTCTATTATAACGTATGCAATTCATTTTTACAATTCATGTATAAGAAGCATGATCGATCAATTGGATATCGATCAATAAAAAAAAAAAAAAAAAAAAAAAAATTCCTCTATTCAAAATTTGCTCTTGTTTATGAAATATTCTGTCATTTAAATTATGTTTGCAACAACCCAATACATTTCAATCTCTAGAAATTTCCATAAATTAGATTATTCACGTTTGTGTCAATTGCTGTACACAAATTAAATTGCGTGCAAGCTGTGGGTTTTTAAACTATATATAAGATAGGCCATAAAGAATTTCCATGGATGAATTTCGTTCTGATCTACGCATTGATACACTGTAAGTTGTGAGTCAAAACACTTAAACACACTGCAGCCGTGAACCTAAAATTCCTAGCACTTATTTGGCACTGATCTTGTGATGTGGAGTCACATATTTACTTTATTATAATATGATTATGCTACGTTTGGTTTTCGCATCGTAATCCTCCTTTCTCTCATAAATGACGTATTGGCGACTTATGCACGAATATAGAATACAATAGATTTTAAACAATATAATATAAAACAGATTTATTTGGAATGGCATAATGAACAAGTGATAATGATAATAATGAAGTGGATCGATTTGCTCAAAATTCATACTTATGTACATGCACAATAATCTAAAATCCAGATTAAACGAAAAACCATAATCCACTTTGAACATTGTATTCTTGAATTCTGACAGTTTCGACGGAGTTCACCGCTCAAACAACGCTTCTTCCCGCTGAGAGGCAACTGGAGGAGAGCGAATTTGTCCATTTCACTCCTCCGCCAACATTGACACCAGATTTGGATGACACTGGAGTGAATTCCATTGAAGTGCTCACCAACGTTTCCCGGATCTTCTACAATCGCGTCCCGAAATGTGGATCCAGAACCATCCTGCGAATCCTGGAGAAGCTGTCTGAGAAGAACGAAATCCACAACTATCATTCTGAGATTTACAACGTCAAACAACTGACAGAAGAAGGCGAGGTGATTTTCATTTATGACATCGAAAAGTCTTGAATTGTCATCTGTTAATGGCTTGCTTATCAAATTGCCTTCAATATAGGTGAGATTTGTGCAAGAATTTATGGAACACGACCCCCCGCTCCTATATGACCGACATCTGTATTTTGTGGATTTCAAAAAGTGGGTTCAGTCTCTTGTGATTGGAAGAGTGTGACGTCACGGAATTCCCTGATGACGTCACGGTTTTTTTCACTCTCAGTGGATTATTGATTTTCTTCCATACAGACATGGTCATGAACCTCCGTTGTACATCAATCTCATTCGCGATCCATTTGAGCGGATTCTCTCCCGCCATTATTACATCCTGTACGAATCACGCAATACCCCAAAGGAAACCAAAGATGAGTTCAATATGGTGAGTGCATGCCCTCTTGTCCACCCTTAAGACCAGCAGCAATTGAACATACTAGCACCACAAGAATAAAATTGGTACTCAGATATTTATACTGTATATGAATCTATTTTATTTCAGACATTTACAGAATGTGTAAAACAGAATAAGACGATTTGTATGTCGCCTAGCAACCTCATAGAACTAGTTCGATACTTCTGCGGCCAGGATCCCGTCTGCGAATCCAAAGGAGGGTTCGTGGTCTAAAATTTCCCAAGCAATTTCCCTCGTTGATCTCGATCCTAATACTTCATTCCTCAGAGCCAACAACGCCGCCATTCTCAGGAAAGCTAAGACCCACGTGATCAAGCACTTCCCAGTTGTCGGTGTGATAGAAGATGCGGAGAGCTTCTTTTTCCTTCTAGAGAAGCGATTGCCGACCTTCTTTGGTGGTGCCCTCGAGATATACCAACACATAAGTACGTTTCATTCTAAGATCAATTTCGAAAAAAAAAAATTGTTTTCTTTTCTTTTTCAGTATCAAAAATGAAGGTGCGATATCGCAACAGTCAGAAAATCATGCCAGACAATGCAACGAAAGATTACGTCATCTCAAAAATGTCCGAAGCATATGATTTCTATAACTTTGTCCGGCAGCGACAGCACAACATGATGACCGCCTTTCAGCTAGGGAAATCGTGATTTGATGTCTGCAAGAAATCGAGAAAATCGTGCCAATTCTGAATAATATTAATCGTGTTTTTGACTGAGTGATTGCTGAGTGTATTAGTCGTGTGTAGGCTGTCTGTCCGAACGTGAGGTTGGAATTATGATTGCAAAATAAAAATGTTCAGGTGTTTTTTCTTCGCCAATGTTATATGATGTTATATGTGGTGGTGATTGCATGCTTTCATCGCAACCGCAAAACTGTGACAACATTGAGCAATAATCAATCTTCTGGCAAACTTAATGCAGTAGTCATCACTCATTTTGATTATCAAAAAAACTCAATCAATTCTCTATCAAAAAGAATAAATTCACACGAATTCAACAGCAGAAAATTCTGCAATGCCGAGAAACCTAGGAGGTTTTGGTGAATGGTCCAATTAGATCAACCCCAATCTGGAAGAGACAACACATTTCTGTCGGGACATAATCACAGTGTATCGAATTAATATTCACCATTGGTACCAGGCCGTTGCTGGCACATTCGTCATGGGTCGTGTTTTTATCTTGACCTGTGGGTTATTCCTTTAAATTGACACAATCATGTGGCTACAAAATCCCCAATCGAGTCGACCATAATTATTTGGCCACCATAAACGTCGTTGAACCTTGTCGTATGTTCTACCCCGCCCAAGATGACCTCCTGAAACTATAAAGCGTAGATGCGTAGATTGTAAAAAAAAAAAAAAAAAAAAAAAAAAAAAAAAAAAGAAGGAAGTACAATAATTGTCAAGATGGAATTAAAAATAATTGAAAATCAAAATATAGTAATGTGAATAAAGTATAGGCTTGCAGAGATGGACGTGTGGAAGCGTAAAGCATCTTCTTATTCAAGTGCAATTATATCTCTTTTTGTTGAGTGAATTTCACCTCTCTACCTCTTGAACCTTCATTGATGCACTCGTACTTGGTTGGCTATAGCAGGAACTTCATTTCTAATCCACTTGATTTCTATGTAGTGGAAAACACCTCCTTGCAGCTAAAAGAGGAAATAGATCTATAAATTGAACCATGAGAAAAAGAAGGAAAAAAAAAACACACACACAGCATTAGTTCGGCCAATAAATGATTATCAAATGGAATGGCAGGAAGCGGAAGATCACTCCCTTGAATACAGCAATCCTGCGAATCGCTCGCTTTCTCGAAGCTGTGATGCCTTCTGGGTAGGACTTAATTGTCGAACCCTAATATCTCCACGTCTAAACACCACACATATGAGATGGCTGGCAGATGTCTCAATTTTTGTGAGTCATATGCTTCAAAAGCATACAAGACTATATAAGCACCCGACACCCTCTGTAACAGACTGTATTGTACCCTGGGATAGATAGTCCGAGCTTCAATCACCTAGCATACATTACACATAGCTATAGGATAAGTTGTCCTACTAGGACTGCTATCTCCAGGTAAATTGCTTACGGACCACCATTCCTAGGTAGAGATATGTCATGGGACTGACTACCTTTTCAGTAGGACTACACATGCTGTTACACCGGTCAACAACCCCGATTCAGAAGTGTCTCACTTCGCACAGAAATCAGAAATAACCCCTCTGTTTTTATCAATTTAACAATATTGCATAGAAAATTTTCGTTTCAGTTTTGTTTAACGTTTAATTATTAGGAAAATATAAAAAAGCAAAGCACAAGTACTTCCCCAATGTAGGTGCATATAACCATCTGCCATCTTAGGTCAGAAGTTACAGAATGAGCAAGTTTGTACTATTGGGTACTGCATTTCGAGTTTTCCTTTTCATATTACCAGAGATCTTTAGAAGGGAAACCCCATGCCAACCGGTACTCAAAAGTAGGATTGCTCGCCCTTGGGATTGATCGATAAGAGTAGGGGGAAACCCCGGTCCCGGGCCTTCTGTTCTGGCGCACGTATCATCCGATTGGTTTGGGTGGAGCCGTAAAACCCCGTCATGTCATGTCATGTCATGTCATGCAGACGAGCAGCGTCTGGGACCATGAACCGTCGTCGCTGCTGTGTGCAATAAACAGAGTAAATTCCGCATACGTCCAATGTTGCCTTCATTAACAACTCGTTATTCAATGGCCCATACATATCGTACGTATCTCTTATTTAAATAATTCCTTTCAAAACAAATTGAATTTTCCTCCCAACCCCTCCCCCCCTCCCAACCCCCACAAAAAAAAATAATATAAAATGAATAAGCTATAATAATAATTTACATAATTGATGATTGATGTTTGGATGCAATAATATTTGTTCCTGAAATACATATTCAGTTCGGATTTTTTTTCTTCTCAAATTCACCCAACCCATCAATAAGCATATAGGTCAAGTAAGTTTTCTTTTCTCAGAAGACCTTTTGCCATTTTAACCCTTACTTAACTGTTGATTTAGCATTTACAAGTACGAACAAGCATTCGCTCGATTCGTGGCCGATGCTAAAGAAGCAGGAACAGTCTTCTTGACCATGAGCCCTTAATTCCCTCTTTATATACAGCAACCGAGTGTGCAATTGCATAACAGTGGTTCTGCTTGAAACGATCGACCCAGCTTTTAAAGCGACGACCCTTGCAGCTCAATAGACAGCCAAATCTGTCTGACGCCCACGACCCACCGAGAAACGAATTGGTAAGAAATGTTGATATAATTATAACTATACGTGTACTCCTTTTGAAATGCAGCATATAAAATACCGTGCATTAGGGGTGGGTGTTTCAACACTGACTGTCTGTTGTTATTCAATGCATACATTAAAGCGCGGATTTATATATTTTTGGAAGGGGTGTGTGAATCACAAAACACGAGCCACGATACAAACGTAGTCTGGATACTGTATATGATAATAATAATTTATTCACTTATATAGCGCAAAATGTACAATTATTGGATAACGTTTCTATGCGCTTAACATAAAAGAAAATTACATGCAATAATAATAAAAAAAGATGCACAAGGTTAAGAGAGTCATGGGTGCACACACAGTACGTGCCATTACATATGTGAAAAAAACCGTGGCAGAAGCCTGGTCGAAAACCTCACTGCACTGGAACACCCTGAGACGTAATATTTAAATACACAGAATGCTAAGATATGAATTAAAATGCTAGGCTATGTAACATTGACGAAACATAAAAGTATGTAGATCGATACGTTCACAAAATGATACTTTGTGTATGCTTCGTATTGGGGCATCGATACCACATAAAACAACTTCTTTTTCTTCATTAAAATGCTGTCAACATTAAAACTTCAACCACAGTTCTGACCAATCACCAAACGGGAAGTCCAATCGATCAGAATATTATACATGTATGCGTGTAATACATATATACAATACTGTAGAACAGCATGAAATTTTCGCTATATTTGCGGTCACGATCGACCGTGAAAAATAGATGCCCGCGAAATCCTTCTGGGCGATCTTATGATATGACCCTACCACCTGACCGCGAATAATTCGTGCCGCGGGCCATAAAACCGCGAAATTTGCAGTCCGCGGAATAATTAATTAATTAATTATACGATTGGGTTATACAGACCAACACAAAGCGGGGTATTTCGCATACATGTTAATTAATTAATTAATTACCGTATAATTTATATTATGGATCTTTATTGAGAATGCTTGAATATATAACCTAGAACCAAGTAATACAGCTAGGCCGCTATGCTATCTAGGGAGATGGCTGATATTATGTTTATTTTTAAGTATATCAATGGTTTTATCAACGTAGATTTCACCAATTGTGTCAATTTCATGCCTGCAAACTCTAGTCATTCAAATATCCGCGCTTTGAACCGTGGTCCAGTTTTTAATTATTTTTTACAAGGACTGAACAATTCAAAGGTTTCTATTTTAATCGCTATACCCCATTTGTGGACTACTTTACCTGAATCTCTACGATCGTCCTATTCTTCACCATGTTTTAAAATCTAAATTGACTGAAATTTATTTTACCAAACTTTTAAACTATGATATTAACAACACATGTCTTTTAACATCGATCTGTCGCTGTCATGGCTTATATTACTGTGTTTTTTTATAAGTTTCACTTTACTACTTCTATTTCTTTTACTTTTCATGAAAGTGTGTTTTATAGGCTTTGCCTCCTTCACATTCATGTGATTTTATTCACAAATTTTAATAAATAAATCAATAAATAAATATACATGTATGTAATGCATCTAACTTTGAATTGATGGTGATGCATGATGTAATTATATTAATCTCTTCCAGCAGGAATGGATTCTTGCAAACTGACCTTCGCCATTGGTCTGTTGCTGAGCCTATTGTGTCGTCCTGGGACGCCCGAAATGTTTTCGTCCACTCGGCAGCTGATCAAGCTGTTGGCGGCTGAGAGCAGGATTCTTACAGCTGCGGAGGATTTCATCACCCAAGAAAAAGAGCGACTTCAATCCCTCAAAGAGTAAGCATCAACGTCAATAGATCGAATTACATCAGTCAATTGCACCAAGAACATACGTATCTCAGAGTACAGTATGCCTGGCACAACCATGCAATGTATGCATTACACGTATTGCTTTATAATCTTTATTTATTAGTCGTACGTCGCATATGCAATTCGATGCTACGTTCACCAGGAAATCGAAGCAACATTGAAAACTAGAAATCCAGATGAGCGTGGATGATCCAAGAACAAAGAGGATTGCATTTACGTGCAGAGTATTCTCTTTGATCATTGGTTGTAACGCATTTTCCTCTGCAGTCAACTGAAACTCATCCGCAAACGATACAACGAGGGGTTAGTTCCAAGAAGTCCCGATTATCAGGAAACACGTGGCTATATCGTGCCACTTCCGGAACCACCGGAAGTTGAAGCGGAAAGAGTGGATTATGTTGGACATCCGGTAAATGCTTACAATCTGATAAAAACCTGGCATTCGGTCAGCTATCAAATTGTTGAGCAATCACGGCTTAACCAAAGAGGTAGCTTGGCGCAGTACGACCAGGTTAATGAATGTCCGATTCCGCTTTTATCACCTACAGACTTCCATGACACAATGGCCAGTTTGTCGACCAGCATGCCTACCCAGACAGACATCTCAGGCTCAATTGACGCTATAGTGCGTCTGCAAGAAACCTATGAGCTTCCCACCAATTCCACTGCGGACGGAGTTGTCATGGGAACGCATGCATCCGGGGTATTGTCCTCCCGTGACTGCTACGTCATCGCGAGAAAAGCCGAAGAGATTCGTCAATCCGGATTTGCCATCCAGTGGTACGAGAAAGCTCTGGAAAATTCCTATGATGAATGGTGGGTCAAGGACGCTTTCTACCGCTTGGGAACGCTGCTCAAAGGAGTGGGAAATATAGCCTAATGTCTCGTCCATTTCATTACAATGTTTTTTTCCAGTTGGCTAGCTATGAGAGAGGTCTGGGATATCTACGGATTGCGCAAGAAATGGGTAAGATAGAGCACCGAGAGGTTTGGTTCCGTCCCGCACGGTAACTCGCATTGCAGACCCTGAAAACCGGACAGTTGTTGATATGGTTGCCTCGGCTGAGAACACAGTGGACAGAAATGAAAACTTCACCGCGAGTACCTACCGAAAGCCACCTCATGAGTACCGCAGATACCATGTCGGATGGCTCAGTGATTACATGAAGCTATGTCGAGGAGAACACTTCGATCGAGTGAGTTATGCTTTGATCCATTCTTATGCAAGTATAGATACAATTTTTAAATTCTTGAACAGGACCCGGAGGTCGTGAAAGCCCTGTATTGCACATACAGATATGGAATCTTGCCTTACCTTCGATACAACGAAGAGATCTTCAACTTCAATCCCAGAATAGCTCTGATTTATAATGTCATCAAAAATAGAGATATCAACATGCTCAAGGACAAAGCTACTGCTGGGGTGAGTGATACTTCGTGATACACATGTATATACCTCACCCAATACTGGAATTTGCTCGTATTGTAAGCATTGGAATGCAATTTACCAGTGTGCTTGGTTTCAGCTTTCGTCATCAAGAGTTGGTGACCCGGCCAAGAGTAAATTGAGCAACGAAAGAATTAGTAAAACGTGAGTCTCGATCGATCGCCATGGCAACACGTCTGAGGTGCTCTTTCGATTAGGTCTTGGTTGTGGGATACCGAAGACGAACGAATCTTCAAGCTATCCAAACAAGTAGCCGATATTACTGGGTTGTCAACCCAGTACAGCACACTGCATTCCCACGCTGAACCTTTCCAGGTAAACCGCCTGATCGAATATAATCAGCGTACAGAGGTCCACTATTTTTCGTCCTATTTCGGTTTTCCTCGTTTATAAAATAATTATTTGTCAATATCAAACATATTAAACTTTCAGCTCGTCAATTACGGAATAGGAGGCCAATACCAGCCGCACTTCGATTACTACGAAGTAAGAAAACCCAAAACATAATATTACATAATATTACATGTCCATTTCATTCATTCATGTATTATTACATCTACAGAATGACATGTTACGTAACGTCCCTGCCTTCATCCAGGACACAGGGGACAGAGTAGCCACGTTCATGTTCTATGTGAGTTTTCTGTGTGTCAATCACCATGACTACGAGTCGTGTCGATTTCAGCTGAGCTCGGTCAAAGCAGGAGGAGCCACCGTTTTCCCGAAATTGCATGTCAGAATCCCCGCTGTGAAGGTCCGACGACATTGAATCCATAGCGTACATGTCATGTGATGTATTCCTCCAGGGTGCAGCTGCCTTCTGGTTCAACATCAGGAGGTCCGGGGACCGCGAGCCTCTGACGCAACACGCTGGATGCCCTGTTCTCTTGGGCGAAAAATGGGGTGATTACCCACTTAACAAACCATTGTAAACGACGATCCTGGTTTTATCTCTTCCAGTTGCCAATAAATGGATCCGGGAATTAGGGCAAGAGTACAACCGACCGTGCGGCCTCACTCCAGAAGCCACGGATTTCGATTACTGAATATTTGTGAATATGTGAAGTATAAGTATACATATATTAGTAAGCATTAGTATTGAACTGTCATGTATGAGACCGCATACTTCCATTTCGAAGCAGAGAGAGGGGGTGTATAATTGCATAATTCATGCATTATCCCGATGTGAAACTTATTTAAGTGTGTTTGTTATTGAGATGTTCCTTCAGCAAATTAGACTAAGAGAGATATTGTATGAAAGAGCAAATGTCAATTTTTGTACTCGAATCTCCGGTGGTCAAGAGACAAAATGTCTAGGGTATGGTTTCTGTTTAATTATGAAATAAACTTCTGAAATAATCTGCAGCATTTGCATTTTTATTTTTATTTTTTTATTTATTTTTTTTTTCTACTCCAGCACACACATATATAGAGAGGACGTGATTTTGATGCATTGGAATTAATAAAGCGGCTTCAATTCCGTCAGCGGGTGATCTGGGGGCTCAGCGTGGGGTGGAGGCAGCCCGCCCGCCATCGATGGACACGCAGGCACCGGTGACGTAAGACGACCTGGAGGATGCCAAGTGCACTATAGTTGGCGTGACGTCATCCACTTTCCCAGTGCATCCTAACGGATTCACTCCTTCTGCCCATTTGAGAAACTAACATAGGACAATGTAATATTATGTAACTGATATGAAAAGGTGTGAACACCTTTGAGTACGTGTCTTCATGCATGCCACTGCGTTGCTGAAGCTCTGTTTTTATGACACCAGGACTGAAATATTGCAAATTATCAATAACTTATGCAAATCTGGAGAAAATTAGCAAATCTATTAATGCACGTTTAGTAATTTGCATAATTATGAATATATTATGCAAACTAACTTCACAGCGTTGACACGAATTCCATATGGCGCAAGATCTGAAAGCAAGATATAAATTAACGAGACCAGCGCTAATTAAAGTACATCCCTAATTAACTAACCTAAGGCACTGCATTTGGTCAGTTGATCAACGGCTGCCTTCGATATACAATAGGGAGCTTCACCTGAAAACTGACCACAAACGAAATACATATCTTCTCATATAATATTTTCCTCTTACTGATCTGAGTCCATCCAGACTGGATACATTCACAATAGTGCCTGAAAAAGAAAAAAAAAAGAATGAATGGTGAATTAGCCTCATTAAATTAAATTAAATTAATGAACCTTTTGTTTTCTTCAAATGAGGAACGCTCAAGTGAGAGAGGAAGTAGCAGACCCTCGCGTTGATGCGCATCATGGCGTCGTACTCATCCATTCCAGAATCTTCTATGGATCCCGCAGCGTAAATCCCAGCATTGTTCACCTGTAAATCACACGAATGATTTATGCTAAATTTGCCATGTGCGTAAATCAGATAATTTCTTCGCATCAGCACAATTCAGCACAATTATCAATTAGAATTATATCAAACTCGTCTCACTAAAACGTCCAATTGTCCGAAATGCTTTACTGTTGTCTGAACGATTTCTTCGACGAATTTGTCATTTGTCAAATCACCCACCAAGAGAAGAATCTGGATTTGACATCAGAATCATCATTGAAAATTAAGAATTTATCCAGTTTCATCGATTTCTCACATTGTCAGAGGTCACTCCCAATTCTCGGCATTTTTCCGCAGTCTTTTCCAGATTTTCCCGGCGTCTTCCCGTCAGAGCCAACTTGGCGCCTTCTTTCGCAAACGCAGTCGCCGTTCCAGCGCCCACGCCTGAACTTGCGCCTGAACGAAAGAGGAAAGAAAAACGAGGAGGAACATAGGAAGAGAATCCTTTTCTGGAGCATCGTAACATTAGTTACCATGGTTACGCTACATAGAGATATGAAGACAATTTAGAATTCGCATTATATTTGCATCAGGATGCGCCATTGGCAATCTTACAGCCTGAATGTTTTACGCCCCGCTGTGCCACGTGGAAGTACATCCACACAACACATCATTTTAACAGAGTCCCAATCCCCCGGGTTACACGGGAATTCTATTTGACGATGGACACATGTGAGGCTGAGAGACGAGCAGAAAGAAATAGAGCTCCAGCAAAACAAAAAACGGGCTGATTCGGGTTGGTGCTAATTGTCTTTCACACCTCCTCAAAAATCAGACCTCACTTAGAATTTGCAAACCAAATCGATACCAAATAAAATCCATTGAAAATTACAATGGGAAGCCACCAGAATGATACCCAGCCTCTCATGCAGGCCTTGAACTTCAACCATAATGCCCGAGATAAGGCCAAATTCATGTAATGTACACTCTAATCAATCATTCTAGCGCAAAATAATAATTACCTGAGAGAATAGGTTAGGAGGATCTTGACTTCTTTTTCTATCTACATGCATTAGCACGATCAAGCTGTTGAACCAGACATGCACAGGCACACACCGATGACAGGTGGTATCTCATTGGCTGCTATTTATAGTAACATTTAGTCAACTGGTCGTATTCAGCAAATACTGTGAATTCATTTTCACTCGCCTCGCTTTGTGCGCCATCTTGGGAATTCCGAGTGACGTCATGTGAAATCGAGTGAAATGGATGTACCAAAATAGGGGTGATTTTTCATCAGTGTGTGCCGGACAGAGATATGATAAGATATAGATAAAGCATTCAATTGTAATTTTGGCCTCGCGGATGGATTAAGTCATCCGGATGCGTTAAATTGTTGAGTTACTTGCAACAGGAAGTTTCACATGTTATCCAGCTGGGTTAGATTGTTGAGTCAAGGAAATAATGAAGAAATATCGCGAGATATCGCGAAATATCGCGAGTTATTCACTCAACTCTCACACTCAAGTCTCATGAAATTAAAGAGCTATTCATATATCCAGCAACTATGCATCGAAATGGTTTTTAATAATCTGGGTCATTTATGGAAATGTTGTTTTCAGGCAGTTTCTGAAGACTTTTTGAGCAGTTCAGGCGTTACAAATCGTTTCAATAGGCGTTACTTTTATATTCAAGCAGATTATGAGAGTTCATGGCAACTTTAAAGTTGTGGAATTTAATTTTTGAATATCGTTGCTGATTTCTTGTCGGTTTAATCATTTGTTCCACACTTATTAGGCAAGTAATACTATGACTGAAGCATCGTGTTATTATATGATGTGCACATGTTTTTGTGCTGA